>JAJJWW010013655.1:0-118224 GCA_023531295.1 Papaver armeniacum
CTTGTAATATTGATTTTCTTTGATTTATAATAAAATAATAATAATAATAACAAAATAGGCGGTTTTCTTTTTCATATAGGGTAGGTTTGGCTATCCGAAGGTGGTTGGTACGCTTTGTTTTTAGTCTCCAAACCATTCCTGGACAAACGCGTTTTTTTGCTTGTTTGTTTTATTTGATGGTATTTTTTTTTGTAACTCTCTTTTTTAAGGCTTGGTATTGTGATTCAAAAAGGTGTAGGCGCCCGACTTGTTGCTAGGCTACCTACCGATGTAAAAGTGCTTTTTTATTTTTATAAAAGTATATCTTTTATAATAAAAAAATAAAATTCCTATTGGCTCGGCTCTCATCCATTCATCCTTTTTCCTGATTCAAGAGGGTTGATAAAACAAATCAAAAGATTGATCAATTTCTCTAAGTCTTCTTATATTTTGTCCACAGTGGTGAAACACTTTGTTTTTAGTAGTAGTTTAAGGGTTTCAATTGCGATTCTTTTAGGGTTTGAATTAGGGATTTGGCAGTTGGTTTGGTTTTGGGAATTTGAGGAAGGGGTGTTTCATCAATTGAAGATTTGGGGGAGTTTAAAACCACTAGTTCTCCATCCTCAGTGGTGCAAGGGTGCTGTTCTGGGTTTTTGAGGAGTTGCACAACCAATTGGTTTGTTGTAAGTGGTTTCTTTACTCTGTGTATGTGTTCAATTGAAGCAGATTTGTGTAGAGGTGTTGAAATTCGAATTTTTGTTTTGAGATTTGGTTACTTTTGTGAGTGATTGATGTTACAGAATTTGGGGTGTTTGAATTCGAAATTCATGGTTAAGAATATTAGTAATTGATTTGTTTGTGTGATTTGTGACTGGTTCAACATAATTAGAGGTGTAGAAACTCCAATTGTTCTTTGAGAAATTCAAGCAGCTTCATTGAGCAATTAGAGTTTTGGGTTTCCTTTAGAAATTTGAAGGCTTTGGTGTAGTAGCGGGGTTTCCTTAGTGGTGCGGGCGGTTTTCTTTGAGCGGTTTCCTGTGTGTTTGGGGTTTTTCTTTGGGGTCATAGTTACATAGTGTTGCAGTTGATTCAGAATTGGAACTGTGAGTTTGTTCGGTTTGTAGAGGTGTTCTGATGAATTTGAGGTTAAGATTTTTGAATTGTTCGGCTTACTGTGAAATTGAAGTTGATTAGGGGTGAGTTTTGTGTTTTGATTTCAAGGGGCTTGATTAAATCCAATTAGCTCTATCTTGATGGTTTATGGTGTAGGAGTTATCAAATTAGGACTTTCTTGTGTATTTGAAGTTGCGTTTGGATTGGTTTTGTGGTTTGTTTTCAAGGGAAAAGTTTCATCAATAATACCGTTCCTCGGTTTGAATGGGGTTCTTAGAAAGTTGAAGGCCTTGTTCGTTAGCGGGTGTTTTCGATTGGTTTATCAAGTGCAAGGAAATTCGATGGCTTCTTCTTTGAGTAGTTTGGAGGTTTTGTTGTAGTGGTTGTTCGTATTTTAATGCAAATTAGTGGTCTAATGAATGGTATTTTAAGTTTTCGATTGGGATTATAATTTGCTCTTAATCTCCCATTCCTTGAATCCTAATTGTTCTTGTTTCCTTGCATTCCTTGATTTTTCATTGTATGTAAATTATTGTGTTGAATTGGTCAGGGTTTTGTTACTTGAAAGAGGTGTTGCGGTGATAATCGGGGTTTATTGTTTTGAAGAGGTGTATACAACAAGATCCCCAACCTCACACTCTCGGAGAATTAAACGCATAGATAATAACAAGACACGGGTTCTACATCCGTTTCTTTGCTTAGTTGTCTGAATCGTTGCCACATCATCATCTCAAAATGGTAAGGTTCCTCCCTTTAATGGGCGTATTCATTGTCCTTTTCAAATTTTGATGGTTGTCACAATATAGTTGGTGGTAATGGATACAACAAATCCAGGTTTTATAGGCATTTACATGTGGAACCTTGCAAATTCGAATGTAAAGATGCTTGTAGGGAGAGAATTATTTCTGAATAGTTTATGAAGCTTGAACGACCTAAATCGATTCTGAGATGTGTTTATGTGTGCCATGTATGCATTTACAAGCTTGGAAGAAATCTTTGCACTTCCTATGGGTGGTACCATTGCATTCGCTTGTGGTAACTCTAGGAATTCCTCATTTTGGAATTGTCAAACACAGAGGGTATCTGACTTAATCCCGGTAGTTGATCGGGTAGTTGATGTTGCACTCAACTTAGACATGTTAATTTGATTTTCAGAAGCGTTTTACTACCATTGCTAGTATTCCACCACCTTGTAGGCTTTATTTTTCGAGGACCTTAAAGTCTGCTTTAGATAAGGTACTGTCTAACCATATGGATTTATCATCACGGCTGCAGCTTTTATTACTGCCAATATGTACCTTAAACCTATACATGCCTATGTGGGAGGAGAGAGCTGGAACTATAAAAAGGCTTGATTAGGGGTATTAATCGGAAGCCTTATTACATGGAAATGGAAGTAATGGTTGTATCCATATTGTTGAATGACTCTTAAGAAAGTCCCCAGAAGAGTAAACCAAACCTGCAAGATGAGGAAGCATAATTCTAATGTGCAAGCTCAGTAGGAAAAATTGAGTCAGGGTCATTACACTGCGGCTATAAGGGTTTTATCCTCGGGTGGTGTAGCCCACAACACTTGCATAGACTTTGCAAGAGCTCAGTGAAGCATCCAAAGTGCTCCACCACCCATTATTCCCTAAATAGCTGTTGGTGTTGCTGCATTATCCGGATTCCAAAACTGTCCTTGATGCAATAAAGCTTCCCTAAAAAGGCCGTGTAGCGGGGATAGGCTTAGAGCTCGGCATCTTTTGGATGCTTTGAGGATGCAACCCATCGTGGGTGATGATCTTTTAGCTTCTATGTGGGGTGGTTAACTTATGGTTGGTCGGAAATGTCCATCGGTGTTAGGTGAGTACATTCGCGAGTGCCCCCTAACACCTCCTCAAACCTCGTGGTGGGTTGCGCCCATTGCGGTTGGTACGACATGGTGGAGGCTATGTTCAAGATTCTTGCTAAATCAATTGGCAAAGGTATTTCTTTGTATCTTGGAGATCATCAATTTGGTGTAGCGTACCATGTGGGGAGGCGAGGGTATTTTCATGCTTGCCAATAGACTCTTGGAGATGAAAGGTACACATAACACGATGTCATATGCTTCTAATTGACTTTTAACGCCTTTAATATGGGTTGATCGAACCACGTTAATCCATGAAGTTAGAATTAGGTGCCCTAGCATTTCAGGATGGGTGGAATTTACTGGCATACTACACCAACAAGGCTTTATTATCACGAAGTTTGTTCTTTCATAGCTATGTGGTGTAAAAAGGACCCTTTAGGTCCCTTATTGTTTGCGATTGGTTTACATCCTCTAGTGAATATGATTTCAAGTCGGTGAAATCTTGATCTCCATGTATGGTACCCGATGACGGTACTATTGCCGATGACACCATGGAAGTGGCAGCTCTCGATGTCCATTTGATGGTAGTCGTGTGGCTTACATCTTAATATTAATAAGACCGAATTGTTCGGCCTTACCTGAGATCCTAGAAGCCAAACAGATGGGAGTTTTCCCATCCAACGTTAATAGACCTTCCTGTGGTGTTAAGTTGTTGGGATAAATGGAGTCTCAATACGCGATTCTGCAGTGATTTAGTGAAGAATAAGGTTGACTAAGACAAGGCAACTCATGGAGTCCGTCAAGCAATTGCGGGATCCATAAAGTGAGCTATTACGAAGTTGTGCGGAGTGTTTGAAGCTTTATT
The DNA here is from genome assembly GCA_023531295.1 of Papaver armeniacum. NCBI lineage: Eukaryota > Viridiplantae > Streptophyta > Magnoliopsida > Ranunculales > Papaveraceae > Papaver > Papaver armeniacum. Next base: position 3,792 of record JAJJWW010013655.1, read on the forward strand.
TTAACTTGATAACTACTAACCCGAAGCTCTTCATCATATTATTCTTTCCTACATCAACCTTGTTAAGGAGTTCTTGCGTCGCGTATTCTACGGTGATGGTGCGAGTTTTGGATCTCTTCGAAAGCGTGTTACTCGCTACCAATGAAAGATGGGGTCTCGGTGTCCTTACGATGGCAAAGAGACAAGCAATTTTTGTTATCTTGCTTCTTGTTTTCAAACAAGAAACTGGCAGGAGTTTATTCTTGAAGCTTCCACTGAGATCAGACCCCGTGTCTTGTTTCAGCATGCTTTGTCTCGGTTCATGCGAGTTTGTGGACCGTATCTTCTTTCAACATCAACTCTATTGCCCTCGTCCTAAGAAATCCTTAGCAGTACGGTATTTTAAAGTCGTTAAGAATGACATTTCCTTACAAGTTTCTCTATGACAGGCCGTAACACTATCCTGGAAAAGCAAGGCTCGATCACGCGCCAGGATTATCTCAAATCTATACCAATATGTGGGCTTAATCAAACTGCAGGGCCTCGGCAGTTCGGGGCAGTTCTCAGTACATACTTGGTATACCTATTTTGAAAATGTAGATGTTTGTGCTTGTTGCAAAGAAACATGGATGTCTTTGGCGACATTCACTTCATTGTGCAAGTGAGGTTAGGATCAAGATTTAGGCATGACTTTATTAGGGATGTTGTTTGGATATTTTGTACAAAGCGGGAGTTGCATCTAGAAAGGAGGTCAATCTTGGAATCTTACGGATGATGCCAAGGATTTAAAGCCCGCTAACATTCTTGTCTATAATCGGGTTAACGGGCAAGATTTTGTTTGATGTTACGATGTATCACCTTTTCCAGTATTAGTAATTACAGACTTTAAGATTCCGGTGTCGCCATTTCTAATCTTTATTTACCTAAGCGGCGAAATATTTGGATAAGGTGTTTGCTCATGGATATGGTTTTGGCGTCCTTCCTTTCTTCACTTTCAGGAGAACTTAGTGAAGACATGGTGATTCTCTTGAAAAGGTTGAAAAATTGTATAGCTAATTACGATCTCAATTACAAAATAGGTAATTCTCTCTTTTTATATAGTAGGTATTTGAGTTAAACAAGGTAATCTTTCTATGTTACTTATTGACTTCACCAATGCTTTCAATATTGTGGACATAACTGCCATGATTAAGGAAGTAAGAGCAAAATGCCCAAGCATCTCAAAATGGGTGGAGTTTTGCTATGCTAAGCCGACCAAATCGTACTATAATGAATTCACCTTGTCATCTCGCACAAGGAGTTCAGCAGGGAGACCCACTTGGCCCGTTACTTTTTTCTTTGGTATTACATCCACTTGTACTTAAAGTCGCTTCACAATGTACGCTTGACCTTCATGCTTGGTACCTAGACGATGGTACGATAATTGGAGACACCTTGGAAGTCTCAAAAGCCTTGAATATTGTTCAAGTTGAAGGTGCAGAGAGAGGACTGTCTTTGAACCTTAAGAAAACTGAAGTTTTCTGGCCAACTTCAGATCCCATACACAATGATGTTGATGTTTTTCCCGGTTGATATTAGCAAGCCGAGATAAAGGTGTTAGAGTACTTGGTGGACCTGTAAGTTTAGATGCTCAATATTGCAGTGACATTGTCATGGCTAGGGTGGATAAAAACCATTCATCTTATGGAATGTATCAAAAAACTTCAAGATCCCCAAAGTGGACTCTTATTACTGCACAACTGTGTTGGCGTATCCAAGCTTTATTTCGCTATGCGCACCACCAAACCTCAGTTTCTACAGGCTGCTCATGTACGTTTTGATCAATTCTTACTGCAATTTTTAAGGTACCTGGTTACAGGGGACGGACCTGGGTTTGGACCTATACAGCAGCGCATTGCTACTCTCCCTATCAGAGATGGTGGCCTCGGAGTTTATACCATGGCCGATACTGTTCCATATTGCTACTTAGCTTTGATTTTCCAGACTAAGTATCTCCAGGATACCATCTTGCGAAGCACCTTCGACTTCAGTCTACATTTCCAGATTGCTTTGGAAAACTACATGGAAGTGTGTGGTTTAAGTTCCTCTACTTTCAATATCAAGGACTCTACCCCACAACCGATGCATTTTCTGGAAGTTCGCTTCTTTGATGCTATTAAGAGGACCATATCCAACACTTTCAACTTGTCAGAACGTGACTCTATTCTATGGCAGTGCAACAGGAAAGCGCATGCTCAGGACTATCTTAAAGCTATTCCTATTCCTGGACTTAATGAAGCTGTTGGGCCACGTCAATTCAGGTCAGTATTACAATACAGACTAGGAATACCTATTTTTGAAGGAGTTAGTTCTTGTTCATGTTGTCATAGAATCATGGATTGGTTTGGAGATCATGTAATCCACTGCGCAAGTGAGGTTGGTCAGAAATTTCGACACGATATGGTAAGAGTTTTATTTGTAGATTTATGCTACAAAGCAGGTGTTGCTGCTAGAAAGGAGGCAGCTTTGGGTTTTTCATATGATACAAACTCTTCTCTCAAACCAGCTGATATTCTTGTTTATAATTGGGAGAATGGAAAGGACATGTGTTTTGATGTCACCGGTGTTTCACCCTTTTCTAAGGGAGGAACCGCAGTTTCACACCCGGCCACGCTATATCGGCGGTTATTACTCATAAGAGGAACAAATATGCTAATATATGCTCATCCAGTGGGTATAGTTTTGGGGTTCTAGTTTTCTCAACATTAGGGGAGTTGGGAGATGACGTAGTTGTTCTTTTGAAGAGATTGAAGAATTGTATGTCTAGTCACGATGTTAACTCTTCTTTAAGCAGTTTTGTTTTTTCTAGGCTAGGCATTATTATTCAAAAAGGCGTGGGAGCACAAATTGTTGCTAGACTCCCAGCCAGATCTGTGTAAATTTTTTTTTTTAATTTTAATAAAATCCTACGGGGAATCTTTTATAATAATAATAACGGGAGGAGAAAGAGAGTCCGGGCGCCTCCCAGGCGATTGAAAGTTTGGGATTTTTGCCTCGGCAATTTTGCGATTTTCTTTCGTCAGAATTTCTTCAAACCTTCCTAAATTGATTCCCCTTGTTATTAGATTTACATCGATACCATTATTGACCATCCCGCCATCATTACCTAGTACGGTTAGGGCAGTTATTTTTTACAGAAACTTCAATGCCCTGTACTCGTTCTAGATCTTCATCTTCATCATCAAAATATAGAGTATCACCGTCCAGGCCTTCAACTTCCAAGTCTCAATGCACTCCATCATCCCAACGTCTTTCTTCCCCAACACCTCCATCCCACATAACTTCACCACCTTCACCATCATCTCCAGGGTTAACACGCCCATTGTCTTCCCTTTCGCAGCCTGACAAAATCCCATGCCCCTTCAAGGGTTTTGATGGCTGCGGTGGTGGCACTAGGGGTGGAGGCTATGATAAGAGTGCAATATACAAACATCTCACTGATAGGCACTTCCCCACCATGAACGCTCAGAACATCTGAAGGCAGAGGATTCAAACAGATGCTTCCTATTTTGAAGCATGAGAATACTCATTGACCTGCATGCGGATGTGGCTATGCACCAAATGCTTTCAGGTCCATGCCTGGAAGAAACCTTGCATATCCAAGTCACATCCTGCAGACATCATTACAGGTCCTCTTAACAGTAACAACGAGGCTGATTTCCCAATCTATGGGGCAACGAAACCAATTACCTCCACAGATTATTCTGATGCTGGTAACAACAACGAAACTACTGCTGCTCTTCATCTTACGATTGACATGCTTAATCTCGTGTTTCAGAAACGTGTTACCACTATTTCGAGTATTCCCCAGCAATACAGACTGCAGTTTTCTCGTGTGTTGAAGACTGCCTTAGACAACGTTCTTACACACCATTCTGATTTACAGGCTTGGCTGCAATTACTACTTCTCCCTATCTGCATCTTGCACTTGTATGTCCCAAAGTGCTCTAGTGAAGAGCGCTCAGTCAATAGGAAGAAGCCTCAAATATATGCTATCAACAAAGCCATTCAGACATGGAATGAACCTAACGGATGCTCACTTATGGTTCAAAAACTCTTGTCACAGCAAAAGCCTCCACCAAAGAAAGCCAGCAAGAAGGAGAAGAAAAAGAAGAACCCAAACATTGAGGCTTGCAAGAAGAAACTTAGCCACGGTCAGTACTCGACAGCTATACGTATCCTAACATCCAATAGGATTGCACCATCTTCTCCAGATACTTTGCTCGATCTTCAACTGAAGCACCCATATGCACCACCTCCATCTATCCCTGCTGAACCAATCACGGCTCCTGCATTATCTATGGACTCCAATGCCGTACTATCTGCCTTGAAATCATTCCCCAAAGGAACAGCATGCAGAAGAGATGGACTCAGATCCCAACATCTTCTGGACTCCCTTAGTGGTGCTGCAGCTGCAGTTGCTGACGACCTTCTGAAATCAATCACAGGTGTGGTGAATTTATGGCTCGCTGGTACGTGTCCATTTTCCCTGGGCGAATTCGTCGCTAGCGCACCGTTAACTCCTCTCCTCAAACCAGGAGGTGGAATTCGACCCATTTCCGTGGGTACTATATGGAGGAGATTATGCTCCAAACTGGCGGCTTCCGCAGTGACTAAAGATATGTCAGCATATTTGGGTACGTATTAGTTTGACGTGGGAATACCATGGGGGGGGAAGCCATTATGCACGTATCCAACAGACTATTGGAGATGAAAGGTGATGACCCTACGACGACAATGTTACTTATCGATTTCTCAAATGCGTTTAATTTGGTAGATAGGTCAACTCTTATCAAAGAAGCTAGAACACACTGTCCAACTATTTCACGCTGGATCGAGTTCTGCTATTTGAATCCTGCACGACTCTAATATAACGAAACAACCTTGTCATCTACTCAAGGCATACAGCAGGGAGACCCACTTGGTCTCTTCTTTTCGCTCTTGCACCACACCCAATTGTGGAGAAAATCACAGCTGCGTTCTCACTAGACCTACATGCCTGGTATTTGGATGACGGAACTATCATAGGCGACACGCAGGAAGTCTCTAAATCTCTAAAGATCATACAGGCAGATGGTCCACAACGAGGTCTCCACTTGAATATCACCAAACGGAGATTTACATCGGCCTTCCATAGACCCAAGAAGAGACATCGCATGAACCTTTCCACCAGATATAGGTAAGGCAGTAGAAGGTGTAAAACTCTTAGGGGGACCGAGTCATCTCGGACTTGCGGTACTGCAAAGACATGGTACAAGGAAAGGTCGAAAAAACTATTCAACTTATAGATAGAGTTAAGCAATTACACGATCCTCAAAGCGAGTTACTAATTTTGCGCAACTGCAGCGGGGTCTCAAGGTTGTACTTTACCTTTCGGACTACTAATCCCCTCGCAATTCATAATGCTGCTACATATTATGATCGACATCTTATGGAGTATCTTCGTAATATCGTCGTGGGAGATGGTGCTGGCTTTGGGTTACTTCAACAACTCCTTGTCACACTACCTATCAAGGAAGGGGGATTAGGCGTGTACACCATGTATGATACATGACAATACTGCTTTCTTGCTTCTCGAGCGCAGTCACGGCACCTACAGGATAATATACTCCAGCAGGCATACATAGTAGATTCAAGCCCCAGCTTTCGAAGCGCCCTGTAGTCATTTACACAAACTTGTGGGTTCTCTAACATAATATTCGACATTGATGCCGCTGCCCTCCAATTTATGAAGAAATTGGCAGCCATTTACTTCAACGTCATTAAGGAGGAGATACCCAACAAATTTCCTATGACGCAGCGTGACATGACCCTTTGGCTAAGCAATATAATGTAACATGCCATGGACTTCCTCAAAGAGATTCCCATACCCGTCCTCAATCATGCCATTGGTCCAAGGCAGCTACGATCTGTGCTAATGTATGGATTATCGTTTTTCAGGGAAGAGAGCATGTGCCTGTGTTGTAAAAGACGCATGGATATATTTGGGGACCATGCAATACACTACGCAGGCGAGGTAGGGCAGAAATTCAGGCACGACATGGTCAAGAATCTCTTCGTGGATATATGCTATAAAGCAGGGGTTGCCGCAAGGAAGGAGGTATCTCTAGCCCTTGTATCAAACACGGATGCTTCCCGTCGCCCTGCGGATCTTCTCGTTTACAACTGGATGGATGGAAAGGATGTGTGCATGGACGTCACAGGTGTTTCACCCTTCACAACTTCTTGCACTCACAACTATACACCCGGACGAACTATTTCTGCAGCAGTCGCTCGTAAACGTCATAAATACTTGGATATTTGTACGGCGCATGGATATGGGTTTACTGTCTAGGCACTCTATACATTGGGTGAACTTGGTGAAGAAATTATCACTTTCTTGAAGAGATTACGTAATTGCCTTCTTTGCCATGATGCAAACTATAAATTCTGTAATTCTCTTTTCCATAGACTTGGTATCGTTATTGTAAAGGTGTAAGAGCCCAATTAGTAGCTCGGGTTCCTAGCACCGAAACATATGATGATGTAATGACTCCTTTTAAGTTTGTTATTAATAATGAAATTGAATAATAATAATAATAATAATAATAATCAGCAAGCTTGGCAGACGTACACTCAGGTTTGTGGTAATCTGTCTTCTTCGTTCAGCTTTGATAGTACAGCCCCCCAACCCATGCACTCGATGCATTCCCTGGCTGTAACTTACTTTGAAGCTGTCAAGAAACGAATACCCAGCACTTTCTCGTTGTCAGCAAGAGATGCAGTACTTTGGAAGTGCAACAAGCTGAAACATGCACAGGACTACTTGCTAGCTGTCCCCGTACATGGCTTACACCAAACACTAGGTCCTCGTCAGTTCCGATGCGTCCTCAGTTATCGTCTAGGTATTCCGTTGTTCCATGAAGAAAGTCATTGCACCAGTTGCAATAGGGAGATGGACATATATGGTGACCATGCTCTCCATTGTGCTAGCGAAGTTGGGAATAAGTTCCGCCACGACCTCGTTCGCGATGTTTATGTTGACATCTGCTATAGGGCTGTTGTTGCGGCAAGGAAGGAAGCATCACTTGGCCTCATCTCCACAGATAACACCAAGTTGTTACCTGCTGACATACTTGTTTATAACTGGCAGAATGGAAAAGACGCGTGCTTTGACATCACAGGGGTTTCACCCTTCACGAATGATATTCGTTACTTTGCACCAGGCCAGGCCATTGTTAGAGCGGTTCTTCGAAAACGTAACAAATACCTTGCTGCTTGCGAAGCTAATGGGTATGAGTTGGGGATTCTGGCCTTCACTACTCTGGGCGAATTAAGCGAGGACACTATCACTTTCTTGAAGAGATTGAAGAACTGTCTTGCGAACAACAATGCAAATGGTGACTCTGGAAACTTTATATTTCATAGAATAGGCATTACAATTCAAAAGGGCGTTGGTGCCCAGTTGGTGGCTAGACTGCCAACAAACCCTGTATAACTTTTTCGTTATTTCTCAATAAAGGCCCTCGGAGGTATTTCTCATAAAAAATAATAATAATAATAATAAATAATAAACTGCCTATCCAACAATGATGCAAATTTTAAATAATTTTGTACCTTGTATTTGATTTCTACCCTAGATAAGTTGGGAGAAGACTTAGTTTTGCTTCTCAAGAGATTAAGAAACTTCCTAGCCAACAATGATGCAAATTTTAAATTTGGTAATTCTTTATTTCATAGACTAGGTATTATTATTCAAAAAGGTGTAGGCGCCCAGATCGTAGCCCGGCTGCCTACTACCGCCGTGTAATGAATCTTCTGTGTTTTCCTTTAATATAATAATAATAATAATAATATAGGCTAGCAAAAAAAAAAATAATATTGTAGATAATAAGTCTAAAATTGTTATACAAAGCTTTTGGTTGGTAACCTAGCAACAAGTTGGGTTCCAACACCTTTTTGGATAGCAATGCCTAATCTATGAAAAATAAAACTACCAATAACACTACTAGCGTCATTACTAACTAAACAATTTTTCAAACGCTTAAAAAAACATAAAGTATCCTCACCCAATTCTCCTAAAGTAGTGAAAGCAAGGACATCCAAACCATGGCCATGTGAAACACACTTGTCCAAGTACTTAGCGTGTTTCCGAGAGACCGCATTAGCTAAGGCTTTTCCAGGGACAAAAGAGCGAATTCCTTCACCTGTGAAGGGTGAGACACCTGTGACATCCATACAAACATCCTTTCCATTTTCCCAGTTGAGCACAAGAATATCAGCAGGTTTCAACTCCTTATCATCATCTGTCAGAAAGCCCAAAGAAACTTCCTTACGCGCATGCACACCAGCTTTGTAACAAATATCAGTGATTATATCATGAACAAAATCATGTCGAAACTTGGGACCTATGTCCTTAGCACAATGAAGCGCAAGATCCCCAAGATGTCCATGGATTTGCTACAACTTGGGCATAAACCATTCTCAACAAACAACGGAATACCAAGACGATAGCAAAGCACAACTCTAAAATATCTGGGTCCAAGGCACTGATTAAGTCCACTGATAGGTACAGCCAACAAATAATCTTGTGCATGCTTGACCCGGTTGCACTGCCACAGGATGGAATCTCTTGTAGTCATAGAAAATTGGTCTGGGATTTGCTTCTTAACTGCATCAAAATTAAAACTTAAAAAAAAAATAATAATAATAGCCTCAGTGGCATCCTTTTTTGTATATAATAATAATAATAATAATAATAATAATAATAATAAAGGCGACTGAAAGCCTAGAATTTCTTTCCTTCCTCCTTCCAACCTAGCACCATCAAACCTCTTCAATCTGTATTTCATTCGATTCACCATGTTTTTCTACATTGATTGATATCTTTTATAACGCTGAATCACCGATCACACCCAACTTCATCAGACGGTTATTGCAGTTACTTTGGTTTCTGCAATTCCAAGAACAAGACGCTCCTCCCAGGAACATTCAATCTCTGATACAGAGGAGACTGTTTCCTTATCTGACTATCATGACTCACTTACGGAACCTTCAGAGGGTGGACTGGTGCATTGTCCTTTCAAAAATTTTGAAGATTGCCAGGATGGTGTCAATGGCAGAGGATATGCCAAGACGTCAATTCTTAGACACATACGTGATCAACATTGGCCTTCCAGAGATAACATTCTCATATGTAAGGAGAGGATATGCACCAATGCTATTGTTTATGGGGATTGGGAACGACTTCTAAATCAATTACAAATGTGGCTTTGTGGTGCTTGTATGAAAGTGCAGTCATGGAAGAGGCCTTGTCGTCCACATGATGGCAATATCGTATCAGGTCCCTACAATGGCAGGTATGCAGACTTTTTGATATATGGTATTGATACACCTTTGGATGCACTTCTTCCATCAACAGCCGAGGTTACTGCAATTTCCGATGAATCAATTGGGCTCTCACTGGATTTTCTAGTCACAGTTTATCAAAAGCAAATAACTACCACAGCCAGCATTCCACCACCATGTAGATTGAACTTCTCAAGGGCATTAAAAACTGCCCTCGACAAGGTTCTTGCCAAACCTGGTGATTTGTCAGCCTGGCTACAACTTCTGTTGCTACCCATTTGTACCCTAAATCTTTATATGCCCAACAATGCATCTGAGGGAAGATCGGGCACACGTAAGAAGCTCCAAATTGCAGCCATCAATCAATCTCTGATTGAGTGGGGACAGCCAGGTGGTTGTGTAACTATTGTGCAGCGTATACTTGAGTTGGTTCGACAAAATCAACAAAGGCAGCAACAGCGAAAACAACCTCTTAAGAAGAAACAACATAAGACCAATATTGAAGCATGCAGAAAGAAATTGAGTTATGGTCACTATACCGCGGCTATACATATATTGTCTTCTAATGGGGTCGCTCCTTCCAATGCTGATACACTGCATGAACTACACCAAAAACATCCTAATGCAGGCCTCCCCATTATACCGTCTGATAATCCTTCGTCAGCAGCTGTTGTTGTAGATGTCCAGGCTGTCGTTAAAGCTTTGAGGAGTTTTCCGAAAGGCACATCGTGTGGTCGTGATGGCCTTAGAGCACAACATTTACTCGATGCAACTAGTGGTGCTGCGGCTGCAGTTGCTGACGAACTCATGTTATCCATCACAGGCGTGATGAACCTTTTGCTTGCTGGTAACTGCCCACCTGCACTAGGACAATACATCGCAAGTGCGCCTTTGACTCCACTACTCAAACCTGGAGGGGGTCTGCGGCCAATTGCGGTAGGTACCGTCGGCGACGTCTATGTTCCAAATTGGCAGCATCAGCAGTACTTAAAGATATGACAGCTTATCTGGGCAAGCATTAGTTCGGTGTCGGTATTCCATGTGGTGGCGAAGGCATCTTGCATTCGGCCAATAAATTGTTAGAGTTGAAAGGTGATCATGACGACAAGACTATGCTCCTTATCGATTTCACTAATGCTTTTAATGTAGTCAACATAATCATTGTATTGATCAACGAAGTAAGAGATAAGTGTCCAAGTATTTCGAAATGGGTGGAATTTTGCTATGCAAGACCTGCCAAGTTGTACTACAACGAATTCACCTTGTCTTGGCGAAGAAGTTCAACAAGGAGACCCCCTTGGGCCCTTACTTTTCTCATTGGCTCTACACCCCCTCGTATGTAAAATAGCGTCGCAATGCATATTGGATCTTAATGCATGGTATTCAGACGACGACACTTTAATCGGAGACACCATGGAGGTATCTAAAGCTTTGCAGATTCTATAAAATGAAGGTCCAGCCAGGGGTTTATGCTTGAATCTCCAGAAAACGGAAGTTTTCTGGCCTTGTGCAGATACAAGAAGTACTATCGCTGGTGTCTTCCCACCTGAAGTTGGCAGACCAAGCAATGGCGTCAGGTTGCTAGGAGGACCTGTAAGTTTGGAGGATCAGTTCTGTAGTGACACCATCATGTCTAGGGTTAACAAAACAATCAAACTTATGGATTGCATTAAAAAGCTTCGAGACCCTCAAAGTGAGCTTTTACTCCTCCGGAACTGTGCTGGAGTTTCCAAGTTATATTTTTCCATGCGTACCACAAGACCACAAGTAATGCAACAGGCTCAAACGCTGTTTGATCAACACCTCTTGAAGTACCTACGGTATTTGATTACTGGTGACGGCCCAGGTTTTGGACCACTTCAGCAACGTCTTGCCACTCTCCCCATTAAAGATGGTGGCCTGGGAGTTTATACGATGGCTGATACCACTCGTTATTGTTACATAGCATCTTGTTTCCGTGCCACCCATCTTGTAACACTATTCTCGCAATTCACATCACACCCAGGCCCCAACTTTCGTAATGCGCGCGGATATCTACATGCGGGAATGTAGCTTATCTTCTTCTTCGTTCAACATTATTGACATCGCCCCCCAGCCCATGCACCTTTTGGCGATTCGTTACTTTGATGCTGTCAAGAAGAATTTAGGTACCACCTTCACCTTATCAGAACGCGATTCCATCCTTTGGCAGTGTAACAAGAGCCCTCACGCTTAGGATTATCTCAAAGCCATACCGATTCCAGGCCTTAATCAATCCATTGGTCCACGCCAATTCAAATGTATACTGCAATACCGCCTTGGCATCCCTCTTTTTGATGATGGTAGTTCTTGTTCTTGCTGTAAAAGAGCTATGGATCGCTTTGGAGACCATGCAATCCATTGCGCAAGTGAAGTCGGACAGAAATATCGTCATGATATGGCAAGAGACCTCTTGGACGAATTATGTTATAAAGCAGGAGTCGCTGCAAAGAAAGAAGTTTCGATTGGCATTATGTCAGAATATCAACACCCCTCTTAAACCGGCGGACATTATGGTATATAAGCGGGAGAACGGCAAGGACACATGCTATGATGTAACCGGTGTTTCGCCATTCTCTAAAGGTGGAAATCGTACTTTCACACCCGGCTATGCCATTTCCGCAGCTATCACTCGTAAGTGCAACAAATACGCTACGTTATGTTCGTCTCATGGATATGGTTTTGGTGTTTTGGCCTTTTCAACTCTAGGCGAGTTGGGAGATAATACTATTCACTTTTTGAAGAGATTGAAGAACTGTATGGCGAGTCATGATGTTAACAATAACTTAGGCAGTTCTCTTTTTCATAGGCTAGGTATTATTATTCAAAAAGGTGTTGGTGCGCAACTTGTTGCGCGGCTACCAGCCAATTCTTTGTAATTTTGACTCGTGTTTTTTTTAATAAAAGCCCGTGTGGCATCTCTTCATAATAAAAATAAAAATAATAATAATAATAATAATAATAATAATAATAATAATAATAATAATAATAATAACAAGAACGGGCCCTAGCTCAGCTGGTCATCCCCGTTCCCCAAAGTTTAATGCGTTCCAGGAGGTCCCAGGTTCGAGTCCCCAATGGCGTAATATTGCAGGAATTAACATGGAAGGTAGTGTTAGTTTGCCCCCTTGTGACACAATCTCGCCCCCCCGCCCGCCGTTTCGGCTCCCCTTGGCAAGGTTCCCCATGATGCCCGCTGGTAGGCTAGCACAGCAACCTGTTCAATTAATGTAGTAGTATGTCGTTGGAGCTTAGCTTGTTAGGCTTCCAACTAGTTAATGTAATAATCGTTATCTATTAAATAATAAGATTTTATAATAATAATAATAATAATAAATGCCCAAGTGGCTCCTTTTCATAATAATAATAATAATAAGTGTGTTATTTGTCCCTGGTAAGGCTATTTCTGGTGCTGTTTCACGTAAACATACCAAATATTCGGACAAGTGTGCTGCACATGGGTATGGGTTGGGTGTTCTGGCTTTTTCTACCTTGGGAGAACTTGGTGAGGATACTTTAGCTTTTTTCAAGCGTCTGAAGCATTGTTTATTTAGCAATGACGCTAGTAGTGGCGCAGGTAGATTCATTTTTTCTAGATTAGGCATTGCTATTCAAAGAGGAGTTGGAGCCCAGCTTGTCGCTAGGTTACCAACCAAGAGCTTTGTTTGATTACTTTTAAATTGATTTCTCCTAAATTAATTTAATTTAAATAATAAGAAGAAGAAGAACGGGCACCTAGCTCAGCTGGTCATCCCAGTTCCCCAAAGTTTCATGCCTTCCAGGAGGTCCCAGGTTCGAGCCCCCGATGATGTAATATTGCAGAAATTAACATGGAAGGTAGAGTTAGTTTGCCCCCTTGTGACACAATCTCAGCCACCCCATCCGCAGCCGGCTCCTTTGGCTAGGTTACCCATGAGGCTCATTTTGGTAGGCTAGCACAAAGAACTGTTCAATTAATGTACTAGTATGTCGTTGGAGCTTAGCTTGTTAGGCTTCCAACTAGTTTCACGTAATAATAGTTATCCAATAATATAATGATGATAATAAAAGCCTTCGTGGCCCCCTTTCATAATAATAATAATAATGATGTTTTGAGTTGTGGCCGGTGACGGTTAAAGGATTTGTGTTCTCTATTTCATGATTTATTAGATAATGATTTTGCAAAATAATAATAATTGGTGATGATAATAATAATCTTGGCTTGATTGATATTTTGGTCCTCGGTTCCGTCTCAATAATATTCTTGCAATAATAATAAATAATAATTTTGTGATAATAATATTTCAATAATAATAATGATGATGTTTTGGGATACTGAGTGAAGTTTGTTTTCTTTGACAGGACTGAGTAAGATAATTAGAGAATATTTTCTTTATTTTATGCTCATTTTTGTTATATACTTTTGTGAATAAAAATCCTAATATCCCAAATATAAAGTAGAGGCCGTTCTTCGGATTGGACAGGCTAGGTGCCTCACACCTTCCTAGTTTGTACTTTGATTCCCGGACTCATCTCTGTAATTGGACCAGTGTTTGTTTTGGGTCCCAACTCCCTAAGTTGGGTGGAGACTTCCCATAATAATAATTTCCACGTGATTTCCATTTTAGATATTTTAGAGATCCTAACAGATTTCGACGGTATCTACACCATCTCTTCCTTTTCACCATCTTGATGAGTATATGCATAATAGCATGATACATTGGAATAAAGAAAGATATCAAACCAGTTTTTCTTAACCGGAAACAATTGAATCACACACACACATACATAATGGAATAAACATCAATTGTCCTAATTTTGTTAAGCAAAAGCAAAATATATGCAATAAACTCAAGCTTTTCTTAAACAGGAAAACGATTAACTAACAAATTCGTTACCTCAGATTCCGTATCCTCTTCTCCCAGAAAGATATATCATTAAGCGCAAGTTCAAATTATAACTCTCCCCCATTATGTTGTCATCCTCTCGCAAGAACAAAAGAACAACAACAACATTACTAGATAAAGGTTGAATCGGTTTTAACTAATGCAAATAGCAAAAGTTTAAAACCCGAAACACATATGCTTTTATGTTAAACACAAATCGATTCAACATATTGTGACTTTTTCACATATGAGTTTCGATCGGAACACCTTATGATCCTTTGATAAAGCCTACCAACTTGGGATAGAGCTTAATTCCGCCAAAACAAAAAGCCACACAAACCATAAGGGTTCACACATCATATGAGATCGAATATTAAGGTTATGAAAACTGAAATCAGACATCCCATAAACTCAAATGAAATACACCATAAATATTCAAAAAAGAATAAAGTATTGCAATTAACTCAATCTTGTATCAAATTGAATTATAAAAACAACGCAAAAAGAATGAGGTTATTCCGAGTTCTGATTTAAAAGTTATAGGCAAAAACGTTTTACACTCCTTCGTATGGACCAATCACACCAATCACCAGGAACGATTCACGATGATTGATTGTGATGGGTCACACCAATCACCAAAACCGGTTAAAAAACTTGTGATGGGTCATACCAATCACCAGGACCGGTTACGGTGATTACTTGTGATGGATCACAACACTAAATTTATTTTAGACATAACTTTTGCATACAATGTCCGAATTCAGTGATTTTTGGCTCGTTTTAACCGTAAAAAAAAGAGCTACACATATATGATCAGTATATATCAACATCATAAACTCAAAATTACTGTTTCTATAAAAAGCTCAAATATAGATAGAGAAGGTATGAGTATAGAAGAAAATAAATCTCCCTAAAGATGTTAATTAGTCATATAATAACCGAGAGATCATGTGCTCAGTTTTCATGTGCTTCCTCACCTTTCAAAAGATTGAGCACCAAGGTGAGCATGCACATTCTAACACAACTAGAATGTGTTGAGTTGAGCCTTGTCTTGTTCGTCATGATTGACTAAGACAGAATCATCATTCTTGACCTCTTGTTTGGTTTGTTTTCTCTTGTTCCATCTCTTGTTTTTTTTTCTTTGACTTGTGATGAAGAGTCTCATTATCAAAACATTCACTAGTACAAGAGATTTCAGACATGATATCTTTCTTTAGTCTTTCAAGAAAACTCTTGTAATTATTGTCACCAATAATTAACAGCTGAGAGTCATTCTTGTGACTAACTTTTGGTCCCTTCTTGGCTATGGAGGACTTTGGGACCCATTTAGAGTTGGGTTTCGCAGGAGAAGCTTTATCCTTCGTACCATTAGGACGATTGTCCTTTTGAATACTTTGCGAAACATCTTTTCTCCAATTTGGAACATCAGATCTTGTCTTAGCATTTACAAAGTCATCTCTCTTTCTATATTCAGGTCTTTTATGAGATGGCCTTGTCGAGCAATAGGCAAAATTTGAACTATCATTATAATAATTATTTTGCCTAAACTTATGACAATAATAATCTGAGTTCTTTCGGGGAGCAAACTTAGCAATTCGTTTGATACAACAGAAAGTACATCTTGCATCTTACGAACTTTGCATCCCCTTTATTACCACAATAATAACAATTCTTAGTAACATAAGGAGTATAAGTTTTAATATTACCTTTTTGTGGATACGCTTGCATTGGAGCTCGACGAGTTTTCTTCTTATTCTTCTTATCTTTGTTCAATGTTGTTGCTTTATTGACATTAGCAGAAATGCTCTCTTTGATTGCTGCTGGTTGAACACAATTCTTAGGCTTGACTGGCTTTCCTTCTTTACAAGAAATAGTATCATTTTTGACATCAGTGGAAGCCTCTGGTTGAGAAGAATTTGTAGATTTAACAAATTTTATCTCATTGTTATTGTTGGAAGCACTTGATTCCTTATATCCCAATCCATGTGTATCACCATGATATCTTCCTGCTTCTAACAATGAGGATAAATTGTTTGTGCTATCATTGGACTTTTTCAAGTACAAATTTCTTCTTCCAACGTCTTGATTTTATCAAGAGCACCAGCTAGATCACCCTCAAGGCGTTTTTCTCGTGAGAGATATTCACCTTCTTTCTCTTCAAAACTCTTTTGTTGAGAATTAACCATTGCTTCAGATTCAACAAGTTTCTTTTCCGACAAAAAGAGATCTCTTCGAAGATTTTCGCATTCCAATTTCTTAGAATTTAGCTCGTCTGTACGATCTTTAAGAAGAGAGTCACTGAGGCGAAACCAATGTAATATCCTTGGAAAACCTTCTTCAGTTTCTTGTTCTCACGGCAAAGAGGAGTCATAAAACCAATAAAATCTGAAGTTCTCAGTTTTTTATTTTTCAAAGGATTCAGTAGTTTAGAGTATTCTGAGACATCCTCTTCTACATCACGTTCGAAATCTGAGTCATCATCAGTTTCTACATCATTAATAGGATTAACTTGTCTAGTAGATTCTCTTGAGATGATTTCATGATGGTCTTCAGATATTGAATCGTAGATGCCATCATCAAGTGTTAATTCAAAACTATTTATGTCTTGCTTTACGTTAACTGAATCATTATCAGGTTCTATAAAAACCATTTTTAGATTCCAGTCTTATAGGTTGGATCACACCAAACACGGATTGTTAGATCTTTTCGTGTTTGTCTGCCCTGATACCAATTGAAAAGACGAGGTTACCCAAATATACCACAATCTTAAATTTTTCCACCTAAAAGTCCTCTTACCAAAAGTGATTGTCTATGGACTGAGTCGAGACAATACAACGAATCGGTATTCACACTTTGTATGATCATCTATAGATACGAGATCGAGAAAATACAACAATCAAAGTGTGATTACTTGATAATAGGTTCGGACTTAACCAAAATCTATAGGATCACTATCAAGTAATACGGAGTTAACGTTTGTGTAATTTACTTTAAATTATAATAACAACAATTATAATTGCGGAAAACAAAAGTAAATGACATAGCAAGATTTTGTTAACGAGAAAACCGCAAATGCAGAAAAACCCCAGGACCTAGTCCAGAATTGAATGCTCTCAGAATTAAGCCGCTATACAAAATCAAACCAACTTCGTATAGTTGAGACCAAGCAACTATACATATAGTTCACCTAGTTTCTTCAGTATCCCCGCGCTTCCGACATTCAATAAGTGCACGCACTGGAACAATTCCTTTGGTTCGTATTCCAAACAGGTAAAAGAAATAACAAACTGTTTCGGTAACAACTCTATTCAATCTCAGTGATATGAGTTAGACAAAGGCTCTTCTGTTTAATCCAATAAAATCCTTTGTCGGATTTAGATCTATCTATCCAACAACCACCAAAGTAGCATAGTTTAGATTTTGCAATCAAAAATAGGATCTATCAAGATACTATATAATGATGCCGATCTACGCAACTAATCAATCAAATCTATAAAAAAAAAACGATTATATTTGGATCCCAGCCGATCAAGTTTTATGCACACCAAAGATTATGAACCCAATAAGAAATCTTCTTTGTCTTCAAATCTTCTTTAATCTTCAATAAACACCTGCACACCACAACTTGAATCTCTTATGATCAATCACGCACAGAACGGAGTCTGTTAACAATGGATTATCACAAGACGTCTTTAGATCTACAAACAGTTCTAAAGATCCCTTCGACACTTCGATCTAGTTTCAGTGAATCTTATATCATAAAAGAAGATTCTCAAGAATAAACAAACTAGGTGCAATCAAAGTTCAACAATATTTAGTCAATCAAATCAAATCGAAAAATAATAATACTGCAATTATTTAGTTTCCCACCAACGGTACTCGTAGAGCTTCTTGATCCCACAGAAGTCTTTAAATAAGCGGTCGTAAGAGATTTCGCCTAATTAGGGTACTTTCCTCTCCGAATAGACGGATCCACCAGTAACAACACAACAAGGTAGTTTTTCTGGATCTTAAGATAGTTTGCATGAAATGCAAACTTGGGTATTTATAGACCAAGGAAGTTTGGACACCAAGGAATTTCCAAAACTGAAATATTCTTAACATATGCAATATATTTCCAAATCGGTTTCCATAATTCCTGGAAATGCTCTGTCCAATATTAACCGAAATCTCACTAGAAAATCTCCAATTAGTAAATGCACATTACCAATTTTTATTTCCAGAGATATGCATTTTAATTGCTGGTAATTAAAAGCAAATAAAATTAACAACCTTAATTAAAAGATTCTCAACTTATTCGGTCCGGGATCTCCTTGAGTTATTAAGGAATACCTTTTAACAATAAAAGATAAGAGTTACTGAACATGTTCAGAGTATGTCGACATCTTTTTCTTTGTAAATCCTTTTTCATATTTACAATCTTGGAACCGATTATACCACACTTCCAAAAAAGTTAGAACTGGTTCATCTGATTTCCAAGAACTATGTGATTGATCAAATATCAATACACTAATCATGGGTTTATGGTTCTACCAAACACAAGGATCGGTTCTCCCTTAATATGGTTATTGGGACCGGTTACAGGATCGATTCGTCAATTACAGGACCGGTTACCATATTCTCATGGTATTACTTGTGATCGGTTACACTAGTACTAGGATCGGTTGCACCAAATACGAGAAGCGGTTACACCAATTACAAGGATCGATTAAAACTCTTTTGTGATCGGTCACACCAATTACAAATATCAATCATACCATCTAAGGTGATTACTTAGGATCGGCTACACTAATAAAAGTCATACCAATACATAAGTCAGGCATTGTGACTAGTTTTACCAAGATACATAACAAGTTATGATCGGTTCTACTAACTTACACATATTGGTAATCCAAAGATATGCAATGAATAACAATACCAATAAGCCTAGCGATTTCCTTTTCGATTCATAAAACAAGTTCATGAATGTACTTCCTTTAAACAAATGTAAACATTGTTTCCTAGGATGAAATCTTCACCTTTACCCATACACATAATCACAATAGCATTTAAACGATTATGTCGATGTCTTATATACGAAGTTCAAAAGATAGGCGTTATACTTCGTATTCTAATTCCTTAACTTTGTGTCTACTAGAGTATATCATTTACAGCTTCGCAGTTATGTTTTTAATATAGCACGACTTGAAAGATATGTTGGGAATGAAACAATTCAAATCAAAATACTACTAACCTCAAGAGGAAGGATGACGTCGTCGATGTAGCTTGTTACCTCTTCACATTCTACAAGTCTTGAGTAATACTTGTATGTCTCATTATCTTAATATTTCTAGCCTAACCTATACGAAGTTGTCTCTAGTATATAATCAAGCGACTCTTTAATTGAGTTTTGTTTCACTAAAATATGACAACCAAACTTGACATACCAACGCTTGGTGGGTTCAAACGAGCTATGCTCTAACACAAATCAAACCAAAAAAAATTGGGGAAAGAAACTTCAAACAAGCAAAAAAAGTACTTGTGCATAAAAATATCTATAGATGATAATCCGGCTAAGAACGACAATAAAATATCATGAAAACTCAGAAGACATTTTGCCAACAAGTATACCTGATCATATCTCACTCAACCAGTGTTAGAGCATAGCTCGGTTTAACCCACCAAGAATTGGTATGTCAAGTTTGGTTGTCATATTTTAGTGACTCAAAACTCATTTAAAGAGTCGCTTGATTATTTACTAGAGTCAACTTCGTATAGGGGTCTAGAAAGTTACTAGGATATGAGACTTACAAATATTACGTGAAGACTTGAAGAATGTGAAGAAGTAAAGAGCTACATCGACGACATCATCCTTCCTCTTGAGGTTAGTAATATTTGACTTGAACTGTTTCATTCCTAACATATCTTTCTAGTCATGCATATTGAAAACATAATTGCGAAGCTGTGAATGATTATACTCTAGTTAGACATAGCATTAAGGAATTATAATACGAAGTATAACATCTATCTTTTGAACTTCGTATATAAAATATCGACATAATCGTATGAATGATATTGTGATTATGTGTATGGGTATGGGTGAAGATTTTGTCCTAGGAAACAATGTTTTACATTCGTTTAAAGGAAGTACAATTCATAAACTTGTTTTGTAAATCGAAAGGAAAATCGCTAGGCTTATTGGTCTTGTTATTCATTGCAAATATTTGGATTACCAATATGTGTGATTAGGATAACCGCTCATAACTTATTTATGTATCTTGGTAAAACTATTCACAATGCATGACTTTTGTATTGGTATGACTTTTATTAGTGAAACCGATCTTAAGTAATCACCTGAGATGGTATGATCGATATATTGTAATTGGTATGACCAACTCTAGAAATTGGGTAACCGATCCTAGTAAGAGGTGCAACCGATCACAAGTGTGTGGAATCGATCCTTGTAATAGGTACAACAAGTCTTAGTAATTGGTAACCGATCCTATGACTTGTGCAACCGATTACAAGTTAAATACCATAATTATGTGGTAACTGATCCTAGTACCTAGTCAACCAATTTTTGGAAGGCTAGTGTGACTGATCCTAGTACCCACATGGAGGTAGAACCGAAGCCTTGTGTTTTGGTAGAACCGTGAAACCCATTAATGGTGATTTGATAGGATAATCAATCACATAGTTCTTGGAAGTCAGATGAACCAATTCTAAACTCGTTTGGAAGTGTGACAAATCGGTTCCAAGATTGTAAATATGAAAAGGGATTTAAAAATTAAAGATGTCGACATACTTTGAACATGTGCAGTAATTCTTATCTTTTATTGTTCAAAGATGTTCCTTAATAACTAAAGGAGAATCCCAGATCGAAATAAATTGAGAATCTTTTAATTAAGGTTTTTAGTTTTATATGCTTTTAATTTCAAAAGCAATTAAATGCATATCTTTAGAAAATAAAAATTAGTAATGGGCATTTACTAATTGGAGATTTTCTACTGAGATTTAGGTCAATATTTGGACAGAGCATTTCCAGGAATTATGAAAACCGAATTTGGAAATATATTGCAGAATATTTTCGGTTTTGGAAATTCCTTGGTGTCCAAACTTCCTTGGTCTATAAATATTGAAGTTTGCATTTCTAGCAAACTAATCCTCAGAGCCAGCAAAACTACCTAGTTGTGTTGTTACTGGTGGAGCCGTCTATTTGGAGAGGATAGTACCCTAATTAGGCGAAATCTCTTATGACCGCTCGTTTTAAAGACTTCTTTGGGATTGGGAAGCTCTACGAGTAATGTTGGTGGGAAAGTAGATAATTGCAGTTTATTATTAGTTTTCGATTGATTTGATTGACTAACAATTTTGTTGAACTTTGATTGCACCTAGTTTGTTTATGCTTGAAAATCTTCTCTTCTAATATAAGATTCACTCAAACTAGATCGAAGTGTCGACGGGGATCTTTAGGCTGTTTGTAGATCTAAAGACGTCTTGTGATAATCCATTGTTAACAGACTCCGTTCTGTGTATGATTGATCACAAGAGATTCAAGTTGATTGTGTGCAGGTGTTTATTTAAGATCTAATAAGATTTGAAGACAAAGAAGATTTCTTATTTGAGTTCATAATCTTTGGTGTGCACAAAACTTGATCGGTTGGGGATCCAACTATAATCGGTTTATCTTTGTGATAACATTGATTGATTAGTTGATTAGATCGGAATCAATACAATTCTTTGTGATTCAAAATATTGATTGCATAGTCTAAACAATTACTTTGGTAATTGTTAATAGTTTGATCTAAGAACCTGACAAAGGAGTTTATTTGGATAAACGGAAGAGCCTTTTGTCAAACTCATATCACGTTATTTGAATAGAGTTGTTCTGAACGCATTTGTTGTTCCGTTACTATTTGGAATACGAACCAAAGGAATTGTTCCAAGTGCGTGACTTATTGCAAGTTGGAGGCGCGAGGGATACGAGACGGAACTAGGTGAACTATAGGTTTAGTTGCTTGGTCTCAACTATACGAAGTTGGTTTAGATTTTGTATAGCGGCTTAATCCTGAGAGTATTCAATTCTGGACAAGGTCCCGAGGTTTTTCTGCATTTGCGGTTTCCTCGTTAACAAAATCTTGCAGTGTCTTTTACTTTTCTATTTCCGCAATTATAATTATTTTATTATAATTAGAAGTAAAATACACAAACGTTAATCCTAATTACTTGATAGCAATCCTATTGTGTTTGATTAAGTCCGAACCTATTATCCAGTAATCATAATTCGTTATTGTATTGTCTCGATCTTGTATCCATAGTCGATCACGCAAGTTATCTTGTTGTCGTATTGTGTCGATCTCGTATCCATAGACGATCACACGAAGTGTGAACCGATTAGTTGTATTGTCTCGACTCACTCCATAAACAATCACTTTCGGAGAAAGGACTTATAGGTGAAAAAGTTTTAGATTGAGCTGTATTTGGGTACCCTCGTCTTTTGAATTGGTGTCAGAGCAGGCAAACACGAAAAGATCTAACAATTTCGTGTTTGGTGCGATCCAACCTATAAGAAATTGAATCTATGTCCGATTCGATTAACGTTATGCAAGAGTATGAATACTCAAATGTTGAAGTGGTTACTACTTCGTTGACTCATGATCCGGGGAGTTGCGAAAACATACGTGTCTATCTACGATGGAAAAGAATATCTTGATAAAGAGTTGGTAAAACTCCTAAAGCCTATAAAATTTATGTCTACAAAGATCTCGATATTAAAGACAGAGTCAAATCTTCTTAAACATGAGATCGGAGAAAAAGACATTCAACTAAATGTTCTAGCCAAACGAGAATATGGATCTCACTGTCAAATTAGAATCTCTTGGTAAATCTCTTACTCAAGATAAAGAGACACGTCCTATGACTCTGACTAATGATGTTGTTGTAATTTCTTCTGATAATGAGGAAACTAAAAGTCCCTGCTCGACTTTTACATACTGTAATAAAACCGGTTTAGTCACATCTGAAACAGATCAAGATGATGGTAGTTTGCCTAACTACATCAAGTCAGAAGAGGATGAGAAACCATCTTCTACATCTACTGATGATCAGACGAAATCTTGTCCAAAGGAAACTTTGAACCGATTCCGTGAACGTGATCTTAAGGAATACAACTTTCAGTCACTTGACAAGAAACTTATACTTCTTCAAAATACGGTGGTAAAAATATTGAAAGAAGTTTCCTGTCTTAAAAAACCGAAAGATCATTCCTCGGTAAAAAGACAAAATATACCACAACCCGACAAGGTCAACTCAAAAGAATCAGAAGTAAGAGTTGACAATCGCTTTTGGAAAAAGGTTCCTCCTCACCCATATCGAAACAATTCTTGTTTTGATGAAGAACAATTCCAGAAGAAAGGGAAAGAGAGAATCTCTGCCAAAGGAAACAATCAGGAATTTTCGATAATTGTTTCAGATATTCATACTGATGTGCATCATAAGGAAATCCTTAGAATGAGAAAATCTTATGAAAATCTCATTAATAGAATTAAGAGAGATTTATCCATCTCGGAAAATTCTCACGTCAGTACAGCTTCTCCACATGATCATACTTTTAGATCAAGGAAGGATCACCTTCTTGGAAAAAAAATTTTGGGCAGAAATTCCCAAAGAGAAACATGAACTATGTATCTGATACTCGCTGTAAGCTAGAAAAAGCTTACTCCGATACAACTTAGTTGTATCGAAATTTTGCACTCTCATCCTCTTTCGTGCTCTTAATTATGGATGGGAAAAACACAATAAAACGAGGGCACATTTTTTGGGTGCGTTTTTTTATCAGAAAAATTTGTGACAACTTATGGATATTGCTGAATCCATGTCTATCTAAAAAATTGTTCATGTTTAACATGATATTCCAAAAATAGGTTTTATTTAGAATTTTCGAATTTTAATAAACCTTCCAAAGCATGAGAAGTTCGGACAAGGAAACAGAATATATTATTTTAATATTTTCGGAATTTCTGATATTTTCGGTCCGAGAGTTGTCTCTTCTTTAAGAGAAACTATCTTTTGCTTGTATTCGAAACCACCGATCAATCCCTATTTAAATAACAAGAGCATGCCTCCCATAACTCGCAGTATCACAAAAGCTAATAAGGAGGAAGCTCAAAAGGTTAAGGATTGTCAAGGAATCAATACGAGAGGAAGAAGAAAAACAAGAGATGGAACAAGAGAAAACAAACCAAGTAAGAGTTCAAGAATGATGATTCTATCTTAGTCACTCATGACGAACAAGACAAGGATCAACTCAACACAACTTAGTTGTGTTGGAATGTGCATGCTCACCTTTGTGCTCAATCTTATAAAGGGTGAGGAAGCACGTGAAACTGAGCACATGATCTCTCGGTTATTATATGACTAATTAACATCTTTAGGGAGATTTCTTCTCTTCTATACTCATACCTTCTCTATCTATATTTGAACTTTTGATAGAAACGGAAATTTGGACTTTATGATGTTGATATCTACTGATCATATATGTGTAGCTCTTGTTTATACGGTTAAAATATGACAAAAATCACTGAATTCGGACATCGTATGAAAAAGTTTTGCCAAAAACAATTTAGTATTGTGATCCTCTACTAGTGGCTTTTGTAACCGATCCTAGTGATTGGTCCATACGAAGGAGTGTAAAACTGTTTTGCCCATAACTTCTTCGTCCGAACTCAGAATCACCTCATTCTTTTTGCGTCAGTTTCGTAATTTAATTTTCTACAAGATTAAGGTAATTGCAATACTTGATTTTCTGATTGAATACTTATGGTGTATTGCATTTGACTTTATGAGATAAACCATTGTGTTTCGGTCTCATATATTGGCTCACTTCCTTATGGATAATGCTTGATAGTTTTTCGATTACATAGCCTATGCTTAAATGATTTATATTATTTCTATGTGTTATGGGATGTTTGATTTCGGTTTTCATAACCTTAATATTCGATCTCATATGGTGTGAACCCTCAGGTTTGGGTAACTTTTTGGTTTAGCGGGATTAAGTTCTAGCCCATATTGGTAGGCTTTATCAATGGATCATAAGGGGTTCCGATTGAAACTCATGCGTGAAAAAGTCATAATATGTTAAATCATTTGGTTTAGCATAAAAACATATGTGTTTCGTGGTTTTCAACTTTTGGTTTTTGCATTGGTTAAAACCGATTCAACCTTTCTCTGGTAAAGGTTGTTGTTGTTGTTGTTGTTCTTTTGTCTTGTGAGAGGATGACAACATGATGATATTTTCCCCGGAAAGATATGAAGAAAAGGAGAAGAGGATGTGGAACTTGAGGTAACAAATTTGTTAGTTAATCTTTTTCATGTTTAAGAAAAACCTGATTTTATTGCATATATTTTGCTTTTGCTTACCAAAATTTCGGTACAATTGATGTTTATTCCATTATTTGTGTATGGATGTATGTGTGTGATTCAATTGTTTCCGGTTAAGAAAAACTATTGTTATCTTTCTTTATGGTTTGGTGTCAATTGTTTAGGCTTACGAAATTTCGGTGCAATTGCGGTACTTTAATATCTATGTTTGTTTCAATTGCTTCCGGTTGAGGTAAATAATTATGCAAGTTGATTTATTTGGTTTGTATAAATTGTTTATGGCTTAACAAAAGGTTTTCGGGATGAATTGTTTAGTCAATTCGATTAGGATAAGAGAAACTAAGTTAATTCTGATCTTAGTTAGACTTATCAAAGTGGAGGTTTCGGTTATTCAAGTCTAATCGAATGCCTTACCAAGAAATGCTAGTTAACTAACCTAGTACTTGTCTTTTTAAAAAATGAAAGTTCTAAGTTATTATTTGAATAATTAGAACCTAATGAGAAAAATAGAGTTAATTTTGATCTTTATTTTGGTCTTATCGAACAAGCGATTGTATTTGTACAATCGGTTTAGCAAAGGAACTAAGGTGCTTAGTCGAATTTTGATTTGCTAAACTATTAGGGAAAATTGCTTCGGGCAATTGTTTCCTTGGTAACATATCAAAACAAAATTACTTTGTAGTTTCGGTTTTGATATTAGTTATCTAAAATGGTGTGTGGAACCCTCGTGCTTAACTTTTATAGGTTGCAAGTCTTTTGAGATTTGTAAGATCCTTTCGGTTTGTCCTTTATTTGCTCGTACCTGTGTCATTTT
This sequence comes from Papaver armeniacum, assembly GCA_023531295.1. NCBI lineage: Eukaryota > Viridiplantae > Streptophyta > Magnoliopsida > Ranunculales > Papaveraceae > Papaver > Papaver armeniacum. The sequence goes on from JAJJWW010013655.1 coordinate 30,192, forward strand.
GTGACAAAAAGGGGGAGAAATATATGGAGTAAACAAGTGATTTGGTATCACTAAAGAAAGGACAATGGTGTAGGATCAGAATATCGCGACATCAATACTTCGCGAGATCAATAAATAATGACATTGCGAGGGCGTCGCAGAAGAATAACATTAATGACGCAATGAATGACGACTGAGCCAAAACATGAGAAAAGTGTGAAGATCTAGCGAAGTTTAGGAGAGTTGCGAGATTGTATACTTGTACACTTGCGATATTTCGCAAGTCATTCCCGAAAATAAAGGACAGCTTAGCTGTCATCCATTGTATACTACCCTATATAAAGATTCGAATAAGTCTGTTGTAGAGGGGATTCTTTTGAGAGTGTTAGAAAAGTCATTAGGAGAGAGAAAGTTGGTGGTGATTGTAATTTCTTTAACTCTTTTCTATTTTATCTTGTGAATCTTCAAGGAAATAATCAATAAAATCATTGTTATTCATCTAAAAAATGTCTTAGTTGTGTGGAATATTGTGAGGGGTGTAGTGTAGGATTTCCTGCAACTACATATTGGCGCTAGAAAGGGCTGTTTGAGTAAGGATACAAATCGTGATTTGAAAGAATTTGGAGTAGTAGAGAAGAAATTTGATACAATTTTCAATAGTTTACCAAAATTCAGAAATGGTTAGAAGGAGAAATGCATCTGAGCAACCAACAACTGTTAGGAGAAGTAGGAGACTTGCCGGAGAAGAGAGAAATGAAATGGGAGAATCCTCAAGAAGGAACATAAGAAATGATGAGGAAAATCAAATTCAAACACCAATTCAACCAGTGGCGGATAGAACTGTGAATTATGATAGAGTAAGCGTCCATACTTGGAGATCAGATTATGTGGACGAAAGGGAAGAAGAACAACAATTGGTAAACAATGGACAAGAAGGGAGAGATCGAGAGGGAATGGATAAATAATTCATGGGAATGAAGAGATCGCAGCATTAGAGGCGTTGAGGCAAACGATACATGAGAGACGATTAGAGGCAGAGGAACGTGCAAATTTGACAAGACAGAATCATGAGCTGAGGATGGAAAACATGAGATTACAAAACAGAAGGTCGAGAAGCACTACAAGGTCAAGCTCAAGATCAATTAGAGAGGAAAGAAGGAGAAATTTACCTACAAAAGCTGTTGATGAAGAAAACCAAAGAGAAGCGCAAAATCCAGGCAGGGAACATTACGAGAGAGGAGAAATGATGGAAGATCGTTATATTCCACGTCCCGAGACTATTCAAAATGGGAGAATGATAAAAATCAAGGAAATATGCGGCGTCGGAGGCAAAATGATCCGATTCAAGAAAATCAAGAAGAAGGAAGAAGAATATTGCATGGGAGTGAAGCACGAGAGGAGGCAAAAAGAGATTGAGGATGACATTGAAAGACATTATGTTGAACAAGCACGTCTAGCTCATGAGAGAGAGAAAGATTGAGAGCGAGAAATGGAAGAACAAGAGTTAGAAGAGGCAATTCGCGGAATAATCATGATAATCGAGAAAGAAGGCGACAACAAAATCGCAACAATGATAATATTAATGAAGAATATGAAAGATCACAAAGGAGAGCTGATAGGCACCAAAGAAGAGAAATCGATAGATATAATGGTGTGCGAATTCGTGAAAGAAATGAGGGAGAAGATCGCAGAGAAATACGGGAAGAGAATGATGAACAAGAAAGTCAAAGTAGACATGAACGCAGGAGAAGAGAAGCGGAACTAAAAAGACCAAGTAGATTCAAATTTCGATATAAATGAGCAAATTTTGAGAGAACTTGCGAAATGAGAGGAATGATGAACAATAAAAGGGGAGGAAAAGAGACAGGTTGGACGAAGCAATAGAAGAAGGCTGCGAAAACTCCGTTCACACAAGAGATACAATTAGGAGGAATACCACCAAAGTGCAATTTACCGAAATTAACCAGTATTTTCGATGGTACAACTTGTGCGATACAACATATCAAAGCTTATATGAGATGTATGCTACAATGGGAGAATCATGATGCTATATTGTGTAAATACTTTGCATCAAGTCTGACAGAGAAGCTTTGAAATGGTTTGAAGGGACTCAGAAAAATACAATAACATCTTTCAATCACTTACGAGGCTATATTTTTAGGAGCATATATAAGTAATAATTCCTCGCGACCGGGTATTGAAGATGTATTTGGGTTAAAACAAAGGGTTGGTGAAAGTTTGAAGCATCTAACCGTAAGATGGAAGACAATGTGTAGCGAAATGGTCGAGCCGAGTGGAGGAGAGATATCTCATCTTATCATTTATTAATGCTATGTTCACGATAAATCTATTGTATATTCAAATTTTTAGAATCAAGAATACAATCACCATGAGCGAGTTGCGAGAGCTTAGAGGAGGAGTATATTGCTTTAGAGGAAAAGCAAAATGAGATGGAATCATACCCTGTCGCGAATACAAGTTCAGGAGATGCGAATGCAAGTTTATTACCCAAATTGATAAACACTGTGGCGAGTACCTCGCAAGATCAAAAAGGAGTGAGGATAACAAATGATAGTCAGCAAAAATTGGTAGCTATGGGGAGTCCCGATCAGGAAGAATTTGAAAGAGAAAGAAATTTCTACAACCGTGGCGGAAATAATAAAATTCAAAGGCTTGATCAACCGCAAGAAACCTATGGAGGTCGAGGCATAATCCACAAGAGACCTATGGAGGCCGAGAGGCGGAATTATCATAGAGGACAGCGAGGTCATAGAGTCGTATGGGAAGAAATCAAGATGCCACCACTAAACGCTAGTGTGAAAAAGATATGGGAAGCTATAATCACGATGGAAAACATACCCACTATGGAACATGAGGAATGAACCACCTCCGAGCGACGAAGTCATGAATTCGTGTTCCTATCACCATTTTCATGGACACTTAACGAATGATTGTAGGAATATAAAAAGAATTATCCTCAGAATGATAGATCAAGGGAAGCTAAACCAATTCTTAAAATGTGAAGAGAAGGCTCAACCATTACCAACACCTCCAGAAAATCGCAGGGTGAATACGACAAAAGGGAAAGAGACATTTGTAGTAGAGGTTGGAACGAAGGCCAAAAACTTGTTCTGCAATTCTATCGTTCATTCATTCAGGACAATCGAGGATTTTCATGATAGTGTTCTCGATAGGGTTTTCGCAAAGGGATGCGATGATAGAGAAGTAATGAACATCGCGAAAACATCGCCACTAAAAGAATGGAAAACACAGATTATTTCTTTTACTGCAGAAGAGGTGCCTGAAGGTGGTGAGTTGCATGACAATCCATTAGTGGTAAGATTAGAAATTAATCCAAAACCTGTTGATGATGAAAGTGAGGGTGCAGAAAATTCATGGGCAATAAATAGAATCTTAATTGATACTGGAAGCTCAGTGAACATCCTTTTTACCATACCTACAAGACTATGGGGGGAAAAGATGAAAATTTGATCCCATCAACCTATAAGATTTATGGTTTTAATGGTACTGCTAATAAACCCAAAGGAGAAGCTCGCATGCGCATACCATTGAATGGATTATCAACTGAAATCTTGTTTTGCATATTCGATGTGGAGTACCCCTATAATGCATTAATCGGGCGACCTTGGTTGCATGAAATATTGGCGTAGCATCTACTTACCACCGGTGCATCAAATTTCCACATCCCGGTGGTGTTGGAGTTATAAAAGGAGATTGGGTGAGGGACAAAAATGCTATGAAGTAGAAGTGGAATATTGCGAGGAAAGGGGCTGCTCAAAAGAAGAATTGGAAGACAAATATCAAGGAAGACCAAAGAAGAGAAAGACTGATGGTGGACACAATAGAAGTGAGAAATGAAGATATCTTTGAAATCAATGCTTAAAGACAATTGGAAATTGCGATGGTCTCGCATAAAAGGGAAAGAAATATCGGAAATTTGAATGAAGAAACAGAGAACAACGGGAGAGTAAGAAGTGCAAGAAGTAAGTAATTGATTTTAGAGTTAAAAAAAAAAAAAAAATGATGATGACAAAAACATGTCAAAAATACAAAGAATATGATAATCGAAGAAGGAGTATGCGAGAATCTCGCTATTCATGAATGTAACGAAAGTTTAGTTAAATAATTACAGCGAGATTGCAGCAAATGAAGCAAGATTATATGAAAATTTCACAAAGAAGACGAGAAGAAATAATCAAAAAGCAATGAATGATTACAAAAATTGAGAAATGAATGAGTGAGTGAATGTGACGAACCTTTATGGCGTACACCCTAGTTCGCGAATGATATTTCGTAAGAGGCAAATGTAAGACCTAAAGTCGTCATATAAGGGGTATATCTTGACATGGCTCGGGGAAAAGGTTACACCGCCCCGGAACTGAGTCATGAAAATTTGGGGCCCATGAAAGCCTATCCCGGAGGAGATACCTTGGATTTCCAACTATATATATAAGGTTATACCTGGTTGGATGACCGAGGGTCTCTTCCAAGGAGTCGGTGTATGACCAAGGCGCGAGGTACAGTTGAGCCAAGAGTGCAGGGCATTTGAAGTGTCTCGGCCATTCTTGGCAAGTCTTGGCACATGCTGCACTCGGCCGAAGAAAACTCCACTTAGGGTGCGATATCGTAACCATAAACCCTATAGTTATAAGGGATAAGAGGTGCGAAAACAACCGGTTGTTGTTAAGACCGGATGGGAGGAGCTAGTCTTGTATGGCCGATGTACGCCTCCTTGAAGGGGCAGCCCGGGGAGATGATAAGGCGGCACCCTCCATTAGGGAGGCGATAAGTGTCAAAAGACACAAATGTCATGAGGCTCTATTTTCGCAAGAAAATTTAGGCTTGTCATATTTGTGCGATGATCTGAAGAGGCAATAATACTAACGCGAGGGTAAGACGAGATCAATGGGTCTTTACATGCAAGTGTAAAGACGTCCTGCGATTTCGTCGCAAGACGGCAATGTCATGGGGCTTCAAGTTCGCGAGAATTTTTAGACTGTCATATTGTCGCAACAAAAGCATCTGCGAGAGGCAATAATACTAAACAAATGATAAGAAAAGATCAATGGGTTGTTACATGAAAGTGTAATGACGTCCTGCGATTTTGTCGCAAGACGGCAATGTCATGGGGCTTTATGTTCGCAAGAATATTTAGGCTGTCATATTGACGCAATATGAGGGGTGGCAAAATAAGACCTTTAACTAGGAAGGCAAAATAAGACCACACAAAAACAATGATAAGACAAGATCAATGGGTCATTACATGAAAATGTAAAGACGTCCTGCGATCTTGTCGCAATGATGAATCTCAACATAAATGAAGATGAGATAACACAAGAAATTGAGTAAGCAAATAAGCTTGCGGATACGGCTATATTTCTTCATTTATTTGTGGAGAATTAGCAACAGCCATTGCGAAACTAAGAAGTATCATTACTTAAAGATTATCGACTTAATTTCTCTCATGTGAAAATAAATAACGAGAGGCAAGTATGGGAATGATTAGAGTAAAAACTTGTTATTTATTTTCATATGATAGATTTCTGATAAGAGATTACAAAAATGGAAGGTTAGAAGGATAAATGTATAAGTATCACAAGAAGAGAAAAAGGAAAATGGAACAATCTTTCAACTTATTCTTCTTCTTCATCAGATTCTTTATCAGATTCCTCTTCTTCGCTTGCATCACTATCAGAGACATCTGAGGAAGGCATGTTTTCAGGAATTTCATCGAGAAGACAAGGATATGAAGAAAGAGGAATGTTGTGGCCATTGCAAACTGTTTCAATAGTTTGATTGCGAAAACGGACATCATCATTATTGAAATTCTCCACAGTAGTTTGTAGTTGCCTCTTCAGCTTAGAATATTTTTCATTGCGAAGAGAGAAGTCTTTTGCAAGTTGTGCTTTCTCAGATTCAAGTTCCTTGATTCTAGTTTGAAACCTCTTCTCAGATTCTGTGAACAAATGACAATGAGTTAGCAACTTAATAACTTGGTTTCATAAAAAAGGTGCGGAAAAGTAATGAAGAACGAGTAAACAACCTTCTCTGTCGAGAAATCATATCTTTAACCAAGGCATTATGCTCGGCATGAAGACCGCGTTAACACCTAAGTTATTTCGGCATTATCTAGAACCTTTGCAGCCCAAGCAAATTCATCATCATTATTTATGACAAGAAGTGAACGAATTTGATTTTCTCGCTCATTACGTATGGCATTTTGGCGAAGAGATTCATCTCGTTCAATTTGGACTTCAAGAAGAGTTTTTTGGAATTTTGCTAATGCTTGTGCACCCTGATTAGCAATGCGATCTTTATCATCTATGAGGCTGCTAATTTTCTTCCTTAGAATATTATTACTCTCCTGGGAGTTAAGATATAAACGTTTAAATCGATTGGCTAAACCTAAACTAGATCTATGTTCAATTTCTAAAAGATGAAATTTGGTTCGAAGTTCATTTAATGAGAGAGAATTAATCTTGTTTGAAGAACTACTTAAAGATTCATTGAGATGAGCGAGAAGAACATCATCATCCATAGGTTCGAGGGAATGAATGGAGAAGGACGGCTTCGTCGAGAAAGATTATAAATGTCTGCGAAAATGATAAGTCGGGCAAAGAAAAATAAATGACAAAGTAGAAATGAAGAAAAGAGGAGGGTGTTATACCATAAAGTTGTTGATTAGCACTTTGAAGAGTAGATATTTTGTCCTTCCGGGGAAGAAGACTCAACTTCCAACTCGTTGAATTTTTTTCATCCTTTTTGCGAGATGTCGCAACTTCAATTTCTAGTTCTTTGTTCTTCTCTTTAAGTTGAAGATTTTTCTTTTCAAGATTGTTGCGTCTTTTCTCGAGGTGCGAGGCAACGACAAAGGAAGCTCTCCCGGACTATAAAGGAAAGTAAATAAATTGTTAAGATAAGGTTTATAATCGAAATCACAAAGAAATAAAGAAATATGAACATACCAAGGCACTGAGTGCATTTAAGAAACCGGGAGTCATTGTTCGAGAAACTCCACGAAAAGAATCATTATCCACTAGCAGGGGGCATCACAAATATTTGCGAGAGCTTCGCAAGTAGAGATAAATGATCATCTCCCAATCCTTGCATAGAATCGAGAAGACACTAGACAAGCTGCGCCATAGCAGATTCGACCGAATGATTCTCTTTAGCAAAAGAAGTATCAACCTCATTTTCATCTTCATCGAATTTCTTTGGTTTGGGAATTAGAATGAGAAGAAGGATGGATTTTCCGTTTTTAGAAGATGGAGCAGAAGATTTATCCTTGCGAAGAGTGATTTTATTCTTGCCTTTAACCTTCGCAGCTTCGGGAATGTCAATTTCTTCAACGCCAACCTTCGCACACGAATGAAGATAAGAAACAGAGGCAACAATATTGTTAAAAATAATAAGGGGAAAATATTTCTTACTTCATCCGTGATTAAATGGAGTATCTTTAGTACTCGCTTTTGGATTTTTTTTGTAGCTCTTTCTTAATTTGATGATGCGAAAAAATCACAAGATTAGATATAAAAAGGAGTGAAGATTGTAAAATAAGTAAAAATTAGGAAGTATACCTCTTTTGCCTTTTAAGGGCCAATTAAATACCCAAGGTGATAATTTGCGAGATTCGCAGGGAGTACATTGGAACCGGAAATGTAAGGTCCGCTCAAAAATAGTGGAAAGAGGCAGACCACCTCTCATCCTTAGAGTATCGAGGAACGTTGTTCTTGCGGAATGCCGATCGATATCTAGCATGAGTATCTTATCGTCGGAAACGTTCTCTTTTCTTTTCAATCGGGCACCCCAGCGAGACTTCTCATTTTTCATGTTTATTACTTCATAATTTTCAAAGAAGTTTTCTACAGTGTATTTCGCGGCAACTATCTCTAAATTTGCGAAGTTAGGATCTTTAACGTTATCAGGATATAGAGATCCCTTACCAGCACCGCGATTGGCGAATTCAAGCATTAGACGGATGCAATCACCACTTAATTGGTAAATAGCTCGCGAGAATTTCTTATGAGCAAGAATTTCATAGAACAAAGGCAGTTCGGGATCGTACAGAGGAATAGGAAGACCTGCGAGGATTTGACCTAGCGAGATTATGATTTTCTGATCATTACACTGATGATCAGTAAACAATTTTGCAGAAAGAATGGATGAAGATTCTTGATTGGGAATAGTAGATAAGGTGAAACCCTTATCTTGTAATTTCTTTTGAGTTTCATCAAAAAGGTTTTCATATTTACGACGGAGAGGAGCCATTCTTCGAGTATGGGAATGATTAGAGAATTGAAGATCAAGAGAAAGAAGAAAAGGAAGATTTACAGTAGCAGAAGCGCAGATTGCGGAGGAAGAGAGTTGAAGAAAAGTTGTAGAGGGAAAATAAAAGAGAAGAAAAGAAGGGTGAGAAAACTATATATAGAGAGAAGAATTCTCGAGAAAACAAATGCATTTAATGCGAGATGGGACATGAATGGTCAAGAATAAACGGTTGAAAGAGACGTGTCAAGAAAAGAATGGAAGAAGAAACATCTGTAATAAATTCCGTGTAAAAGTACGGGATTGAAACAGATAAAGATGAACAGTTGCGGCATTTCAAAATATTGGTTCTCATGACATTCTCTCCTTCGCAGAGAAGACATGAGAAGAGGCAAGATGTAGGATCAGAATATCGCGACATCAATACTTCGCGAGATCAATAAATAATGACATTGCGAGGGCGTCGCAGAAGAATAACATTAATGACGCAATGAATGGCGACTTGACCAAAACATGAGAAAAGTGTGAAGATCTAGCGAAGTTTAGGAGAGTTGCAGACTGTATACTTGTACACTTGCGATATTTCGCAAGTCATTCCAAAATAAAGGACTGACTTATTTTGTCATCCATTGTATACTACCCTATATAAAGATTCGAATAAGTCTGTTGTAGAGGGGATTCTTTTGAGAGTGTTAGACAAGTCATTAGGAGAGAGAAAGTTGGTGGTGATTGTAATTTCTTTAACTCTTTTCTATTTTATCTTGTGAATCTTCAAGGAAATAATCAATAAAATCATTGTTATTCATCTAAAAATGTCTTAGTTGTGTGGAATATTGTGAGGGGTGTAGTGTAGGATTTCCTGCAACTACAAATGGTGCTTAAACGTTATATCTAACGAAAGAGTAAAGCATAAACTAAGGGGGAGTAACATATCATATTGATATTTGTAGATACATGGACTACAAAGGGAATAACAAAGACGTGTGGATTGAAAATCTACCTATCTTACCTTTAGGGAGAATATTAGCTTTGTTATTATAATGTCAACAACGGCATTTGTGGATTGAATGTATACGGAGTTATTGTCTTTGTTGAAACTTGGAATCAAGCGTATGTGTAATGAATTCTTGTAATTTGTTTATCACTAAAATGATGTAAGAGTTTTGTCACTAAAATTGACAAAGGGGGAGATTGTTAGAGCATAGCTCAGTTGAACCCACCAAGCGTTGGTATGTCAAGTTTAGTTGTCATATTTTAGTGAATCAAAACTCATTTAAATAGTCTCTTAATTATTTACTAGAGTCAACTTCGTATAGGTTGGCTAGAAAGTAACTAGGATATGAGACTTATAAGTATTACGTGAAGACTTGAAGAATGTGAAGAAGTAAAGAGCTACATCGACGACATCATCCTTCCTCTTGAGGTTAGTAATATTTGACTTGAACTATTTTATTCCTAACGTATCTTTCAAGTCGTGCATATTGAAAACATAACTGCGAACCTGTGAATGATTATACTCTAGTTAGACATAGTATTAAGGAATTATAGTACGAAGTATAACGTCTATCTTTTGAACTTCGTATATAAGACATAGACATAATCGTATGAATGCTATTGTGATTATGTGTATGGGTATGGGTGAATATTTCGTCCTAGGAAACAATGTTTTACATTCGTTTAAAGGAAGTACAATTCATAAACTTGTTTTGTGAATCGAAAGGGAAATCGCTAGGCTTATTGGTATTGTTATTCATTGCAAATCTTTGAATTACCAATATATGTGTTCAGTATAACCGCTCATAACTTGTTTATGTATCTTGGTAAAACTATTTACAATGCCTGACTTTTGTATTGGTATGACTTTTATTAGTGAAACCGATCTTAAGTAATCACCTGAGATGGTATGATCGATATATTGTAATTGGTATGACCAACTCTAGACATTGGGGAACCGATCCTAGTAAGAGGTGCAACCGACCAAAAGTGTGTGGAATCGATCCTTGTAAGAGGTACAACAAGTCTTAGTAATTGGTAACCGATCCTATGACTTGTGCAACCGATTACAAGTTAAATACCATAATTATGTGGTGACCGATCCTAGTACCTAGTCAACCAGTTTTTGGAAAGCTACTGTGACCGATCCTAGTACCCACATGGAGGTAGAACCGAAGCCTTGTGTTTTGGTAGAACCGTGAAACCCATTAATGGTGATTTGATAGGATAATCAATCACATAGTTCTTAGAAGTCAGATGAACCAATTCTAAACTCGTTTGGAAGTGTGGCAAATCGGTTCCAAGATTGTAAATATGAAAAAAGATTTACAAAGTAAAGATGTCGACATACTTTGAACATGTGCAATAATTCTTATCTTTTATTGTTCAAAGATATTCCTTAATAACTAAAAGAGAATCCCAGATCGAAATAAATTGAGAATCTTTTAATTAAGGTTTTTAGTTTTATATGCTTTTAATTTCTAGCAATTAAATGTATATCTTTAGAAAATAAAAATTAGTAATGTGGATTTACTAATTGGAGATTTTCTATTGAGATTTCGGTCAATATTTGGACAGAGCATTTCCAGGAATTATGAAAACCGAATTTGGAAATATATTGCAGAATATTTTCGGTTTTGGAAATTCCTTGGTCTCCAAACTTCCTTGGTCTATAAATATTGAAGTTTGCATTTCTAGCAAACTAATCCTCAGATCCAGTAAAACTACCTAGTTGTGTTGTTACTGGTGGAGTAAATCTATTCGGAGAGAAAAGTACCTAATTAGGCGAAATCTCTTACGAATAGCTCGTTTTAAAGACTTCTTTGGGATTGGGAAGCTCTACGAGTCTGTTGGTGGGAAAGTAGATAATTGCGATTTATTATTAGTTTTCGATTGATTTGATTGACTAACGGCTGTTGAACTTTGATTGCACCTAGTTTGTTTATGCTTGAAAATCTTCTCTTCTAATATAAGATTCACTCAAACTAGATCGAAGTGTTGACGGGGATCTTTAGACTGTTTGTAAATCTAAAGACGTATTGTGATAATCCATTGTTAACAGACTCCGTTCTGTGTATGATTGATCACAAGAGATTCAAGTTGATTGTGTGCAGGTGTTTATTGAAGATCTAAGAAGATTTGAAGACAAAGAAGATTTCTTATTTGAGTTCATAATCTTTGGTGTGCACAAAACTTGATCGGCTGGGGATCCAACTATAATCGGTTTATCTTTGTGATAACATTGATTGATTAGTTGAGTAGATCGGAATCAATACAATTCTTTGTGATTCAAAATATTGATTGCATAGTCTAAACAATTACTTTGGTAATTGTTAATAGATTGATCTAAGAACCTGACAAAGGAGTTTATTGGGATAAACGGAATAGCCTTTTGTCAAACTCATATCACGTTGTTTAAAAAGAGTTGTTACCGAATGCATTTGTTGTTCCTTTCTTGTTTGGAATACGAACCAAAGGAATTGTTCCAAGTGCGTGACTTATTGCAAGTTGGAGGCGCAGGATACAGACGGAACTAGGTGAACTATAGGTTTAGTTGCTTGGTCTCAACTATACGAAGTTGGTTTAGATTTTGTATAGCGGCTTAATCCTGAGAGTATTCAATTCTGGACAAGTCCTGGGGTTTATCTGCATTTGCGGTTTCCTCGTTAACAAAATCTTGCAGTGTCTTTTACTTTTCTATTTCCGCAATTATAATTGTTTTATTATAATTAGAAGTAAAATACACAAATATTAATTCCTAATTACTTGATAGCTATCCTATTGTGTTTGGTTAAGTCCGAACCTATTATCAAGTAATCATACTTCGTTGTTGTATTGTCTCGATCTTGTATCCATAGTCAATCATGCAAGTTATCTTGTTGTCGTATTGTCTCGATCTCGTATCCATAGACGATCACACGAAGTGTGAACCGATTAGTTGTATTGTCTCGACTCAGTCCATAGACAATCACTTTCGGACAAAGGATTTATAGGTGGAAAAGTTTTAGATTGAAGTATATTTGGGTACCCTCGTCTTTTCAACCAGGATTTTTGTGAGTGAGATTCCAACCTTGTGATTAATTAGCACAAGTATGAGCTTTGAGCTCATCAAATGAATGTTGTTTATCATTAATCCTCTTTTTTCTAATCTTTGGAGGAAAAACCTTTTGATGTGAAAAGTTATCATAAAACTTACAATCATCAAGATAAGATGAGGGATATGAATTCTTACCTGAAGAATTTTGTCCTGAGGAATTTGACAACTTATTGATGAGCTCCTTGTAACCTTTGATTATCAAATTTAGGTTGTCTTTCACATCCCTACTTTTGCTTCCTTCTTTTGATACCTTATTCACATCAAGAACAACATCTCCCTTTTTAACCGAAAAGATCCTTTTTAAAATCTTCTTGGACGATTTGTGTTAAGATGAACATTCGAGGAACAAATCGAACTGACTTTCCTGGTAGAATTCACAGGGAAAGTACTAAAACCAATTGATTTAGACGTACAAATGTCAGATACACCATTAAGAATTAAATCTAAGGTGTGTTGAAGACGAACAAAATGATTGTCATTCAACCTAGATTTGTTTTTCGTTTGACCCGAAGTCCTTTTGAGTCACAAAAGAGACAAACTTTACGATCACTTGAATGAACATGCTTAACACCATCGTTAGGAGAGTTTTCCCTTCCATGAGGTGTAGTAATTTGTTGATTAGAGAAAGATACTGAGACACATCTTTACAAATAGGAAGAGATTGTGATTTTGCTTCTCGGAACTAAGTTCTCGGTTGATTCAAGCGATTGGTATGGAGGACTCTATACAACATCCTTGAATAGAGAGTTTATTCAACGAAATTCCATTTCCAAGGCATCTTCTTTGAGTTATGCCTCGAGAAGGGTTCGTGAAGAACAGACTAATGTGTTTTCCTCGCGAAGAACCTTCAATTGAGAGTCCCAATCATTTATCATACCAATAAGTGCATTGACGTTGTGTTTCAAACGATTAATTTATCGGCTGGATTCTAACAAGTTTTAGAATCTTGTACTCTCTTTGGTTGCTTCCCTTTCTACTTCAGAATCAGATTCGTCAGTAAGAACAACATGAGAACATATATATCAATACTTGTTTGTTTCATATGAACAGAATGTTCATCTATATGTGAGATCGACAAGTCTTTCTCTTTAATAGATTTCATGAAACAAAACTTTTGTCTCACGGTGATGCGTTTGTCGGAGATAACACTCATCGGTCCATAGAGTCGGATTGCTACAAACACGGACTTATGAGGTCTTAAAGGTGTTTGCATGCTCGATACCAATTGAAAAAGCGGGGGTCTAACAACCTCTCCCAATATTTCGTTTAGGCAATCAGGATGGACAAACTCCAATATAATTCGAGAGCACCAACTAATAAAAGCGAGCTCAATCAAGAAATATATCCAAGAGTTGTATCTTTGTTTCATAATGTAATAAGCAAATCAAGCAGAGATAGAAATCCATGAGCTTTGATTATTATGTGAAACAACTTGAGCGGTACCAAAGACCAATGTTAAAGTGTCAATCAATTTATATCAACAACCAAAGGTTGTATTATCTAATTGATTGAACTACGCATAACCTTGTGATATTTCAATTATATAAATAAATATAATGCGGAAAAGAAATAACACACACACACCAAAAATTTTATTAACGAGGAAACGCAAATGCGGAAAAACCCGGGACCAGTCCAGATTGAACACCACACTTGTATTAAGCCGCTACTGAGACACTAGCCTACTCCAATTTAACCCGAGTTTGGAATGTAGTTAAGCCCTAACCAATCTCACACTGATCAAGGTACAATTGCGTTCCTTACACCTCTAGAACCATGCCGGATTCTGCGCACTTGATTCCCTTAGCTGATCTCACCCACAACTAAAAGTTGCTACGACCCAAAGTCGAAGACTTAATAAACAAATTTGTATCACACAGAAAAGTCTATTGAATAGATAAATCTGTCTCCCACAGATATACCTACGAGTTTTGTTCCGTTTTTTGATAAATCAAGGTGAACATGAACCAATTGATAAACCAGACTTAAATTGAACCAATTTACAAGTTACAACCCTAAACTCTAACTAGGAAAAGTTTTGCATAACTGATGATGACTCATTTGAAGAATTTCACCATAAACTTTCTAAAATAGTGAAACTGCTTACATTCAAAGAAAAAACTACTCTACGAAAGGATGTCGTGTGTATAATTCTCAGGTCTCTAACATTAAGATACGAGTCTAAAACTCAAGTTATCCCATATGTAAATGATTTGTCAACTCTAACAAGAAGTGCTCTTGTAGGTAAATTAAATATCTTTGATCATAAACAATAGTTCATCAAAGATAAATTTAGTGCTTTTAAAGTTGTAAACATTTCTTGTTTTGCCTTCGAAAAACCTAGTTTATGATGGGAAGATGAATGCATGACAAAGAAAAAGTTACAGAACTTGATGCAACAATGTCTATGTTCACCAAACAACTCAGGGTTTTCTTGAGAAAAATGAGAGCAAGTCGATCTCGAAGGAAAGTCTCTTTAAGTTCCCAAAAATCTTTCTAACTAAAGGGATTGAAACTCTAAATATGATATGAAATAATAATTTCAATGTTTAAGTGTCATGGTTTCAATCATATTACAAAAGGTTATTCCAGCAAGAACTATTATAGAGGAAACAAAGCGTTCACTACTACTCTTGATAAAATGCCTGATCTACATATCTATAAGATTAACACATATAATACAAGAAAATCTTGATTGAAACAAATCCTAGACAAAGGCTGAAACCCCCTTTTAAAGAAATCGACGAGTTAGAGATACTAACTTGTGATATTTTGAAAACTCCAACTCTCAAAAACAAAGAGATTGATACCCCGAAAAGTGATTTACAAAGGCGCTCTAGAAGTTCAGAAAAAATTCTGGCATGCTATTTGGTCAAAACAATTTTTGGAACACTAGTGATATAGGGTTTATAATTGTAACTCCTTTTACACCAAGATTTGGTAATACTTTAATCTTGATTGCATAACAATGCTTTGGGGTGATGTTGTTGAGCTGAGCAAGACAATGTAGCAGGAATGGCTCAAGATGGAATTACAGGTCTGAATGGCAGGGATAGGAGTAATAAATGTATCCTCAGTAATAAGTAATGCAGGCAATGTCAAATGGAGCTATAATTGCTTTGCTGTGTGATTCTGGTAAATGCAGGTGGAGGCAGCTGGTGTTGGTTAATGAGATGATGCAGGTGCAATGGCTGTGTTGCAGAAAATGGGATGATGTTGAACTAGAATTGCAGTTGTAGTTGCAGGAAATCCCACAATACACCCCTCACTAGAATTTACTTAACTAATCCATTTGAAGATGAATAACTATCAATTTTATTGATTATTTTCTTGAAATGTTTAGAAAGAAAGATAGAACAGAGCTAAAGAAATTACAATCACTCTAGATTTTCTCTCTCCTAATGACTTGCTTAACAATTCAAAAAGAACTCTCCCTACAACAGACTTACTCACCCCTTTATATAGGGTAGTACAGTGGATAATGACTAAGCTGTCCTTTATTTTCGGAAATGACTCGCGAAGTGTCGCAAGTGTATAAGTATTCATCCTCGCGACACTCCTAAATCTCGCTAGGTCTTCACACCTTCCTCACGTTCTGGCTGTCGTCATTCATTGCGTCATTTATGCTACTTCATTGCGACGCCTTCGCAATGCTGTCGTTTATTGATCTCGCGGAATATTAATGTTGCGATATTCTGATACTACATCTTGCCTCTTCTCATGTCTTCTCTGCGAAGAAGAGAATGTCATGAGAATCAATGTTTTTGAAATGATTTGATCGTTTGTTTCCCACCAAATTCTTCTTCAACAAGATTCCGTGAATCTAGGAATGACCATTTACACGTGTCTAAAATTACCCTTTTTACCGGTACATTTAATGTTATCCAGTCATTATTTTCTCATCTATTTAAAGGAGAACTCCTTGTGAAAGTACTTCTTTTCCTCCACTTCGTCTTCTTCATCGTCTGCAACTATTTTTTGCTGCTCTTCTTCATCATCTTCTTCATCGTCTTCCTGCTACTATCTTTCCGCTATCGTTTCTATGGCATCAAGGTCTGTTAATTTTGATCATTTTGTATTAACCTCTCTTACTAAAGTAATTTTGTTCTGATACTGTTCTTCTCTTAATGCTTCTCTGCCATTTTGTTTGTGAGGACAGATCTAGCACCAAATTCATTTGTTACAAACCCTAATGTTTCCAAGGGCTCGCAATCGAAATCCTTTGCCTCTAAAAGAAAGCCTGCGAATAATAAGGTATTTAAGAAACATTTACTCTTTTAATAACAATATTGTTGCCTCTGTTTCTTATTTAACTTGTAATTCGCAGGATGACAAAAATACTGATATGTCCCCCAAGAAACCTCACCATTTTAAACCTGTCACCCCTGCTGTCTCTTTTCCTGGGTTCAAACTTTCTTCTTCCCCTGCAGTACCTTCGAAGGATAATTCATTTTCTCTAGCGACATCATCGCAAGGTAAACCAATTCCTTCTTCTCAGGATAACCCACTTTCCCCTGCGATAGCCTCGCATGATAAATCAACCCTTGAATTTTCCGTTAATGAAATCCTTCAAGATGTGCCTCTCTCCACTTTTACCCTTAATACCTCTATCTCACCCCCACCTGTTGATCAAATTCCTCCAACTGGCATTCTTATGACTAGGGATGACTCAACCTTTCCCTCTCCCTCTATCATTTCTTCTTCCTCTGGATCTATTTCTTTTACCAAAGAAAACTTGGAAGGAATAGATATAGCTTTTAAAGTTTTATCGGCTACCATGAATGATGTTAAGAAAATTTCCACTTTGATCTATCGGATCTAGTGTTTATGAATCTTTGAGTAAGTATTTTGGTTCTGATACAATGTCGCGAGCATCTTTGGAACAAGAAATTAAGATCTTAAAGAATAGCCTTCATAATACTTCTCTGGATCGTGACAATCTTCGCAGGAAGAATGAAGAACTAAAAGGTACCATTTCCTTTTTTTTTTTTTTTTTTTTGAAGACTCTGTTCGCCTTTCAAGCTTTGAATCAGAAACGTAAAATGGAGATATATCAAGTGGAATCTATCGTGGAGGAAACTCGAACGGAAAGAGATGCTTGGATGGAGCAATATAACCGATTAGATAACCTCCATACATATTCTGTTGACCAGATAAATAATCTAACCCAAGAAAACGCCTACTTAGTGCAGAAGCAAGAATTATCGCATCTCTCATATTCTTTGACTAAATCTAATTTGGAGTTGGAAACCTTATCAGATGAAAATGGAACTTTGTCCCAAGAGAATCGAGCTTTGTTGGACAAGGTGGCGATATCCTCGCAACAACTTGATGTTTGTCGAAGCACTTTGAATGAGCAAGAACAATCTATCCGCTCATTGAAAAATAAACTCAAAGAAACCACTACCGAAAGAGATAAGCTTATTCAGGGTAGAATAACCCTAAGTGTGAAAACAAACCAGCTCAAGGATGAATATACCAAGTTAAAAGAATCTCATTCCTCCCTTGCGAAGGAAAATAATTTACTGATTTCTAATGAAAAAAGCTTGCGTTCTCGGATAAAAGGTCTTGTCGGTGATGGTAGTCATAAAATTTGACTGCCTCATCCACCGTTTTCCTTTTCTAATTTCTTACATTACTTTTTATTTTTAACTTTGTTGTTCTTCTATATTTTCGCAGAATCTGAAAAAGATCTTCGCACTTCTCTATCTACTTTGGAATCCTCCCATGCCAAGATTCGCAAGGAAAATACAACACTTGTCGCTACACTTGCCCATTCTCGTGATCGTGCCGCAAGAAGGCTTAATTATCTCAGCCATCTTAAAGATATCCAAAGTAGGAATCAACAGAAGGCACTTCTTCGTCAATTTCATCCCAAAGCTGAAGTTTTTGTGAATGAGATCTTACTTTATAAATCCCTTGAACCTGTCTCTATTGAACCTTTGGAAGTTGAAGATGATGAAGTTCCTAATTCTCCTGATAGTGATTACGATTATGAAAGCTGCGAAGATATCGCGAACAATGAAATTGTCGATAAGAATCTTCATGAAAAATCTTCTGATGAAAATCCTCCAATTGGCGAAGATGAAGCTGAGAATCCAAATGAAAAAATTTCTGATGGAAATCCTCCAACTAGCGAAGGTGAAGCTGATAAAATTATTGAAGAACATTTATCATCTCCTGTTGCCGAGAATGCCGATGTAAATGTAGAAAATTAAGTTACTCCTGCAATTTTATATCTTCCAGTCTCTTTTTCTGTATGACTTTTTACATGAGATGCTTTTCAATTTCTGTTGAAGTACTCTTTTTGATTGGAAAGACCAAGTCCCTTGATGAATAATCCCTTATCTTCTCTTTCTATCTCATTTTAGATTTGTAATTTTAATCTCACAAGCGTGTTCGCTTACCTTTATTTATGTTGAAATTTATCATTGCGACAAGATCACAGGATATCTTCACAAATGAAGAAATCTATTGATCTTGTCTTATCATTGATTGTGTGGTCTTATTTTGCCTCCCTAATTAGAGGTCTTATTTCGCCACCCCTCGTTGCGACAAAATCGCAGGACGTCTTTACATTTTCATGTAATGACCCATTGACCTTGTCTTATCATTTCTTAAGTATTTTTGCCTCTGCAGGATATTTTATTCGCGACAATATGACAGGTTTAAATATTATTGCGAATGTAAAATCCCGTGACTTTGCCGTCTTCGCGACGAAATCGCAGGACGTCTTTACATTTTCATGCAAAAATCCATTGATCTCGTCTTATCCTTGCGTTAGTATTATTGCCTCTACAGGATCATCGCACAAATATGACAAGCCTAAATTTCCTTGCGAAAATAAAGCCTCATGACATTTGCGTCTTTTGACACTTATCAGCTCCCTAATGGAGGGTGCCGCCCTTATCTTCTCCATGGTTGCCCCTTCAAGGAGGCGTACATCGGCCATACAAGGCTAGCTCCTCCCATCCGGTCTTAACAACAACTGATTGTTTTCGATCTCTTATCCCTTATACCTATATGGTTTATGGTTACGAGATCGCACCCTAAAGTGGAGTTTTCTTCGGGCCGAGTGCAGCATATACCAAGACTTGCCAAGAATGGCCGAGACACTTCAAATGCCCCAGGCACTCTTGGCTCAACCGTGTACCCCGGCGCCTTGAGCATACACTGACTCCTTGGAAGAGACCCTCGGGCGTCCAACTGAGGGTATAACCATATATATATAGTTGGAAATCCAAGGTATCTCTCCGGATAGGCTTTCATGGGCCCCAAATCTCCATGACTCGGAGTTCCGGGAGCGGTGTAACCTTTCCCCGAGCCATGTCAAGAGATACCCCTTATATGACGCACTTTAGGTCTTACATTTGCCTCTTGCGAAATATCATTCGCGAACTAGGGTGTACGCCATAAAGGTTCGTCCCATTCACTCACTCATTCATTTTGTCAATTCATTCAATCATTCATTTTCGATAATGTATTGTTTACGAGACATTCACACAATCTTTCTCTATTTTATTCAATCTTCGCAATCATTCTGTCGCAAAAACATTTCATCCAAATTCATTTCATTTCCTCCATCTTTTATGGGTAATACCTCTTGAGATACAACCTATTCCATGGTCTATCCAACCTTTGTCCTACATCTTTCCCTTCAGGATCCATTAATCTATATGCCCCTGTACCAACTATTTCCTTAATGATATAAGGTCCATCCCATTTTCTTGCCAACTTACCACCACTTTCACGCTGATATATTGGTGTCTCTCGCAGCACCAGATCTCCTGGTTGAAACTCACGTATCTTGACACGTTTGTTATATTCTCTGGCCAATCTTCGCTAATAATTCTCCATATGTTGTAGTGCTCTCTCTCTTTTTTCTTCTAATTCATCTAATTTGATTAAAATGTTACCCGCACTAAGATTTTTCTCCCAAGCTTCTTTCTTTGTTGTTGGAATCATAATTTCTGTCGGGAGTACAACTTCAACCCCATATGTTAAACAAAAAGGTGACATGCCTGTAGCTTCTCTTCTAGTTGTATTATAAGCCCATACGGCATTGGGCACTTGTTCGCACCATCCTTTATTGTATCCTTCTAACTTCTTCTTTAATATGTCTGCGATTGTTTTATTTGTCGCTTCTGCCTGGCCATTAGCCTGCGGGTATAGAGGAGTTGATTTTCCACATCGTATCTGAAATGCATTAAGCAGCAATTCTATATTTTACCCTTCAAACTGTTTCCCATTGTCGATACCAACTGTCTTTTGGAATCCCAAATCTGCATATAATGTTCTCAAATATGAAAGTAAAAACATCTTTATCGCGAATGTGTTGTACCGCTTTCACCTCTGCCCATTTTGTGAAATAATCAGTAGCGACAATTAGATATCTTATACATCTCTGTTCTGGTAGGAATGGTCCCACAATATCTAAGCCCCATTTTCCAAAAGGCCACACACTTGTTGAAGAATTTAATGGCGCTCCCGGTGCATGTATCTTCTTCCCATGTCTTTGGCAATCTTTAACGCCTTGATATTTGTTTCGCGTCCTCATGCATATACAACCAGTAATAGCCCTGCATTTTTGCTTTATGTGCTAAAGATCTTCCACCACTATGATTACCAGCATCCCCGCTATGCAACATCTTCAATATGGTTTCTCCTTCCTTCCTTGTTACACATCTGAATGAAGGTCCATTAAAAGATCGTCGGTATAGTACTCCATCTCTTAATTCATAATTTGTTGCACGGCTTTTTAATTTGTGTGCCTCTAATCTATTTCTTGGTGTTTCCCCTTTCATCAGGTATGCATGAAGTTCTGCTCTCCAATCTTCTTCGCAAAGTGTTTGTGTTCCATCTTCTATTAGCATTACATCTGTTTCCTGCTCTTCTTCTTTATTAATTGACGGTGTTAAAAGTATTTGTATTTTTATATTTCTCGTAGTCGGATCTGTCATCATACTTGATATAAAGGCAAAAGCATCTACGAGTCTATTGTTTCTCCTTGATATATGTCTCCATTTTATTTTCGGTATCTGCACCGACAGCTCGTCAACAAGTTTCTTGTACTTTTGCAAAGATAGTTCATTTGTAGTATATTCCTCTTTTATTTGGCGAATAGCCAATTGCGAATCCTTTGGTAATCCTCACATTTTCCAATTTCATTTCTATTGCGAATCGCAAAGCATGTATTATAGCTTCATATTCTGTTTCATTATTGGTTGACGCAAACTCTAATCTGAAAGAAAAAGCCATTTTATTGCCTTCTGGCGATACCACAACAATTCCAATCCCATTACCTTCTCCATTAGATGACCCATCTACTAATATTTCCCATCTATTTGGCTCAGTTAACAAGTCTTTTGGATCTCCATGTTCTTCTTCTACGTCCATCATTTCTTCTACTGGTTCATCCTCTTCCAAAGGAAATTCTGCTAGAAAGTCTGCGACCACTTGTGATTTTGGTGAAGACAATATTTCGTATTTGAGTTTACAATGACTTATTTGAGCATTCCATCTTTCAACTCTTCCCGATCTTTTTGAATTTTTCATTACTGATTCGATTGGTACTTTTGTCACTACCTTAACAATGTGCGCTTGAAAGTATATGCGAAGTTTAAATGTTGCGTAACTAATGCCAAGATTAGTTTTTCAATTTTTGAGTAATTCCTTTCTGCGGCATTGAAAGTTTTGCTGATGTAATAGATTGGTTTCTCTACCCCTGCGTCCACTCGCGCAGCAATACTGCACTTAATGCATGCGAGGTCGTCGCAAGATAGATCAATAATTCTTCTCCTGGTTCTGCTTTTTGTAAAATTGATATATCCATTAAATGTTCCTTTATTCCTTGTAAAGCTTTTTCACACTCGTCTGTCCATCTAAACTTTGACCCCTTTTTGAGAATGTAGAAAAAATGCTTGCATTTATCAGATGATCACGAGATAAACCTTCCTAGCGAAGCTAGTAACCCATTTAACTTCTGAACATCTTTTACTGTCGCAGGTGTTGGCATATCGCGAACTGCTTGTACTTTCTCTGGGTCGACTTGGATTCCCTCTTTTGATACGATGTAACCTAAAAATTTTCCCGATGCAACTCCAAAGGTGCATTTTTCTGGATTTACTTTGATGTTGAAATGTCTCATTTGTTCAAAAATTTCTTTCAAATCTTGTATGTGGTCTTTTGCTTTCTTACTTTTTATTAACATATCATATACATACACCTCTAATGTTTTGTGTATCCATCTCGCGAACACCTTTTCCACCATTCTTTTGTATGTTGCTCCGGCATTTCGCAAACCAAACGGCATTTTTGTATAATAGTATAATCCTCTTGGAGCAAAGAAAGCAGTATGTTCTTGATCTTCTTCAGCGAGAGGAATTTGATTGTAACCTTTATATCCATCAAGAGATGATATCCTTTCGTTTCCTGCCGCTGCTTCAACCAATTGTGGAATATCTGGTAACGGGAAACTATCTTTAGGACAAGATTTGTTTATATCGGTAAAATCTATACAAATTCTTATCCCTTTTTTCTTCTTTGGGACTATAACCATATTTGCTATCCATTCGGGATATTTTGCTTGTCTAATAATTCCTGCATCTAACATTTTCGCAATTCTTCTTCTATTTGAGGATGATATCTTTGTTGCGATCTTTCTAATTCTTTGTTTGAATGGTCTTACATTTCTGTCAATTTCCAATTTATGACAAGCCACACGAGATGGATCTATACCAGGCATTTCATCCATATCCCACGCGAAAATATCTTTATAATCTCATGACAAATCAATAGTTCTTCTTTCTTCATCTACTTCCATTTTAGTCCCAATTTTTAACATCTTGGGTTCTTCTTCAGTTCCAACATTCACTTCTTTTGTTTGTTCTGCTGCGACATAGCTAGCTTTCGGTTCTCCCATAGGGGTTGGTCCTTTCATTTCCTTACCCTGCAAGATTGCGCTAGGTATTCCTTTTCCTTCTTTTGCTCTTACCATGTAAATTTTAAATTCTTCTTCTTTTTTAGCTGCTTTTACCATCTTCTTGCGATCTTTTCGCTTCTTCACTCGTTCTTCATAATGCTTTACTTCGTCTTGATAATATATTCTCCCTTTATCAATATCTCCTCCGATTTCACCAATTCCAGTTGGCATAGGAAACTTGATACGGCGATGAAATGTTGACGCTTCTGACCTTAATTGCATGTACCCATGGCCTCCCTAACAACACGTTGTATGGCGATTCCATATCCACTACACTCAATGCCACTTGTGTTTCAATTTCTCCAAGCAGAATTCGTAATTTTACCTCTCCTTTAGGTTTCGTTATAGATTTACCAAAACCATGGATATAATACTATTTGGGGAATCATTTCTTCATCTTTATATCCCAATTTTTTGTAAGTATGGTAAAACATGATGCTCACCAAACTCCCTGTATCCACCAAAGTTCTATTTATTGCCCATTCTTCCGCTGCTTTTGCTGGTCCTTCTCCATTTTTGCATGCGTTTATTATGATCACTAATGAGGATGTATGGCTCAAACCCTCTTTAGGTACCTCCGCTGCTGTGAATGTTATTTTCTGTTTTTCCCACTCTTTCAAAGACGATGTCTTCTCCCCATCTATAATCTTCTTTCCTTCAAAATCTCGTTTATGTATTCTTCCTCTGATGTTTTCATGAAATTCATTAATCATTGCTTTTGTAATTATATTGTACTCCGTGTTTTCATCATATTCCTTGTTTTTTAACTTCTCTACCTCATCTGATCTAACATTTCTCTCTCTCATTTTTTTTTATTCGAATAATTTTGATTGTAATCTTTTATCTTCAATCCTCTTTCATTCCCTGTTTCTAGCGCATATGTAGTTGCAGGAAATCCCACAATACACCCCTCACTAGAATTTACTTAACTAATCCATTTGAAGATGAATAACTATAAATTTTATTGATTATTTTCTTGAAATGTTTAGAAAGGAAGATAGAACAGAGCTAAAGAAATTACAATCACTCTAGATTTTCTCTCTCCTAATGACTTGCTTAACAATTCAAAAAGAACTCTCCTACAACAGACTTACTCACCCCTTTATATAGGGTAGTACACAGTGGATGACAGCTAAGATGTCCTTTATTTTCGGAAATGATTCGCGAAGTGTCGCAAGTGTATAAGTATTCATCCTCGCGACACTCCTAAATCTCGCTAGGTCTTCACACCTTCCTCACGTTCTGGCTGTCGTCATTCATTGCGTCATTTATGCTACTTCATTGCGACGCCTTCGCAATGCTGTCGTTTATTGATCTCGCGGAATATTAATGTTGCGATATTCTGATACTACAGCAGTCAAGAGCAGAAGGGAAGGCTGGAAGAAATGGAATCGTGGTGCTGCGAAGGCTAGAGTAAAAAGAAGTCTGAACAGCTGAGGTGCAAATGGTGGTGACTTGGTTTGTGAAGTGCAGCTGCAGAAACAGTGCGAAAAAAGAGCAGAATTGGTGCTGTGTATGTGAAGTTATAGGGGCTGGCAAGGATTGCAGAGTATGGCTTTGAACAGGTGAATTGGTGGATTGCAGGTGGCCTGAGCTGAGATAATAAAGCTGGGGTGAGCAAAGAAATGCAATGGTTGTGACAGAATTGGTATTGAGCTGGAATTTATGCAATGGCTAGGCAGAGTGGAATGGCTGGAGCTGTAGTTTGATTGCAGTTGTGGTTTACTCTAGAGCTGAGGGGTGTTACAAGAGCTGAAGTTACAGTCAAGCTGCAGAATGCATTATTTTTACTAGTGGGAGTTGTGGTTGTGCAGGGCCATCATGACTGGCAGTGAAGCAGTGAAGCACAATGATGGTGCATCACAACTTAAGGCCTGTGCAAGATGGCATTGGCCTAGCTGAGTTAGCCTCTGACTCAGGCATTAGTTATCATCTGACTAGTAGCTGACTCCTATGACTGAGTTAACCAGATGACTCGGCGCTGACTCACCGATTCGCCTTGACTCGGTTGACCTGAACGAGTCGACTCGTTTGACCGGTGACCGGGTGGACTTTGCCGGTCACCTGAGATATATTTTTCCGGCCAATTTCCGGCCACAATACCAGTTTTCCGGCGACTTCTTTGGGACATATTTTCACATGGGTTTTCCTCACACATGGGCTTGGTGGACTTCTATCTATTGGACCTTTGGGACTTGACCTAGTTTTGGAAGAGAGGAAAAGCTATAAAAAGAAGAATTCTACAACTTTTGGGGGATTATCATATCTTTTGCCTCTACTCTTGTTCTAGGGTTTAGAAACCATGAAGTCTTTTCTCTTTCGTCTTGTTATGAACTCCATGAATATGAGCTAGAGTTTTCTTTTGGTTATGGATTAGTTGGATTTCCAAACATGAGTTTTTGTTCAATAAATTAGTTTTCTCTCATATTATCGTTTATGATTCACCATTAATATTGTCATATGATTGAATGTTTGTTTTGTCAAGTTGAAAATTGGTAGAACTCACATGCATGTGTTTTGCTAGATTAGGGTTATTATACGCAAAAGTGATGATTCCTGATTTGAAGTAGCATAAATATGATTATAGTTTGTAGTGATATATTCTTATGATCATATGTGAACCATAACCTTTGTTAAATCGGATTAGTGCTTTTACACGTTCGATTGCTTTGATTGGTCTGATTTCATAGAACCTAATGCATCTAGGGAATTAAACTTGATTAGTGCTTTTACACGTTAGGTTGTTCTTTTAGATAGAATTCATATTCACATCTTTTAATGTGTTTGTTGATGACAAGAGGAGATTAGCGGGATATTCTTGCGATTAAGGTATTCTAGGGCCTTTGATAAAAG
Source organism: Papaver armeniacum (assembly GCA_023531295.1). NCBI lineage: Eukaryota > Viridiplantae > Streptophyta > Magnoliopsida > Ranunculales > Papaveraceae > Papaver > Papaver armeniacum. The sequence goes on from JAJJWW010013655.1 coordinate 56,381, forward strand.
TTGAGATTAAAATATCAATTCTAGTTATTGTGTTGAAAACATGTTTGTGATTGAAGACGAAATCCATGACCAATACTTTCTCATCCTTGATTTGATTTGTTTACCTTTATTGTTTGCTTTTATTTTATTTTAGAATATAAAAATCAGAAAACCCCCGGTGTTATTTTTAGGAAACCGAAACATATTGACAACCAAGACCTCTCTGTGGGAACGATCCTTTCTTGCCCTTGCTTCGTTATATATTTTGAGTAGTAATAAAGTGTAATTTATTTTTGTGTCGGCTGACAACCGATCAAGCGTGCAACGCGCCATCACAAGAACGTGTCAGGAAGTCATGGACGGTTAGAGATGACATGAGAAGTGGGCAAGACTGGTCGTGTAACACCAACACACAACTCCACTACTCCATTACTCCACTTGCTCCACTTCCCACGAGAGACGTGAATAAGGCTCAAATGACTTGTATAAATAGGTTCTCCTCCCTATTTCCAACCACAAAAAGAAGAAAAACAAGTCCAGACAACAGAGGCAAGTGTTGATACAATCGTATTCAAACACCGGAACTGATAGCTTACACCCTGCAAGCCAGTTCTGCTTTCTGATACAAGTCATCCATAGCTAGCACCTTCACATTCTCAACACCTTCTTCGCTTCCCTCCCTAAGATCAACCCCATCTCCTTCACTTTGTGACCGAAACAAGTCTGGAACGGCCATTTCTTGGTTTAGGCCGGACTTGCACAGATTGATCTCTCGAATCTACAAGCACTCACCGCGCAGTGCATTTGTTTAAGGTTTAGACTCATTTCTCATCCACACACCCCAAATTACCAAAACCGGCAGAAATAGTTTTCACCCATAAACAATTGGCGACCACAGTGGGAGGTTAATATCTCGGTTGTAAAGTCAATTTCTTCCAAATCCGATTCAATTTTATCAATTTCAAAAAGGGTAGATCTTAGAATCAATTCAATCAACAATTCATTTCAAGATGGTGGAATTAAGGTCTAGATCAGCAATCAATTATGATGGAGCTAGTGTGGATAACAATACTGGTGTCGAAGTACCTGTCAGTGGAGCTACCGTGGTCAATACATCTCGTGGAGCCGTCACTTCTACCATTAGCACCAGCGTAGAAGGAAATATTCCAGTAAGTGTAACACCTCCCATCACCAGAGCCAGAGCAGCCGCAAATCCCGGCATCTCCTCAAGTGTAACACCTCCGGTAGTCACCAGAGCAACAACTTTCACTCCCTCATCAGGACGAGGAGCCGAAGGGACTAGAGGAGGACCAATGCCTGTTACTATTGCAGACTTGATGGAGAATCAAGAGATTCTTGCTAAGACTCAAACGGATATGGCCGCAACTCAGAAAGAGGTACTCACTTTCCTTAAAACTTTAACCAAACGATTGCCATAAGATTCACGGCAACCCTTGGAGCCGGCAAGAGATACCTTCAATACACCCGGAGCAGACGCTTCCACTCGGACCCGCATGAATGAAGAAACTCGTGTTGCTCCTGAACGCCCAAGGGAGAGGGACCAGCCATCCAACTTCATCACACGCGAGTATCTGGAACGACTTCTCCAAAATCGAGGAAAAGGGGACCGAACGGATATACACCAACATCAGCCTCCGTACCCTCAAGATGTACAAAGAATTCCTCTTCCAAGAGGTTACACCTCTCCCCAGTTCTCCTTCTACGACGGTACTGGTAATGCTCGTGAACACGTCTCTCGATTCTTGGAATCCTTGGGGGAACATGAATACAATCATGTTCTGCGCCTAAAAGAATTCTCGAAGTCACTTACGGGAGGGCGTACACACAGTACAACAACATCGTGCCTAACAAAGCATATCCAACTGGAGCGAGATGGTCAGTGCTTTCTACAGAAAGTATTTCTTCGTGTCTGAACAGATCACCTTTTCAGATCTGGGAAGAATTCTTCAGCGGAACAATGAGCATCATAACGACTTCGTTAAAAGGTTCAGAACCCAAACGCTAGATTGTCACGACCCGAACGTCACCGAACGATAATTGGTGGAGTTGTGCATCAATGGGATGATACCCATATACCGTGCTCTATTAGAGAATCTGGGCTTTCAAACGTTCTCTGAACTCCATGAAGCTGCCAAACGTTCAGCAACAACTGCACCAGCACTGCTAGAAAGAACCAGAGTTGTTCGAAGTGATGATTCACGTGAAAGTCGAGGAAGAAGGCGTCTCACCAACAAGCAATACAACACTGGTCCTTCTGTGAGTGTAGTGGGCAGAGGAGAAAAAAGGAAAGCTTCGGCGACGGAACAACAAACCAAGCGGGCATCCCTGGCACACAAGACTTCGTCTCGAAAATGAGCGGACAAAACTCCTACGCGAGACACCGAAGATACGGGTTTTCCTTTCCCCATGAATGAAGTGATAGAACTCTTGGAAGCGTGGATCCAAGATGATGCCATCAAGCTGCCTCCTATCAGACGTCCTCCAACTGAGAAAGACATGGCGGATCCCAAATACTGTTGCTACCATAGATTCGTCCATCATCCAACCAAAGATTGTAACAGTGGAAACAAATATTCGGGGAAAAGATAGAGACGGAGAACTCTAGCTTGGAAACGAAGGTGTTCATAGAGACCCTCTTCCTATCGAACCGCATGATTTCGGGGATTACATTGCAAGACTGTACAATCTATGATGGAGCACTTGTGTGAAATCTTGTATTTCTCCAAAGGATAGCGTCAAGACATATTTGCGGCCCTCAACCACATTGTGTCAGGCAGGCGTTTGTATCCAGAAGCAGTCCAGGAACCCCAGTCTTTCCTGAGGGAAGCGAGCAAAGGAAACTGGGGACTCCTAACTGTCACTCGTTTGAGAGACGTTAAGTTCGATAGCGCGTTGATTGATATGGCTTCGAATTTAACATCATTACTGTCAAGACCTTGAGAGCAGCAAAGATTTTAAAGCAGGAAGCTACTCGTCACCCAACTGTGGTTAAAGACTCAGAAGGAGAACTCAGAGATGCATATGGATACATCGATCTTGAAGTCAAATTGGGTGATGCCTCGACACAAGCAAAGTTCTACATAGTCAAAGATCATCCCAACTATGACATGATCCTAGGACGCTCTTGGATGCATGACAACAAAGCAATACTAAAAGTCTGTCCTCTACCGGTTTTGATACCTGAAAGAATCTCCAACACGCCTTGGACCTAATGGTATCATTTGCCGCACCAGAGACTTGCCAATGTGACACAACTTCCCGAAGAGAGCCTGCCAGCATACATTGAAAGGTTCCGATCTCAAGTAAGTCTCATCACGCAACCCTCTTTACAACTTACCGCCCTCCATTCTGACAAGTACTGGGGACTGGCTCTAGCCAAAAAAACCAACCTTGGCTAAGAGATGCGAATGGGAGGCCGGCCCCTTCAAACAGTTCATCAGGAGTCTAGAAGCTGTCTCGATCAAAGACGACAAAACCAAGACCCCGATGTCTACACGCCCAAACCCGTTTGGAATTGGGGACCTAGTAACGAAGACAACCGCATTCAAGGTCGGAAGCATTACGGTGAGAATGGCTATCCCACCTGATTCAGCCACCGAGAAGGAGGATGAACTGCACTGTAGCAGATGTCATCCTAGGAGGCTACTGCAAACTCATCAACGCTGACAAGCTAGAAGGCATAACAATTCACTCACGATGGCTCAAACCCTACCGTACTTAAAACACTGTGCCATCACTTTCCAGCATCCTACACACTTTAAGACGCTGTGCTACTTCTTCCGGCGTGTTTCCCTTTACAATTTCACATCATATTTGTAATTCCTCTAGAGAATGATTGCAATACTTGCATTCATAATTAGGGTTTCAATTTTCGATTTTCAGATTAATTAAAGTGTTATTTCCATCTGAGAACCTCTTTACCCCTAAAGACACAAAGTCCAACCTAAATCAACCCACTAGAGCATGTCAGGAAAGAAACCCTAAGCAAAAAAAAAAAACATCCTGGAAAGAGTTGAGGGAAAAGATATGCACGGGAAGGGAAGAAGCTTTGAGCCACTCACCCCAGCAAGGCCATGAAGATCTTGCATCAAGAAAACAGGTCCGTAGGTGTTCCATTATGGAATTATTTCTTTTATCACAAAGAATTACGTGTGAAGGCGTACCCTTGCGCCTGAGAAGGTTCAGTTGCAGTCTTGACAAAGGGTTATAAAAAAAAAAAAAAACCTTTATTCAAACAATCAAATAGAAGAAAAACCTTGAACTCGGCCGTTGCTAAGTACAAGGAAGATGTTCAAATGTACGGAATATACTTGGAAAGAGGAAAAAGAAGAAAAGAGGTTTTAGTCGCCAAGAGGGTCACCTGCACCACCGTTAGGTTTTGCTCCATCACCTGTTGATGCTTCTCCCTTCGGATCTACCTCAACTTCTGCATTAGACATCTCTGCAGCAACGCACTCCATCCCAACATCATTAGCGGAAGCATCAAAGGGCACAACAACATTAGGAGTCGTGCTGATTGCTTTCAAATATTCAGGTTCGTGTGTGTCTGAGTCAAGAATTATCACGCCGTCCTGGATTGGGTAATCACATTTATCTTCATTCAGAGGTCGTTTATGCTCAACCCTCCGCCTCTTCAACCGCGCTGCATATCTCTCTCGCCCTCTTGCGCTTACGGTGCTTGCAACGTCTCCTCGCGCCTCCACCGCTCCTCCATGTCAATCGCAGCTGAAAGTGCACAGATGCGTCCCCTGGAAATACGCAGGTGCAAAATAGACATCCCCTGTATAGCGCGACCGACTTCGCGAAGTGGAAGATCGATCTTAGCCATTACTTCTTCGTGCGCATGGGTTTGGGCTTGTCAACTTAGAAGCTTCTTTCGGAGAAGTAGCCGAGAATGATCGTCCACCGCTTCCATGATAAACTGCAAAGGAGAAGAAGTTACGAACAAAAAAAAAAAAATCAATCGATCAGTCAATCAGAAGATCATATAAGTGTGGAACAGTACCTGAGATATGGAATAAACGACTACGTGAGATGATTCTTTATAATCTCGCAAGTCAACAGAATCCCAGGAGAAAAGAAGTCTTCACTTGCCACCTATAAAGGCTACTAATTCGGGATAACAATCAACGATGCTTATCAGATACATCTGAGAAAAGATGCTGGACGAAAGGGAGTTCACCTGACCCAAGGAAGGGGCCAAGCTCTATCCAGATATGTACAAAGGGAACCAAAGCGACTCACCAGATCAAGTCCTGCTTCCTTCACAACCTTAATCAGGACTAACCGAGTTGTGGGGCAACGCCTGACGATGTCGACCTATCCGGTAAATATGTATTCACTTTAGCTTGGTCATTTCAGTACACAAATTTGTCACCATCTCATGCCTACCCCACAATAGTGTAACCATTATGTGCTAGGCAGGGGACTTAATGTTGATGGTGGATTTTCATTTAAGGTTAAAATCGTAAAAAAACCAGAAAATTATGCGCTAACATCTTGTAAAAGATAAAGCCATTAATAAGTGTTGAATATTTCTTTACTTTACTAATTCACCTAGAATGGAGCATGTGACAACAATCCCATTCTGTGAATTAAATACACGAAATTCATCCAGGTTGGAGCATGTAGCAACAATCCCATATACCCCCGTGAATTTATAGCATTATTAATTAATGCGTAAAGCGACCTTGTATTTCTGTACTCATTATCGGTGCGGCATGACGGTCGAGTGTTGCTCTCATCGAGCAACACGAACTTCCAAGCATTATAATGAAAGCATGTACGAAATACCCGTATAGGTTGCAAATCTCGGTGTGTTATACTAGCCCGATTGAGCAACTCTCGGTGTGTTATACTAGCCCGATTGAGCATCCGGACTGTTCGTATCAGTCTGGATATGATCTCGATCATCCAACTTCACCAAAGATGATTGGATGGCCCAGATCAATTCCATAACCCCCAAGCAGGTATGGAATATTCGTTGCCGAACCAACGCGGACCCCGCATGGTCGGCCTCCAGAATTGGCATAGCTTGCCAAAACGTCCAAACCAGAGCGGTATGGGCGGAAAACCCTAAATTAGGGTTTGCGGCACATTACATGTGTCACAAAACAGTCTCAACCATCCATCTTCGCAGGTATAGATGGAGGGTGTAGATGTATATTCAAAAGCCCAGAGCATGTCAACACAATCACCGTGGGCCCGCCTACATACCTAACCAATCTGTCAGGACCAACCATGGTTGTTCATCCCAATTAAACGCCCGAATAAAGCATGGTTACACGGCAGTGAAAGCCAAAATTAGGGTTTTGAGCATCACGAGCGTCCATCTTCTCCGTCACGAATGGAGGGTCCAAGATTAGATTAAGCAGGTCCGGTCATACCAACATGACCACCGTGGACCCATCAATCTCCTCACCTGGTCGGCCAAGGAATACCATGCCTGGTTATCCCAAATCGTCCGCCCAAACTAGCGTGGTTACACTTCCCAATTGCAAACTAATCTCGACCGCTCAACTTCGCCGGACGATTTGAGTGGCTCAGATCACGTTTTCATGGGACAGTCAGGTATAGGCATGAACACCAGCCTACCACCTACACACCAGACCGATCGGCCAAGACCAACCAAGATTGGTCATCTTGGAACGCGCGCTCGAAGTGGGCATGATGCGCGGCTTTTGCGGCACCAGATTTCTGTTGCAAAATCGATCTTAACCACTCCTCTTTGCCGGTCAAATTGAGTGGCCTAGATCGCATCTTCATGGGACAGTGGGGTACGGACGTGTACACCGGCATGCTGTCTACACGCATGACCGGTCGGTCATTTCCAAAACACTTCCCATGCTTGGTTTCGACCAAGCTGAAGAGTGATGCCTGCGCACCTCTTCAAAACCCTAATTCCGTCAACGGTCGCATGAGATGAGTGTCTCAAAGATCATCTCGTCCTTCCAACTTTAGGCTTGGTTATACAACCACAGTCGGAGTTAATTGGTCAGTAAGGCGTCTTGGTGATCACCACCCGTCACTTTACCACACCATGATGCAGTACATGCATAGAATACACATGATACGTCACAAGTATCGACTTCCTAAATAACTTAGTTATTTAATCTAGCATTACATGCAACTTTCTGTGGGTCCCACGATCCACACACTCGAGACACCAATCATGTCATAAACCGGGGATACATCTTTGGGCTATTGGTCTGGCGGTTTACGCGCGTCTTTGCGTGCAACGCGCCATCACAAGAACGTGTCGGGAAGTCATGGACGGTTAGAGATGACGGGGAGAAGTGGGCAAGACCGGTCGTGTAACACCAACACACAACTCCACTACTCCATCACTCCACTTCCTCCAATTCCCACGAGAGACGTGAATAAGGCTCAAATGACTTGTATAAATAGGTTCTCCTCCCTATTTCCAACAACAACAAGAAGAAAAACAAGTCCAGACAACAGAGGCAAGTGTTGATACAATCGTATTCAAACACCGGGCGGATAGCTTACACCCTTCAAGCCGGTTCGACTTTTTCGATACAAGTCATCCATAGCCAACACCTTCACATTCTCAACACCTTCTTCGCTTCCCTCCCTAAGATCAACCCCATCTCCTTCACTCTGTGACCGAAACAAGTCTGGAACGGCCATTTCTTGGTTTAGGCCGGACTTGCACAGATTGATCTCTCGAATCTACAAGCACTCACCGCGCAGTGCATTTGTTTAAGGTTTAGACTCATTTCTCATCCACACACCCCAAATTACCAAAACCAGCAGAAATAGTTTTCACCCATAAACAACATTTATGTATATATACTCAAGGTTATTTGAGCCACAACTTTTGTGACAATAACCTTTATCCCTGGAAAGGTTCTCATGTTGTAGTGAATGAGCTTACGAATTCAACGAGCCAAGAATCACTCAAGTTATAACGATGAAGTTATGAGTGATTTATTAAAGTAACAATTATAAGTGTTCTTTGTAATTGTTCTGATTCGTTAATAGAAAACAATCCACGAACTTGTTTGTAACGGTTCACGGACTTGAGCCCAATTACGTGACTACAAGCCATTTTTGGTCAAGTTTTTGATATTTCCCTATCTAGGAAAGATAGCTATTACTCCAAACATATTTGATTACTATATTAAAGTGTTTGTGATTCCTTAGAAGATAAATTTTGATTTATTCACATAAATACAATATTTGCTAAATTAATTATTTATTTAATTATTTTGGCAAAAGTTGTAACTTAGGAAAGACTCCCAAAATTAGGAGAGTCTTGAAAAAGGAAAATATCTTTGCTTAGCTTTCAAGTTACCTTTCACTATAAATAAATAGTTCGTGAGGCTACACGTTTTTTTATCCCCTTTGGAAAATTGGTGTAAGCTTCATAAGGTTGTTTTCCAGGTCTTCTGTTCTTCGTGAACAAGAGTGAGATAAAAGTATTTGTATTGGGGATCACAAAGCCGAGTTGGATTTAATCTTCGTGATTGATTATACAACTTGTAATCCAGGTTTTTCACCACTTGTCTATTCTAAGGTTTTCTCTTCTGATATAAAACCATTAAAGAGTTGTTGATCATAAACCCTACGTTTTGATAGATTTCAGTTTCCGATCGTATACCAACACTTGTTAGTCGAAATCAGAAGCTAGAAAGAAAACTTCGATTAAGGTATCTCGTAAAAATCCTTAAGAAGTTTTATACAAGATAACTCTAGATTTATTCTAGTTGTTCTTGTTGTAGAATAATTAGGTTTCTCTTCCTTTTCTTGAAGAGTATAATAAACCATAATCTACAAGTTTGTTTTGATATTACTTTTACCTAGTAATTGTTTTTATCAAAACAAACACAAGATTTCCAAAACCTTGATTTACATCTAAAGGGAAATCGATTCGGTATTTTGTGAAAACAAAAGATCGAAAAATATCATCCGTGTTGTTGTATCTTTTGAAGAGAACTTTGTTCTCGCGAGGAAGATTTTCGGGAATAACTTCTAAAGAGAATTTGTGTTCTGCTAGAAGTTATACGAGAAGAATTCCTAAAGAGAATCGGTGTTCTTCTAGGAGTTCTACAAGTGCTTGAATACAGCTGAAGCAGGTATTACATCTAGTCTGAATAGGTAGTAGGAAATTGGTGTAACAGCTTATAATCAGTATGTGTTTCTTCTAGACTAGGTCCCGGGGTATTTCTGCATTTGCGGTTTCCTCGTTAACAAAATTCTGGTGTCTGTGTTATTTCTTTTCCGCATTATATTGTTTATCTTTATTATTTAAATATCACAGGTTGTACGTTAATCAATTATAGTTGTTAAATCCAACCTTGTTTGTTGGATAAGACTTGATTGATCTTGGACACTTGACTTTGTCTTTTTCACATTGTTAGACCAGTCTGGACTAACCCTGTTTTAAGTGAACATCGTGTTGAAATATTCCTTTAGTGTTTGTTTCTTAAAGAGGTTTATACACGGTGGGTCTTAAATAGGTTGTGATAAAAACAAAAGATATTGGTTTAATACCGTCCAAGAACTCACACACTATAATCAGATTTACGGACTTATTTCTGTTGAACTCTGATTGTGTTGAGAGAGATATATATAACTCTTGGATATACTCTTCTTTGATTGAGTCTGACTGTCTAGTTGATTTTCTTGAAAGTATATTGGAGTAAGTCCATTCAGATTGCCAAACGAAATATTGGGTGTGGTTGTTAGACCCCAGTTTTTTCACTGAGGTTAAAAGAGAATCGACTCTAGTCGCAACTAGTATCACACATGAGGTGTGGAATTAGATTTCCCAGTTGCTAGAGTTCTCCTTTATATAGTCTCCAAATCAGGTTTTGCAATCAATGTTACCTTGGTAACAAAGCATTTAATATTCACCGTTAGATGAAAACCTGATTAGATTCAAGCTAATATCTTTCAATCGTTAGATCGAACTTAGATTGTCATACACAAATGAAATGTACCAACATTTAGATAAAGGTGACTGTAACTAAACATGTACACTTAGTTGGTTCAACAATAGTTAACCGAGGTTAGCTATATGAACACTTTCATATCAACCTTATTCATCTTTATCATAACTAGTTCAAATGACTCAAATGAAACTAGTTAGAGAGTTGTTCAATTGTTTATATTCTCATAGAAGTATACAAGACACAATTGAAGCAAAATCGATTTTGATTCACTCGAATCATTTCATGAACATTATAGCCACGGTTTGCAAAAGATTGCATTCCTTAATTTATAAATGTATTAGTTCATGAACAAACCGATTTTAGAACTTAACCTACTCAAGTACGCAAACGTGTACGCATACTTAAGTAGCCAAACTGAGTTTGGTTTCGCCAGTACGCAAACGGGTACGCATACTTACAACCTTAGTTGAATTCCGTAACTTGGACTTACGCTAGCACGCATACGTGTACGCATACTTAGTTCTCGGACTTCCATTAACCAACCAGTACGCGTACGTGTACGCATACTATGGTTTCCGGACTTGGAACTTACACAAATGTGAATACACACACCATGTTTATATCCAATCATACATATTCTAAACTCTCATTTCAATCATTGAAACATTCTTAGAAGATGATAATAGATGTCTCACATAACTATTAGCTCCAAAGCAATTTTCAAGTGATCGAATGATCAATACGAAACATTTCGAGTCTACACCAAATGATTGCATCACACAAATCATGTAAGATGTTACAAGGAGATTTTCACATGATCCTCTTTTGACTTTCGTCAAGAATAAAAGATGAGCTTGGTTTAAGCGAAATCTTACCAACACATATTTCGAGAAATAAATAAGCGAGATAAACTCGGCTCGAAATATCAAATGTGTATAATTGAAGTCTATATAGCAATACGACTTATGTTTTAAATAGGAGATAGAGTAGATATACTTTTGAGTGATAGATGAGTTCAAGTCTCCACATACCTTTTGTTGATGAAGTTCCACAAGTTCCCTTGAGTAGTTCTTCGTCCTCATTCGATGAATGCCGTGAAGTCTAAAGCTCAACTACACTTTCTATCCTAATCCGAGACTTAGATATAAGTAGTCTAGAAATCAAGACTTATAGTTTTGGCAACTAAACTTGACAAACAAGCTTGAGATAGCAACGCTTGCGAGTTCGGCCGAGCAATGCTCTAACAATCTCCCCCTTTGTCAATTTTAGTAACAAACTATCAAACATATGGATTACAAAATAAATAAACTTTGTAGCTTCTCATCCAAATGCTTGATATCCTTGGTTCTTCAACATTACTCGAAATCTTCGTCACTTCCAAGTACTCTAGTGATTCTTAACGTGTTCAACTCAGTATCATAGTTGTTGAAGATCCGTAGCTATAAAATAAGAAAACAGTAGTTCTCAATCATTGTTATACAGTGCCATGCATAATATTATCACACAACATCAAAGTCCAATTGTATCACAACTTTGACAACAAAACTATGGTGATATGTATCACTCCCCCTTAGTCAATACTTCATCTCACAATGAACCCCCCCCCCCCCCCCCCACCATATAATGATCCATAAACCATATGTATTTGTAGTGTGAACTACACATTAATTCTCCCATTTTTGTCAATATAAATTGGAAAAGATACGAAAACTAGTGGGATCCTAATGAAATTCCCATAGAGATACTTCATGACCAAAAGAGAAACACATATCAACTTTGTTTCGATGATTTCACATAGTCGAAACTTAGTGTATTCATCAAGGAGTTAATAAAGATACAAGATAACCCCTACAATATTCCACAGCCGCACTCCCCACAAAAATTTGGCAATTAAGCACAAGTTCAATTAAAAACTCTCCCCCATAAAATGTCATTCCCAAAGGAACAACAAGAGCGACCTTACTTTTACGAGAAAAGAAGTATTTCTTTGGACATTAAAAAATTACATGAAACATGAATTTGTATTCAGAAAACTCAATTAAATTAACCACAATAGAACCTAGGATTAATTTAATCGGAAATGCTCAACATAAGAAAACTTACGGAGCCACACAGTACTTTCACATAAAGTGGATCAGGGAAAGATGAATACTGTGGAATATTCAAAGATTCATTCTTTTTAATCAGTATATTTGCATAATGATATCATAGACTTAATCTTTGTAATCAAAAGTTCAATCTATTTTCCATCAATATTTTGCATAAAGACATATAATAGACTTAACTTTTGACGTATATGGGACAATCATAGTTCACGGACGCAAACACACATATCCCATAAAGTTTTTGCAATATAGAAAACCAATAAAGATTAATACTGCAAAATCATCTTTCAAAAAAACTTTAGAATTTAAATAAATAAATCTAAAAAATTGCAAGATGAAAAACATTGGCAATAGTTATGTATGCTCACAATAATTGCTATTCTAAACCCTAGTTATCCTTCTTAAAACACAAGAATAAATTCACATAAGAAGTTTCCTAGACATTAATACCTTTGAAAAATTCTTTATCGTCCCCGAACTCTTTGTCGTCAACAACCATTGGAACATAATATTCATGAAGATCGGAGTCAATTTCAACAAACGTTCTTGACTGATGCCGAACCAGGGCCTTCTGAATTTCAAGAGTCCTAAACACAAAAGCCTTTATTTGCTGCATCTCCTTTCTTATTTCCTTCAACTCTTCAAGAACACCAGAAAACTTCTGAAGATTTGACGGGACAACCCTTGGTTTTCTCACATTCCTCCATTTTCTTTTAAAATTTGAGGGTAAAGGAGATTTATCTTTTTCTTTCATGATTGACGGCTTAACAATCATATTAACATCTTTTCCATCAGAAGTTAAGATGCTTGGAGTCTCCATAAAAATACGAGTTTGTGAGAGAAATTCAAAAAACAAGCTCTACAAGCAAACTTGTGATAAAAAGAGTTTTCAGAGAAGGAAAAAGGAATGTAGGGTTACGGAACCTTTACACAAACTAAGAGGATTCACGTACGCTCAATTCTCAGCCCTAAAGAAGGTAGAATTGTCGATTTTAACCCTTCTTTTAAACAAAAAGGAAAGACTATTTCAATACCAATTTATGATATGAAAGGATCAACCAAATTTTAAGAAAAAACAAACAAACAAAAGAAAACAACCAAAGAGAATTTTTTTTTTCTAAGACCTGAATGTGCTTAACTCTTGTCTCTTTGAAATCAGGCACTTGAGACAAGATGCACGGCCAACACAATTATGTTGTGTTGGGGTGAACAATGATCTGTCCACCGTGAACTTTTTGGAAAGAGTTCCTAACGACTTCTTCCACAAAATGCTTAGACCTTGTTCTTTTCCTGAGAGGTCTAATTGGTTCTTTAGAAATTAACCTTTTTAGAGAGAAATTTAGTTTACATACCTCAGACGACTTCTGAATAAGTTTAAGCTTGTTTGCTAATCGATTTGCTCTCTGTTGAAGTTTGTTGACATATCTTACTTTATGCTTGTACTTGAAACAATTAGAGAGTCCGTGACCCTTAAAAGTACAGTAAGAACATGTCAAGGTGGAGGATGGTTCAGACACCATAGCGGAGTAAGCTGCTAGACAAATTTTGGTACCTGAAACATTAGAAACAGGATTCCAATAGATAGAGAAAAATCCATTTTATCCTCCAAAATAGTTGAAGAACTTTCTCCAGGAAAAATATCAAGATTGATGTGAGTATTGCTACAATTATCAAAATTAATATTTTCATCAAGAAGTGCAACACTTGATTTTTCATCTTCATTTGAATCATAATGATCAGACATTTCATCAAGAGTAGCAGCAAGACCGTTGTTCCCAGTGTATTTTCTACGATTTGGACACTTATTGGCAAAATGACCAAAACATTTACACTTGAAGCACTGTGGCATGTCCTCATCATCAATATCGTCAGTATCCTTGTTTTTAGGAGGAACACAATTATGGGGTTTAATTGATGACTGAGGTTTATCTCTAGTGAACTGTTTACTTCTCTTCAAAAGAAGATCTCTAAACTATCTTGTGATCAGAGAGACTGAATTATCAAGATATTCATCTAACGAATCAGTCTCAATAGGATCATCCACATAGATGCCAACACTTTTACTTTTATCAAGTAATTTTCGGTTCTTTTGTGCTTTGAAAGCAATATCCTTTCCAGATTTGGATGTATGCTCGTGATCAAAGATCTTTAACTTCCCAACCAGAGTATTTCTGGATAAAGTATTAAGGTTATTTCCTTCAACGATGTCATGTTTCTTAGAATCGTATTTGGCTGGCAACGATCTGAGAATTTTCATCACAATGTCCTTTTCAGGAATAGTCTTACCTAATGCAAAAGATGCATTAACAATTTCAGACACTTTGTGATTAAACTCATCAAATGAATCTTCATCAGCCATACGAAGGTTTTCCCAATCATAATTTAGGTTTTGAAGCCTAGATTCTTTCTCAGATGAGTTTCCTTCGAATACCGTTTCTAAAATATCCCACACATCTTTAGACCGAGTGCACGTAGTCACATGGTGCTGAAGTTCTGGGGTAATGTCATAGATAATTGCATTCAATCCGTCAAAATTTTGCTTTGCAGCAAGAATCTTGACAGCATCATAATCACCGATATCCTTTGGAACAGTTACATCGCCTTCTGTAACAACCAGAGGATTATAGCCATTAACAACATAAACCAATGATTGAAAATCACGCTCTTGAAGAAAGGCACGCATAGCAATTTTCCACCATAAGTAATTCGATCCATCGAAGACTGGTGGTACGTTTATGGAGATAACACTTCTGTCCATAGAGTCAGATTGCTACAAACACAGACTTATGAGGTCTTAAACGTGTTTGCCTGCTCTGATACCAATTGAAAAAACGAGGGTCTAACAACCTCACCCAATATTTCGTTTAGGCAATATGTATGGACAAACTCAAATATAATTCCAAGAGAATCAACTAGATAGTCAGACTCAATCAATGGAAATATATCCAAGAGTTGTATCTCTGTTTCACAATGTAATCAGCAAATCAAGCAGATAGAAATCCATGAGCACGATTATTATGTGAAACAACTTGAACGGTACCAAAGACCAATGTTCAAGTGTCAATCAATTTATATCAACAACCAAAGGTTGGATTATCTAATTGATTGAACTATGCACAACTTGTGATATTTCAATTATATAGAAAATATAATGCGGAAAAGAAATAACACAGACACCAGAAATTTTGTTAACGAGGAAATCGCAAATGCAGAAAAACCTCGGGACCTAGTCCAGATTGAACACCATACTGTATTAAGACACTACAGACACTAGCCTACTCCAAGTTAACTTCGGACTGGAATATAGTTGAGCCCTAACCAATCTCCCACTGATCAAGGTACAATTGCGTTCCTTACGCCTCTAGAACCACGTCGGATTCTGCGCACTTGATTATCTTAGCTGATCTCACTCACAACTAAGAGTTTCTACGACCCAAAGTCGAAGACTTAATAAACAAATCTGTATCACACAGAAAAGTCTATTGAATAGATAAATATGTCTCCCACAGATATACCTACGAGTTTTGTTCCGTCTTTTGATAAATCAAGGTGAACAGGAACCAATTGATAAACCAGACTTATATTCCCGAAGAACAGCCTAGTAATATCAATCACCTCACAATAATCTTAATCAATTAACAAAACAAGATATTGTGGAATCACAAACGATGAGACGAAGGTGTTTGTGAATACTTTTCAATCTTGCCTATCAGAGAATAAATCTCGAGCAAATCTTAAAGAAGATAGTACTCAATCATAATAAAAAACAACAAGATCAGAACAAGCAACAACAGAGAAAATAGTTGGGTCTGGATTCACAATCCCAATGAAGTCTTTAAGTCGTTAACCTACCTGGTTTTAGAAAAACCTAAGGTTAAAGGAGAATCGACTCTAGTCACAACTAGTATCACACAAGAGTTGTGGGAATTAGGTTTCCCAGTTGCTAGAGTTCTCCTTTATATAGTCTCCAAATCAGGGTTTGCAATCAATGTTACCTTGGTAACAAAGCATTCAATATTCACCGTTAGATGAAAACCTGATTAGATTCAAACTAATATCTTTCAGCCGTTAGATCGAACTTAGCTTGTCATACACAAATGAAATGTACCAACATTTAGATAAAGGTGACCGTACCTAAACGTGTACACTTAGTTGGTTCAACAATAGTTAACCGAGGTTAGCCATATGAACACTTTCATATCAACCTTATTCATCTTTATCACAACTAGTTCAAATGACTCAAATAAAACTAGTTAGAGAGTTGTTCAATTGTTTATATTCTCATAGAAGTATACAAGACACAATTGAAGCAAAATCGATTTTAATTCACTCGAATCATTTCATGAACATTATAGCCACGGTTTGAAAAAGATTGCACTCCTTAATTTATAAATGTATTAGTTCATGAACAAATCGATTTTAGAACATAACCTACTCAAGTACGCAAACGGGTACGCATAGTTAAGTAGCCGGACTGAGTTTGGTTTCGCCAGTACGCGAACGGGTACTCATACTTACAACCTCAGTTGAATTCCGGAACTTGGACTTATGCCAGTACGCGTACGTGTACGCATACTTAGTTCCCGGACGTCCATTAACCAACCAGTACGCGTACGTGTACGCATACTATGGTTCCCGGACTTGGACCTTACACAAATGTGAATACACACAATATTTTTATATCCAATCATGGTTACATGTTCTATACTCTCATTTCAATCATTGAAACATACTTAGAAGACGACAATAGATGTCTCACACAACTATTAGCTCAAAAGCAATTTTCAAGTGATCGAATGATCAATACGAAACATTCCGAGTCTACACCAAATGATTGCATCACACAAATCATGTAAGATGTTACAAGGGCGATTTTCACATGATCATCTTTTGACTTTCGTCAAGAATAAAAGATGAACTTGGTTAAAGCGAAAGCTTACCAACACATATTTCGAGAAATAGATAAGCGAGATAAACTCGGCTCGAAATACCAAATGTGTATAATTGAAGCCTATATAGTAATAAGACTTTTTGTCTCAAATAGGAGATAGAGTAGATAGAATTTTGAGTGATAGATGAGTTCAAGTCTCCACATACCTTTTGTTGATGAAGTTCCACAAGTTCCCTTTAGTAGTTCTTCGTCTTCATTCGATGAACTCCGTGAAGTCTAAAGCTCAACTACACTTTC
This sequence comes from Papaver armeniacum, assembly GCA_023531295.1. NCBI lineage: Eukaryota > Viridiplantae > Streptophyta > Magnoliopsida > Ranunculales > Papaveraceae > Papaver > Papaver armeniacum. The sequence continues at coordinate 73,591 of JAJJWW010013655.1, forward strand.
TATCCTAATACGAGACTTAGCTATAAGTAGACTAGAAATCAAGACTTATAGTTTTGGCAACTAAACATGACAAACAAGCTTGAGATAGCAACGCTTGCAAGTTCGACCGAGCAGTGCTCTAACAAGTATCACCAAGGTTAACCCCTCAACAATGTAATATGCTAACAGCTGAGGTGATCCCTGTGGAGATCAAAGAGGCGCTCTTTTCCATAGGATCGGAACGTGCCCCAGGACCGGATGGATATACCAGTAAGTTTTTCAAATTTTCTGGGAAAGTAATCAATCACAGCTGATTGATATGGTTCGGAGTTTCTTTAGTTCCTTTAGCATCCACCCTCTTATGAACCATACTAACCTCACGTTAATCCCAAAGATTGATCACCCCTCAAAATCATCCCAATTTAGGCCTATAGGGCTATGTAATGTCACTTATAAAATCATTTCAAAGATACTAGTCAATCGCATAAGACCTTTACTCCCATTTTTTGATAAGCCCATATCAGAGTGCCTTTGTGCCACAAAGATCCATTCACGACAACATAGCCATCCATATCGACCTTTTTCACTAGTTCAAAACCTCAAATCGCACTAAAGATCCCAAAATAGCGCATAAGATAGATATTCAGAAAGCATATGACTCCTTAGACTGGGGTTTCATCAAACAAGCTTTCACCAGATTAGGCTTCCCATTTACCTTCATGGATTATATTATGTTGTGCATATCAACAGTAACCAACTCAATCAATATCAATGGCACTCCGCATGGATACATCACCCCAACTAGGGGAATAAGGCGAGGGGATCCTCTCTCATCCTATATATTTATTATTTGTGCAAAAATACTATCCACAAATTTGGAAATTCAAAAAAGAAACAGAAAAAAATAGAAGGTCTCCGCATTTCCCAGAAAGCCCCGCCGATACTACATCTCATGTACGCGTATGACTTATTGATAACATATAAGCAACTTCGGAAGGCACCAATCACCTTAACATCTGCTACAAGCTTATGGAAATTCGGACGGTCACATCAATACATCAAAATCTACAATCATCTATCACCTGAAGCTAGAGCAACACCATCTGTATGAACTAAAACAAGCCTTTAATATGCCAACAACATCAAACCCTCCTACCTACTTGGGAGTTCAATTTAAACATGAGAGATCTTCAAGCCATATCTTTGCCCCAATTCTTCAATGCCGAACTCGCAAGGCAAAAGGCTGGATGACTAAATGCTTAAATCAAGCCCTACAACCAACCACCTCATGCAAACACAAACCTTTCCTACATACGTACATCCACAAAAAATAGATCGATTCACGACATTTTTTTTTTCATCCACCAAGAATCTCCACCCACTAGGAAGGGACAAGCTATACAAACCCAACGCTTAGGGAGGAGTAAGCATTAGAAGCAGTAGGGAGAACAACAAAGCACTTCTCATGAAACAAATTTGAAACATCCACGAAAAACCTACCTCCGTATTAGCCACACTATATATAATGCAAAATATCTCAAACAGACACCCATTTTCGAAAACATCAGTCCCCTCCCGTTATCTCCCAGCCCACAATGGAGACATTTAGTATCCCTCATACGAACCTTCAAACAACATCTCTTCCATAAAATTGGATACGGATTAAACACCCATATCCAATCAAAATGGATTTCACAATTCAATAACAACATTAATCCAACCCTATGTTATCCCCTACAATCAGTTGCTGACATCATCGACCCGTCAAAAAGGAACTAGAATCATGATATCTTTGAATCTACTTTCCTAGGACATAGTTCAACGAATCGTCAGCATTCTCATCCCACATAACAACCAACCATACAAGATCATTTGGCCTTTTACCAAAAGCGGAAAATATACGACATCTTCAGGATATAACTGCCTCATCAACGACTCTTCGCAAACCCATCAATACCCTCTCGCATCAACTACATTCCTTTGGACACTCCCATGTCCCCCAAAAGTACAACCTTTCTTGTGGAAATTAATTAATGAGGGTCTACTAACCCTCAACATTCTCAACCGCATCCAACTCACCAAATCCAACCTATGTCCTCAATGCAGTTCTAGTCCTGAAACGTCCAGTCACATTCTGCTTCATTGTCAAATAGCCAAATATTCTTGGAACCTCATATTACCTCATCTCACAAACAACCAAAACCCCACTCATAGCATACCCATCTCACTGCCCCATTAGACGAAGATCTCCATACTCCTCAAAACAAAAGCTCCAGCGCCAGTCACTGCAACTTTTTGCTTCCTTTGGTCCTTATGGATAACCAGGAACGATGCAGTCTATCGCCAGCAACGGCCAACTCCGACGAATATAACGCAGATGGCCATCAAACTCCAACATGAATATACCTGGGCTCATAAACACCTACCGCCAGTTTCACCTGGGATACAACTTTATCCAAACCCTGCGCAAACAACACTAGCAACAACAACCATCTTCGTGGGATGGCTCAAACCCCACATTGACTGGATCAAAATTAACACAGACGGAGCAGCAAGGGCACATCCCGGAATAGCGGGAGCATGTATTATATGCCGAAACGATGAGGTTGACATAATCTTAGCAATAGCACAACCACTTGGCATCACCACTTCACTTGCAGCGGAAACTTGGGCCATGCTCATCGCTTCTAGAACGGGAACGAAACGCGGGTGGCCAAAAGTTCAATTTGAAAAAGACTCGGAGAACTTAACAAGATTTCTAACCTCGGACGTCGTCACTCCATGGTATATTTCTAACCAGATTGCAGAAATCAAGTATAAGTTTACCCAAATTCAGCAATATACCATTAGGCACGTCTACAAAGAAGGAAAACAAGCAGCGGACGATCTGGCAAATCGAGCGGCAGATGATTGCTCTATATGGAGGCTCACAACAACAGTGTGGGAATGTAATTCTCCCACCTATAAGTTATATTGTAGTAGCAAACTCTATGGGAATAATTTTACCACGTGTAATCTCAGTTTAAATTAATAAAATGCATGCTTCAAAAAATATCATAATTGACTCGAGAAAAGGAATCTTCATAGGTGATTACAAAGATTCAATGACGAATAAAAAGATTCTATCCGTAGAAACATTTTTGAAAATAAAATTCATCTCTATATGTAGCTCTTCCTCTCAAGCGGCCGTATTTCTTTCCTTCGCAAGAAGAGATTCGCGTTGTTATCTGAAATTTGGGTTGCCAACAACATATCATAACAAATCTTCACTTTGAAGTCAGTAGCGTCACCTGCTCCCATCCAGTTGCCATTTGAAACAGATTTATCCACCGTCCACCATTTCCCTCTCGCACGGGTTGCACCTAGTAATATATATGCTCAAATTCCATATTCGTGATCATGAATATTTTTCATCAATTTGGTTAACCTTATCTTTACCAGCCATAATAATCTGTCTGAATTCATATATACTACTGTACTGATGATTGGCCGACTTTAGGAGGCCTTCTATAGGGTGACTAGAATGGATTCTGTCCGTCACGTTTTTATGGTCTTTAAAATTGAGTTTCAAAATAAAATAAAAAAGATTCAAAATTGATCTGTTTTGGATCGTTGTTCTTCAAATTTTTTGCAGTAGAAATCTATTAATCATCTTATCTTTCGCAAATGGAAATAAATTTCAAAAAATATCATTCCTGGTTAAAGAATTTCCATATTGAAATTTCGAAAGATAAACAAAATCAATTCTCAACCCTCAAAATCCAATTCAACATATCAATGAAAGATAATTGGAGTTCAATTCAATGCTAATAGAACATAATGGTATCCATTTAAGTGATTCAACCTTTTAGCGGTTCCAGTTCGACCAAATTTGACACTTTAAAAATACAATTTTGCTGAAAAAATAGAGTACCTGTGAAGAAGACGGAGAAGACAGTGGGTGAATCACCGAGCCACTCAGTGAATAAACTCAGAAAACAGTGGGTTAATCGACTCAGTTACCGATTCAACTTCCATATGTCCATTTTCGATCTAATTTTGCAGCATCACTTCAATTTCATCAAATCATCGAAAAAAAAATTCACTTCAATTTCATCACATCAACCCACCAATCAAAAAAAAAAAAAAACTGACAACTAAAACGGGAAATTCAATTAAAAAAAATAGTTTGAAGAAAAGGAGAAGAAGGGGTTTTGATAAGAACCCATTAAGGAATTAAAGAAGAGTACTAACACCCTTTTTATCTTTTTCATTTGAAACCCTTTTCCTGCAATCAAACCCAATGAATCTTCTCTTTTTGTAGTAAATAGTAGATGTAGTAGTACTCTTTGCAATCAAAACACAAATCAGCTACTTCCCTGCCTTTTGCAATCAAAAAAGCTATCAATTTCTTAAAATCAGAATGAAATTGATTTCTTTCTCCATGGGTATAGGACCCCAGTTGTTCTAAGTTCTAACCACATGCAACAAGATTCATCTATCTTCAACCTTAATTTGGAAATAATAACAACCGAGTGAAACCTATAAACTTCTCTTAATAATAACTTCAATCACCACCAATAAACGAGACAACAAACTAAGCTTTGATTGTGATTAAAAGATACAGAAAAAATTGCAACAACACCTTTGGACTCTTCGGAAGAAAAGAAATGAAAACCAGGGGAGGAGCAGGAGAAGGCAAAATGTGTAGAAGAAAAATAGATCTCTCTGGTTTTTTACCCAAGTTGCTAATGTAAACTACCATATTGCCCTTGTTGATTGGAGATTTTGTTTTCTAGCCGTGGTCAATAAACCGAAATGCCTCCTGTTAGGCTTAGTCCTATGGGCTAGATATTTTGCTGCTAGATTGGCCATCCACGTCAGATATGGCAACCTCCTAACTCTTATGGGATGGGCAATCTAGCAGCGAAACGCCTAACGATTCGGCGTTACCAATTCTCTCTCCTTCTTTTCCTCTTTTTCTTCTATTTCTTCTTTCTCTCCTTCTTCCTCTCCTTCTTTTCCTCCCTTTCTACGCTTCTCTCTCCCTCTTTTCTTCTCTCTCTCCTTCTTTTACTCTTTCTCTCTCCTTATTTTCCTTCTCTCTCCAGAAAAATTATATAACGCCGAACCATTCAGCGTTTTGGTCACTTTTTGAGCGCCGCACTATTCAGCGTTTCAATCTCGCTGATAGTTGGACTGCGAGCAATTGTTAGGAGAGAGAAGTAGCCAGATTGAGTGTTAACTTTTTTCCCACACTTTTTTCATGATTTGCAACACTTTTTGGCCAATCTAGCAGTCCAATCTAGCCCATAGGACTTAGCCTTAGTCCATACCATATCTGTAAGATGTGGGTACGTGTTCCATTTAGTTAACTAAATAATTTAGCACGCTGTAATTTTTGCATTTTACTTTAATTTTGTAGTTTTTTCAACTTTTGTTCTTTTGTTGATTACTGAGTATCTCTAGAAAATGACTTAGCTTCCCAAATCACACATGGATGGGACCCGACCCAACCACAAATGCAATCCTTTGCTAATATTATGGATGGAGGTTCATAAGAATACCTGTTAACTGTAGTTTAGGTTTTCATTTTTTCTAGGGTGCCATATGCGCCTAACGAGAGAATCACGTAAATTTGCATGATTGCTAAAGGATGATACGGCAATTAGCGGGCATGTATCAGTTCATAAAAGACAAAGTAACCCCAGCCGTCGGATTCTGGATTAATATCCTCCCTTAGCAATCATGGTATCAGCATTTAGCAATTATGTAAATTTAGATGGAAATATACGAAGGTCTATTTGTTTTGTTTGGAGACAAATTTTATTGACTACTTAAAAATGTCTTTTAAATGTTCGTTGAGTTTCGTCGGCCCTAACTATTGCAGCAGTCATCTAGTTATCATACTTTACTAGTGTGTAACCCGTGCTACGCACCGGGTGTTGTGGTAATCGTCGATTGTTGTGGCGGGGCTTCGCCCCGCTCCCGTTTCCTAAATGCATTAAAACATCTTCGAAAAATTCTTGATTTGTCTGATTATTTTTAATGGATAGTATAAATGAAATTTTAAGTTACCAACCAAAAAATTTAGTGTTAGAAAGGCTTAATCTCAATGGAATATCAACTCTAAATAGTCTGCTCTATGGAAATATTGCCAAAACTATGTTTGAATCATAGCCAAGCTCAAATGTTGTTGGTTGATCAATCACCATTCTTGTAAATTGTTTGGCTAAACCACCTAAAACGATCTCGGAAAATATTTGTTCTCTTAATGGAATTCAATAAAAGATTACTTGTGCTTAATTAAAGATGACATAAGTTTCTAACGGAGACAACTTTTACATACATCGAGAAAACTACCATACTCGGATCAGTCAAAAGACTACAAATTTGTTCGTGTACATGAAGTTTAGGACTTCATAATGCAGAAGAAAACATCTACATATTAGTTGAAAATTTAAAGAAGAACATGTATATTAATAAATTTGAGCAGTTGTACCATTTCTACTCCTCTAACGCAGAAGAAGGTTCTATTAGACACTTCCCAGATCTTGAAATAGACATTAGTCAGAGCTTCATTACTTTATCAGAATGATTTTATCGGCTGATAATTTTTATGCCCCAAAACCGTCCTGCCATATATAGTAGATTTATGTTCCCACTTCCAATAAAACTTTTAGAGTAAATGTTACAAACAAAAATGGTTTACTGACTTATGGATGTGATTAAGTTCTACATAGCTACTAATGATAACGTGAATAGGAGGGAAAACCTTGATCTATGAGCTGGCTTCTCTTTTAATAGTCACCATTTTTTTTAATATCCAATTGGGTACACCAGCCGGGGAAGCTACCAAAAAGAATTTGCAATATCAAAGGTGTGAATCATCGAGTGTTGGTAAATAAAATCCAAAAATTAACTTCATGCATATTTTAGCATATATAGTGCAACATTTAATATTGACACTAACAAAAAAATGCAATAAGCGATATTTTCTAATTTCACCTTCGTGCAATTGCTACTCGAGATCGGACATCTTATGGCCTGGAAGGAGTTGACCGAATATCCTTTTAAGCAGTCCATCATACAATTCATACCACCAAAGTTTAATAAGCTTATTAAGATAAGAGATTTCGCAAACATGAAGGCATCATCAGATCCCAAATTTGGCTCAATGAATAATAACCTTAAGTCTTGCAATTATATATAAAAAAAAAGCCTTTAGAGTGCCTTGAACAATCTAATACATATTTTCCCCATGTACACCTATACACCGGTACTATTGAAATTACTATGCCGTCTGTAGGAGTCGAACCCACAACTGCATGGTAAATAGTACCATGTGCTTTACTATTTGAGCTAAGATAGCAACCACACTTGGATTTGTATGTTAATTAATAACATGAGGGAATATCAAAAAGATATTGTACCAGACACTCTGCTACATTTTACTAATAACAGGTTCGATTTATACATTGTCGTGCTAAATTTATCACATTATCAAATATTTATAAAAAAACCACATCTGAAGCTCCCTTGATGAGCTCTTCTGTCTTGCTTGAAGAATGAAAACATAACACAATTTGACGCCACTATTAAGTGCTTACAGTGGCTGCAAGCCAAAAGCATGGAATATACAATAAGAAGATTGTTTGATTAGAAACTTAGATAAAAAAAAGTCATGCTTTAAGAAATAAAAGAACAATGAGATGCAAGTTCCCTAGTAGAAAACTGTATCAAGACAGACGCTAAAGATTCAAAACTATCGCATGACTGTGCACCATAATAAGTTTTCAAAGTATGAAGTATCCATATATTTGGCTCATCTTGTATCAGGTAAGACATATTCTAATAATACTAATGCAAAATTGCAACTGACTTTATATCCCATCCAAAGTGCAGGAACATATGATGATTGATAATTTTTAAGAGAAAAACAATGCATGAAGATTCAACTATATCTTTGGGAATCAAATTAAGAATAATTGCATACGCAATGGTATCTTTACTTGTTGTAACCTGAATGACCCTACCAACTTTCCATGCGACATGATTGTAACTTTATAATAATCATATAGTCTCGAACTGAAACTTTATATTTGTTACATTTGCAAGGAAATTTATAATCATATCTTGACTTGCATCTGGCCTAGGGAAATCAAATAGCACAGTAGAGTGAGTTTATTAATTGGGATACATAGTCTCCTTAAATCTCCATAATCTTTCAATTCAAATTTAGCAGTGAAACAACAAATTTCCATATTGAGCTTACCAGTATGTACAGAGCATAGAATGTGATTCCAGCTGAGCCATATATAAGTAGACATATGATAGTTCTTTTGTTCATGGTTCATTGGCTTCATAGAAAGTGATTTCAAATGAAGTCTGAAACACCTGGCGTCACATGAAATCAGAGGAATATCAGTACACTAACAGTTTTCCAGTAAAGATCAATAACAACACATAAATATAATCACAAAAATGTAAAGAAGGATATAAAAATTGAATATTAGAATCAATGGAAAAAATAAGTGGTAGAACATAAGATCATAAAGAAAAAGCAAATAACAGAAGCTTAAGAAATACAAACATTAATATAAGGACGTATCCAAAATAGATCTCAGATCTACATTTTTTTTTTCTTTTTTTAACATTAGTATAAGTTCTATAAGGTCTAACAAATCCATTAAATACTCTGCGGACCAAAGTGATTGATTTTGTATAACAACATCAATTTATAACTCAAATTTGTGGATTCCAAGGAGCGCATCCAACTTTGTTCAGTATTCAATGGTATTTTACAACATATGAGATATCTACATTTAGTAAATAAAGTTTTATGGTTACAATTTAGGTGAAACTTAATATTCCTTACCCTCGCTAAATCAGCACATTCTCCCTTGTCTTCGTCAATCCTATGCAACCTACTTAGCTTGACCTTGAACTCCTCTCCATCTCATGCAAGCTAATGAGCCAAGTACTTTGAGAAAATTAAAAATAAAAATAGCAAAAGAACCAACCATGAGATTGAACTTAATATTACATCCTAAAAAAATGCAGTTATGACTTAGGAATTGCACAAATGATTTTTGGGTACAAATTAATGGACGAATGTTCATGGTTCATATAACATATCAGACATAGGTGTTGCCGAAAGAGCCCACCAACACAATCGTATTTGATGATCTCCCCGTACACATCAATCGAACCATTGAACGGCCTCATTCTTATCTTTTTCGTAGCCTTGGTAAATGCATAAGTGCTCCTTGAAGCAGCCAGTTCTACCTCAATCAACTGCATAAATCAAAAAATTTGGCTAAATGTAAGTTAGTAGGGGTCCATGACATGTCAGATACACTGCAATGTTATATAGTTTTTGACAACCTCACTTGAACATCAAGTATATTTACTTTTTAGAAATAAACTAACAAAAGTCACTCTTTTAGTTTCGCGGTGAATATTAGCTCTTGTAGAGCTTTCAGGTGAGTTTGATTGATAACATGGTCACATTATGGTTTGATTTTTACAGGTGACACAGATATTAGTCTTTATGGGGTAAAATGTCAAAAGTAAACTCTCGTACCCACTGCATAATCTATCTTAGCATCTACCTTCACTTTTTGCACATGGCAGTGAAGGTAGTTACTATTTACTCACACTTCGTATCTAAAAACCTATGTCCGGAAAACTCAAAAACATGGGATATATTAGAAGTTATAGGACCATAAATGATTTAATAGGATTTTCTCGTAGAACCGTGATTGTTAAAGTTATATTGACCTCACCTAGGGTTTGAGAAAACTACTGAAGGCGATGTAGAACTTTGAATTTAAATATCATTTGTGGAAATTGAATTGCAAAAGAAAAAGGATTCTATTCCACCTGTTGATAATCTTTTATTCTTTGTGTGAACTCCTTAACATGAGTAGCTAATTTTATTATTGATTGAGGATGAATTCCTAGTTCTTAATTTATGTTTTGAGTTTTGTTTTAATTCTTCATGATTATCGTTTGACTCTGTGATCAATCATTAGTGGAGACTGTATTCATATCATGTCACAGAATTTTCCATCTACCAAAGAGCTTTCTTTTGAGTGTGTCACCGTAAGTAAATTCGGGTAGAATGGTGAGCTACCCCAACCTCCACCAATAGAAGCACTACTTTTTGATCTCTTGAGTGCTAATTTTGTCAATCATAAGGGTGACGTCCATGGATGAAAGCCTCCTTCTTGTATTTCGATTTGCGGTTAGCACCATTCTTCTCTCTCGTTGAATGCCGTGAGAGTAGTGTTATCATAATTGGCGACGGATGTGAAGGTGAGTAAGTAATCTCATCCTCGATAAAATGGTTGATTTCCTTTCTTAGAGATCGTTAGAAAAATGGTTTTTCAAAATATTAAAAGATGTGGGTTTTTTAAATATTTCGGAAGTTGTCCTTCCCACCATTCAACGTGTTGCAGGATTTCTCTCTTCATTCCTACCTGCACACATGTGAGAACCATAAAAAAGCACGTTTTTTTTAGTGCAATTATCATAAAATCCTTTTGGTGTGAGGCGGAAGTCGAGGCGAAATGCTTATTGATCGTTTCTCAAACACGCGTTCTCTCATTATGGTGTGATTATTTCTCACTCAACATTTAAGAATGAGAATATGTTCTTTGGTATTTCTAACTTCTTATTACTAGGATTATGTCCTCATAACTCTTTGGATGCTTGTGATTTGAAGCTTTGAAGTTGTGAGTTTTAGTTTGATTTGCTCGAGGACTAGCAAAGTCTAAGTGTGGGGGAATTTGATAGGTGTAGAATACACCTAATTTACTATCTAGTAGTTTATGCTTTCTTTGCTATTTTTCTTGTAAATTATGTATTTTACGCTTGTTTTGAGTTTTGTAGCTACTTTGGAGTCGCACGGACCGAAAAGAAGAAAGAAATCACATTGAGCCAAAAGGGCAAAAAGGTCCAGAGACAATTGATATATGGAGACAAGGTTAAGGGGCAACGAGGAATACTATAGACAATATAAGGGCCGGAAAACAGGGTTTGTTAATGTGAAAAACTCACATATTACTATGGGCATATAAGGTTTAATTTCTAAACCTAAGTCCGAAAGTAATCACGTGACTCAACATAGCTAAAGGGATACATCTATGTTTTACAACATATTACTACGCGCATAAGGTTTAATTTATAAATCTAAGTCCGAAAGTAAGCATGTGACTCAACATAGCTAAAGGGATACATCTATATTTTATAACATAAGTTAGAGACCCAAAAAAAAAAAAAAAAAAAAAACGTAACTCAACATACCCTAGGAATTGGATGGAGAATGACAAAACACCACAATATACTTTTGTAAATCCAACTCCCATGACATTCGAGCCATCATGATATCATATACTCATGTATCTCCTATACCATAGTTAAGCTATCATCATACACTCTTGTGCTTCCTACTATCGTTGCTAAGCCACCGTCACATTTTCTTGTCGATTTCACTACCGTTGTTAGGCCACCTTCGTATGCATGCGTACCTAGCATTCATGTTATGAAAATCCAACATCCTGCACTCTTGTGCATTCCTCCTTTACATCCTGCACCCGCTGTGAAATCTCCAACTCCGTCTTCTAAACTATTACCAGAAGCACAACACGGGAAATATTCTCGAAGCATAAGAAAATCGTGAAAATTTTCAAATCACATGTAGTCCACCGGTTTTTCTTTGAATATCTGCCACCTTTATATTTCCCGTTGATTTGTCAGCAGGTAATATCACGTGGGGTGACCAATATGATAAGTAGAAACTGGTATACCTGAGATATTATTGAAAAGACAATGACCTTTATTTAGCACCAACATTTTGTGGTTTCTGAGAATAAAGAGCATTGCATAATTAACACCTAGTGCAACGATAATTCAAACTATACAACCAATATAATAGCTGCATTGAAGGTACCAGGATATACGAACAAAACCTTTTCGATTGGAAGGTAGCATATCACAGTTACTATATCCCGCACATTTGCCCGATCAACAGTTTTTCAGAAACTCCCCAAAATTAAACTTTCCCGTCAATGGATCCACTAATAAACTATAGAACTGTTACAGGATTGAACTAAAAAAATAAAACAAATTAAGAATCTAAAAAATGCTGATAGATCAGAATTTTCAAAAAAAAATTATGGTCAAATTTTCCTATGGGAAAGTCTGAGCAATGCCTGACTTAAAAATTTATAATCAAGTGGTGGTAACGCACAATCAAAACCTATATAACAATTTTTGATCGATCTGTATTATCTCTCAGTGATCTCACATGTTGCCATTATACAATTCTACACATATGTGTATGTGATTTTGATGTGTATGTGATTTTGAGTTTAATTAGGGAATGACCACCACTCTTATTATTAGTATTCTGCAACTGTGTCCACTCACCAACTCTTGCAACCCTCATTATACTTAAACATAATTGATTAATAGACTATCCTCATACGTGAACCCTGGTATGTCATTTTATATTTGTTTTTTTTTCCTTTCTTGCAAACCTTGTTACTTTAAATACTGAACCTGTTATTCTTCCATATGTTATATGTAGCCTGATCTTCGGGAGTAAAATATTTTTACCTAAAAATTCCATTTAAGGAAGCTTCTTTCTCTATATAGATTATATTTGTAGGAGGCTGCAATTCGAACAATGCTCCCATATTTTGGCAATGGCATTTAGATTAATTTAAATCAGCATAGAAAAGTACTTGCATATACTGGCAACCTAGAGACACACATCAACTATTGTACGTCTAAAAAAATTTAACTTTAAAACAATAAAGAACAGTTCTCACACATACTGAAAATGACCTAATGGATAAGAAATACAATCTAAAATAATTAAATACACGTCCAAACAGTAACTTTTCCTCCAAAAATGCAGTAAAAATATAAACCCAACAGATAAGAAATACAATTTTTTTTTTTTTTAAATCTTGCATATATATCCTAACCCCCCAAAAAAATAAAAAATCATCCTGTTGTACCGAACATAAAGTAGATGCGAAGGTACATCTCCAACGAAATCGTCGCGACACTTGCTGCAAGAACCACGGTTGCCCACATATTCTACTTTCTTGTTGTGAATTCTGGAAAGGATTATATGTGAACTGGCTACACAGACTGTTGGCGCATACCTTGTTATGTAGCTTCTCAGTCACCTCAAGCAGAGGCTTTATGTTTTCATAAGGATTCTTTTCTTCCTCCAGATTGACTGTTACCCTTGACGTAGTTGTAGTACAAACGCTAAGTTAGAATCACATGGCATCAATTTTACACATAAATAAGCGGATAAATTATTTTTTTTTACCCATGCGAAAACTGCGACCATATTATTATGTAACATTTTCCTAAAAATCATAACACTGTTGAACTGAAAGAATCAGTATTTTCAATTCTCTCTATTTTTTATTTTTTTCTGAAAGGTCCTTATGGTTTCATTTACATGACAAACCATTTTTGATAACCTTTCATGGCATATCTGAACCCCACTTTGTGGGTTGGGGCGCTCAGCTGTAGTAATAGCTTGACAACTTTTCTATAGACTGTTGAGTATATAGCTGTAATGTAGGAGAGGAAAACCTGTAAAATAAATTAATCTATCAGGGAAATGAAATTTTAGCTATTGGATAGTTACCGTATGATTTAAACAGATACGCACCTAGGAAAAAAAGAGAAAAAAAAACATGGTCATTTTCAACACCATCAAAATACTGACCAGGATTCCCCTTGTCGTCAGATGCTAACATTTTGAATGTTTTTACTACCTGGTCAAATATTGAAAGGGAAGGTACTAGTATGAGACATGAATGAGGAAATAGTATTGAAAAGAAAGGTAACGCTAGGTCCACCACTCTCTCTAAAAATGGATAAGGTTGATAATAATGAATTGCAAGAATTAGGTTAATTATGAAAGAGCAAGCCCTTTGCCGTCTATAGTAGAGGTCTCAAAGAAACAATGTTGCAAAGGTATATTCGAGAAACAGAAGCTAATACATAAGGAAATCTCGCAAAATTTCATTACACTAATAAAGAAAAATCATTTCATTACACTAATAAAGAAACATCATTTGTTGTCCAATTATTTTTTTTAATCAAAGAACAAAACTAATAATGGCGGGATTGAAACAGAAAGAAGAGAGCGAAGTACAATGAGGAAAAGAAAATTACATCATTCACTCAAGCAAAGTGATTACCCACTCTACTTGCAATTATCAAGGATTACTCTAGCATGCACGGACCTCGATCAGGGGATAACCATGAAAGCTGCAGGCACAACAAACACACACAAAAAAATTGTATCGTGCCATTATAGAATATCCAAATACCAAAACCCATAAAGCATACAAATGCGTGAACAGAAAATTGACAATGAAACCTGAATCATATTTTTAAGAGAAGAAAAAATAAGTAAAAATGTATTACCAGAGAAGTACCAGTAGCGGAAAAACAAAAAGGAGAACGGACAGAAAATGGATTTGGGTCGGTTAGCATGTCAAAGCGTCGCCATCACCTCAACCCCTTCCCCAAATATTATAGAAGGAAACATAAACAAACACCCAAAAGTCTGATATAAGCAATTTCAATATTGAAATATGTACGGCTATCGTGGTTGTAATTTTTTTTGTTAGTGAACTAATCGTATGATCTGCCAATACATAAGTGTAAATCATAAGAAAAGACAAATTAAAGAATTATCAAACAAAGGGTGTGCTGCAAGGTGAATCACTACCATTATTAAAGGCAGCAAAGAGTTCCCCATTGTTGATTCGGATTACTACCCATTCAGACCTACAGTAAATTAAAAAAAAAAAAAAGTAAATCTATAAGGAATAACAAATATGTATATTTAGATGTTGAGTCCAAACACTCAGATGCATTCGAATTCGAGAACAGCAGCTTCTCAAGGTTTAAGAGAGGAGTCGAGAGAAGAATAAGAGTCTCAGGTTGAAATCAAGCATATACTAATCGTCTGCTTTAAGAGAAGACAAAATTATATTATATTATTCCATACTTAAAATGCTCCATACTTGAAATACGGTAACATACCTAATATATACATGTAAGGGTTAAGAGATGATTCCTTTTATGCCGTAGGTCTTAATAATAGGAAAATGATCTTTTTTGTCGCGCAAGAAAATATTTTTTTTGTTGAGAAAAACGTATTGTATTTCTTTCGCTAAATTTGGCATGAGAAATTAATGAATAAATATTTAAATTTGGTGTAAGACGTCACTTACAAATTTGTGTAGTTGCACCTGGATTTGTTTCCGAAAATACATCAAAGTATCAAACACGAACGGAGAATATATATATACTACTCCTATATTCTTAACCTAAAAAAAATGGAAATTTTTTGATTGAGCTCTTTGCTTAGTAGCCGGTAAATTTGTTTCCGAAAATACAACCAACAGATGAAGAGAAAAAATCTTTTATTGCCTTATAAAATATGGAAAATTTATTTCCGCATAAACGTGATAATTAAATTTCGGTAAAAAAAATCTATTCTTAGCCCTTAGATCGGATCAATTCGATTTACAATTAACGGTCACGAAATGTAAAGGGGCTAACTTGTATTTCGGCCAATCAGGAGCGAGGGTTTTGTTCACCGGCCAATGGGAGGGGAGGTAAGCGCAACTCTCGTTGTGGTGTGAGAGATGTGATTGGGTGTTTAGGTTGTTGATTCGGGATAATATATTATATATATTTTTATTATTAATGGTCGACCAAGCTAATAATTTGCAATAATTAAGCAACTAATCATGTTCAATAATTAAAAAGCTTCCCATAAAAAAGGAAACTCCTGATGAAAATTTCAGTTGTACACTAGGGTAGGTCCTTCCTGAGGTACTATAACCTACACTTTGCTTTCTTAAACCCATCAAAATATCACAACACTAAAACTATAAGTACGACATGATTATTAACAATAATGCTACGTTCACACCCATTTCAACCTCCAGAAATCCCGTAAGGGAGAATGAATGGTCAGATGGGAGCCCTGGGGGATTTGCAGGGGGTGGGGTTTAAGGTGGGGGCCTACTATGTAAGATAATTCATTTTGTGATCTTAACAGACTATATGGCATCCCATACACACGACATATATCACTGATCAAATGCCTTTACTAAAACTATCCTTCACAAAATATGATGGTTCCACGGTAAGTAATAATTCATTTATTATGTCCGATTTTATGTTCGGAAAATGGGTCAAATTTTAGTCCAAAACAATAAAAATTCATCCAAGTATAAAAATTTATGAAATGGACACAAAAAAATGTCCGATTTTATGTTGATGAAAAGGATTGTAAATTAAAAATTTTGAAAATCTGAACGCCAAATTTTTTTAAAATTTTTGTCCATTTAAAGATCAAAATAATGGCACAAAATTTTAACTTTTTATCCATTATTATGTCCGATTTTATGTTGTAGGATTGATTTATTCTGAACGTAAACCTAAAGGATAATGGCACAAAACACATCCACATAAATTTGAACTCTGCCTTCTGATAAACCCCTCGCACTGGGGATCGATTATTAACATCTTTATTTATTGTAACACCATGATCATCTTCCTTTTGCCCATTGTCGTATGCATTAGCCGTGGAATCCATATTTCTGCGTTTAGTTAGGTTTTGATTTAAGTATTTGTCTGATTTTTATGTTTCCTAGCAAACTCGTGACAATAAACACAAAATATTTTTGGTAAACGGGCATTTGTTGGCTTGGCTTAAGCCGAGCTAAACAAAAGAATCCAACCATAATAGGTCTAATACATCGAACGGTTGGATACTGAATATTCTATGGACAAAAATTTAAGTGAAAAATTAAGTCAAAAAGTTAAGTTAAGGGATCCGTTCCCTTTTTAGATAGGTTTCAGATTTTTTTTTATTTTTTTTTTTTTTTTTTTTTTATACTATGATAGGTTCAAAATTTTACTAGGATGTTAATTCGGTTTCGTTCTCAATAATAAGTTACCTTAATTGTTTGAGAAAACTAGGGGTTCTACGCTATTTAATTAGGACAACGAAACAAGAAGGTGCAGGACTTGGTGTCATCGGATGTCTCCCCTCTTTCTCTTGGTTTAGAGTTTAACAGAAGTCTTATGGATAATCCATGGGAACAAAACTATTCCGAACAAGAAGGAAAAACAGAATTATACTACTGTCTGCGAAAGACAATATGCTATTACGATTAATGTGTATGAGGGTGAAAGAGTTATAGCCAGGGACAATAATTTGCTGGGTAGTTTCATCATAGACATAATTCCTTGCGAACATCGTGGTATTCCTAAAATCACAATATGTTTTGATATGGCCTCAAACGGTATATTGAATGTGTCGGCCAAGTTGATGATTACATGGAAAGGAAATATCATCACAATTACAAATAACAAGGGGAGGTTATCGAAAGATGAGATTGAGGGGCTAATTTAAGAGACTAAGTAATTGAAATCAGAGGATGAAGAACATAGGAAGAAAGTACTGTCAGGGAATTTTTTGTTGATTATGCATGTAACATGAAGAATACAATGACGGACATAGAATCGAAAATAACAGTGGATGACAAGCAGAGGATGGAGCTTGCAACCGATAATTTAGAGCAATGGTTGGATACACATAAGGTAGCTGAAGTGGATGATATCATTAAGAAGGCGAATGAGTTGGAGAATGTATGCAATGTTTCGGCAGTCTATACATAAAAAATACAAAATTGTTATTAAGCACTTACGCAGTTAAGTTCTTTTTCATTGCATGATGTGAGAAATTATCCATCCGCCAGATAATTTAAGACTAGACTTTGTTTTAGGAATTATCCATCCGCCGGATATACAACATCACAACTTAATATTATTTGGTTTTAAATAATTACAGTTTGACTATGTAATTGTTGGGACAAGATCAAGGACGGGTTGAATTGGCCCTTTAATAGGTTCCTCCCTAAGTTTTTTTTTTTTTTTTGCTCGGCGAAGAAGGAAAATAGATTGAAAGAATAAAAGAATACAAGACCACTGGCCAAAGAGGATAGGAAAACAAAATGAAACCCTTACATTGAAAAGGAACAAAACCCAAAGAAAGAGCCCTGAAAAACAAACCTAAAACAAGAGAAAAATTAGTGGGGGTTTAAAAAGAAATGTTCCCATCCCACTAATACATTAGACGTATTAATCCCTTTGAAGCAATCAAGGCCTTTAGACCAGTTAAAAGCATCAATTTTTATATCTCGAATAACATTATGAAGGTTGAAAATCTTCCCAGAAAATGCAATAGCATTTCGAGATTTACAGAGACCCCATGGAATGGCGGATGGGAGACGTTTCCTGAAAAATATCAGAGAAGATAAGAAGTAGAAGAATAATTTTGTTATTGAATGAATTGATGAAAACAATACAGGCTGTCTAAGAGTATTTATTTGTCTTATCATTACAGGACTTGACTTGTCTGTAAGGTCAACATAACTTTGACTTGACAAGATTTGACTTGACTGAAGACTATACTTAACATCCCCCTCAAGTTGATACTGGAAGTCACATAATTCAACTTGACATACCCAATCAAAAAATATCAACAACTGAAAAATCAAAATATAACAGAAGAATGAAGAGCAAGTCCAGAGAACAAAGCAGCTTCATTGTCAGAGGAGAGTTCTTCTTCAACAACAGTACATGAAGAATTCTGACACTCAGATGCATCAACAACAACACTTGAAGTATCTCCCAACAGTTTTTGAAGTAAAGAAGTAAAAGTAGGTGAGCACAACCCTTTTGTGAATAAATCTGCAATCTGACTTTCAGAAGGAACATGTTGAATCTTCACAAAACCTTTATCAACCAAATCCCTTACTACATGATACTGCACTTCTATATGCTTGGCCCTGGAATGAAAAACAGGATTAGAAGCCAAGCAAATAGCTGAAGTGTTATCACAGAACATTTGCATTGGAAGTTGAACTGAAATTCGCAATTCCTTAAACACATTAGACAACCACTCCAACTCAGATGCAATAACAGATAAACATTTATATTCTGCTTCAGCAGAAGACCTAGAAACAGTGGGTTGTTCCTTACTGGTGTTGATGGTGGTTTTTAAACAAAGGGTAAAATCGTAAAACCCCAAATAACCTAATGTCACCAGTGACACATTTATTAGGACATTTAATGCATGTAATCAGTAATTAATAGGGGTATTTTTTCAAATTAGGGTTACGACGAACAAAACCCTAATTCCCTCCGTGTCAATGGCAAGTCATGCCAGCCACACCTAGCCCAAGCTAGCCGCACCTCTGTGCCAATGGCAAATCATGCCAGCCACACCAAAACGCGCCAAAGCATGCCAACCATGTTAGCCGCACCTCCGTGCCAATGGCAAATCATGCCGACCACACCTAGCCCAAGCTAGCCGCACCTCGTGCCAATGGAAAATCATGCCAGCCACACCAAAACGCGCCAAAGCATGCCAACCATGTTAGCCGCACCTCCGTGCTAATGGCAAATCATGCCAGCCACACCTAGCCCAAGCTAGCCGCACCTCTGTGCCAATGGCAAATCATGCCAGCCACACCAAAACGCGTCAAAGCATGCCAACCATGTTAGCCGCACCTCCGTGCCAATGGCAAATCATGCCAGCCACACCTAGCCCAAGCTAGCCGCACCTCTGTGCCAATGGAAAATCATGCCAGCCACACCAAACGCGCCAAAGCATGCCAACCATGCTAGCCGCACCTCTGTGCCATGGCAAATCATGCCAGCCACACCAAAACGCGCCAAAGCATGCCAACCATGTTAGCCGCACCTCCGTGCCAATGGCAAATCATGCCAGCCACACCTAGCCCAAGCTAGCCGCACCTCTGTGCCAATGGCAAATCATGCCAGCCACACCAAACGCGCCAAAGCATGCCATGCTAGCCGCACCTCCGTGCCAATGGCAAACCATGCCAGCCACATTTAGCCCGAGCTAGTTGCGCCATGCCAAACGCACTATGCCTTGGCCCTAGCTACGCTAGTCACGTCACGCCAAGCCAAGCACCCTTACCCTAACCATGCCATGCCAAAATGGCGCCCATGCCTAGGCTTGCAAATCATGCAACCTAGGCCAAATTGGCCACGCATGCCATTGGCACATGCCTACACGCTCGTTGGTAGCTTTTCCTACCAGGGCGCGACCCAAATTGGCCACGCATGCCATTGGCACATGCCAACACGCTCGCTGGTAGCTTTTTCTACCAGGACGCGACCCAAATTGGCCACGCATGCCATTGGCACATGCCAACACGTTCGCTGGTAGCTTTTTCTACCAAGGCGCGACCCAAATTGGCCACGCATGCCATTGGCACATGCCAACACGCTCGCTGGTAGCTTTTCCTACCAGGGCGCGACCCAAATTGGCCACGCATGCCATTGGCACATGCCAACACGCTCGCAGGTAGCTTTTCCTACCAGGGCGCGACCCAAATTGGCCACGCATGCCATTGGCACATGCCAACACGCTCGCCGGTAGCCTTTTCTACCAAGGCGCGACCCAAATTGGCCACGCATGCCATTGGCACATGCCAACACGCTCGCCGGTAGCTTTTCCTACCAGGGCGCGACCCAAATTGGCCACGCGTGCCATTGGCACATGCCAACACGCTCGCTGGTAGCTTTTTCTACCAAGGCGCGACCCAAATTGGCCACGCATGCCATTGGCACATGCCAACACGCTCGCTGGTAGCTTTTTTCCTACCGTGTGGCGCGACCCAAATTGGCCACGCATGCCAATGGCACATGCCAACACGCTCATGCCATTGGTAGCTTTTTCTACCAAGGGGCGACCAAAATTGGCCACGCATGCCATTGGCACATGCCAACACGCTCTGCTGGTTTGCCCGACCGGTAGCTTTTCTTACCGGGACGTGGCCCTAATGGCCGAGCATGCCATTGGCACATGCCAACACGCTCGCGGTAGCTTTTCCTAGTTGAGGGGAAAGGTTTAGTTGGTGTTAGTAATGGTGTTATTGAAGTTAATTAAGTAAATAGAAGGGACGTGGCCCTAATGGCCGAGCATGCCATTGGCACATGCCAACACGCATCGCTGGTACCTTTTCCTACCAGGACATGGCCCTAATGGCCGAGCATGCCATTGGCGCATGCCAACACGCTCGCTGGTAGCTTTTCTAAACACGGGCCATGATTCAACTTGGTCACGCATGCCATTGGCACATGCAAAACACGCATGCTGGTAGCCCAACTTGCAAGCCGTGCAACCTAGGCCAACTTGGCCGTACGCACCATTGGCACATGCCAAAACCCACGCTGGTAGCCTAACTTGCAAACCGTGCAACCTACCGCCAAGGCATTCCGCACATGCCATTGGCACATGTCACTAGCAGCTCTATGCATTGCCACTTACACTCAACGTACAACCTACCACCAAGGCATTCCACACATGCCATTGGCACATGCCACACACGCCACTAGCGGCTCCGGCATTGCCACTTGCGCTCGAGGTGCAACTCGCAACAAAGGCATTCCGCACATGCCATTGGCACATGCCACATGCGCCCTAGCAAGACCACTTGCACTCAAGGTGCAACCAACACTCGAGACATCAACACAAACTGGGGGATGCTTTACAGGGTCTTGGTTTGGCGGTCACAGCTAGCAGCGTACACTACGCTCACACTAAGAAAGCGTGAATAGGAATAAAGCGATCAAATAAATGAGGAAATAATGGTGAAAACGTTTTCACCCATTAACACCATGCGGTAACCACCTCCTCCCATTATTTCACCCTTTACTCTCTTCCTTCATGAGGCCAGAGTACGTTTCAATCTCGACTTGTATAAATAGGTCTTACCTATTTCCACCGGACAACAAGTCTCGGTCGGAGAAAAATACAACACTCTCGGGAAAGGCAACTTTGCAAGCTCTCCAAAAGCTTTCATCTCTTGCAAGCTTCCTAAGCTTTCACTTTCGATACAAGTCGAGACACTACTCTCCCAGCAATTATTCCGGTCTCAACACCTTTCTTTGCTTCCCTCCCCAAATCAACCCTTCTCCTCTACTTTGTGACCGAAGCAAGTCTGGAACGGCCATTTCTTAGTTTAGGCCGTACTTGTACAGATTGATCTCTCGAATCTATAAAGTGCTCACGTGCAGCACATTTGTTTAGGGTTTAAACCAGTTTCTCACTCACCTACCGAATTTACCAAAATCGGCGGAAACGATTTTTACCCATAAACAATTGGCGACCACAGTGGGAGGATTGATCTATCGGTTACAATACCAACTCCGACTCCTGATTTCGTTTCCCGAACGTCAAATCCCAACATGGTGGAACTCAGGTCCGGAGCGACTGCCGAGAATACCAGCGCAGAACGCATCCCTGATGTTAGCATCTCTCCCAATAACGTTGTTGCATCACCTGCTGACTACAGTAACATCGAATGCACTCCCTCAAGTGTAACACCGCCAATCACTGGGGGGCCGAGCCGCGCCTCCTCTAGTGTCTCCGCACAACCCTCTAATCATGGCAACGAAAATATCTCTTCGGGTGTCACGCCGCCGTCCTGTGGGGCTAGAGCCGCCGCTACGACCCCAAATGCTTCGTCTAGTATGGCGCCTCCGACCACAACTAAGGTTCCAACTACCCCGCCGACGGGACGAGAGACCGGAGGGACCAGAGGAAGTCGTCCTTACGTCACCATCACTGATTTGATGGAACGACAAGAGATGCTCGCCAGAGCCCAGACGGATATGGTTTCAACACAGAAGGAGGTACTCATCTTTCTCAAGACCCTGACAGAGCGACTACCACGTGAGTCGCGTCCTCCAGAGCCGCTTAGGAACGTCTCCAAAAACCCCGACGCCAGCACCTCGGCGGAGCACACCTCCACGGATGAGCAAACTCGCGCTAGAATCCCGTTGGAAGGAAATCAGCCGCCCAACTTCGTCACGAGAGAAGATTTGGAACAACTTCTCCGCAACCGAATCAAGAATGATGAGTTGGACGTGCATCATCACCAACCCTTACCCATCCGAAATGCAGAGAATCCCTCTCCCAAGGGGGTACTCTTCTCCTCAATTTACCATGTACGATGGTACCGGGAATGCACATAAGCATGTCTCTCGTTTCTGGAATCCCTAGGTGAACATGAATATAATCACGTTCTTCGTTTAAGGGAATTCTCAAAATCACTCTTTGGAAGGGCGTATACATGGTACAACAAACATCCCACCGAACAAAGATTCCCAACCGGAGTAGCATGGTCACTGCGTTTTACAAGAAATACTTCTTCGTGTCCGAACAAGTTACTTTCTCAGACCTCGGAAGAATGTACCAGTGGGATAACGAACATCCGAATGATTTCGTCAAAAGGTTCAGGGTTCAAGCACTCGACTGTCACGACCCAAACGTGACCGAACAACAACTGGTGAACGCATGCATCAATGGTATGGTTCTAATTTACCGCGCCCTGCTAGAAAACTTGCGCTTCCAAACGTTCTCCGAACTCCATGAAGCCGCCAGACGATCTGCAACAACAGCACCAGCATTACTGGAAAGAGCTAAGCCAAATCGAACCGAAGACACGCGTGAAACTCGCGGGAATAGACGCCTCATCATCAGCAAACAATTTAATGCGGCTCATCCTCCGTGAACATAGTAAACGAAAGGGGAAAAAAGAAAGCCCCAACTACGAGCCACCGGACAAAACGTGAAGCGCCGGCGCAACGGGAACCCCCACCACGAAAGACCGTCACTAAAACTCCCATGCAGCATCATGAGACCGAAGGAAATACCTTTGATTTCCCGTTTCCTATCGAGGAGGTGATTGACCTCCTAGAAGCCTGGGTTCAAGATGATATTATCAGACTGCCACCTCCCAGACGTCTACCAACTGAGGCTGAGATGGCGAACCCCAAGTCACTGCCACTACCACAGGTTCGTTCACCACCCGACCAGCGATTGCAAATTGATTAAAGCATATTTTCAAAGAAAGGATAGAAGCGGGAGGACTCCAACCAGGAGATGAAAGAGTGCATCGAGACCCACTCCCAATAAGAAACTGCGGGTCCTTTGGGGACTCCGTGCACGAGACTGTACAATCCATGATGCAACATGTATGCGAAATTCTCTATCTTTCCAAGGTGCAGCGCCAAGATATTTTCGCAGCTCCCAATCGTGTTGTATCCGGCAAACGACTTTTTCTCTCCTCGGAATCCACGCCAGGGGCCCAAGCTTTCCAAACAGGCGGAACCAAAAAGGAGAACTGGGGACTGCTGACCACGTCCCGTTTAAGAGGTAACGAATTTGACGATACGCTCATCGACACGGCCTTTGACCACAACATCATTACTTTCAAGACACTAAAGGCAGCAGGATTTACAAAACAAGACGCTACCTATTCCCCGTCTGTGATTAAGAGCTTGAGGGGAGAAACTTTGAACGCGCATGGCTACATCAACCTAGAGATCAAGATGGGAGACGCTATAACGCATAGCAAGTTCTACATTGTCAAAGAACTAGATCATGACATGATATTGGGACGCTTATGGGTGCTCGATAACAAACCGAAATTGGATGTACACCCTCTGCCGACGTCCACGCCCGAAGGAATTCCCAACAAATCATCCCCCGGGTTATCGCATCAACGAGCTATTAAAGGAACCCAGGCATCCAGAGAGGACCCGTTGGCGCTAGCTCATGGTTTTCAAATGCAAGTAAGTCTGACCAAGCAACCTTTTGTGCAACCAGTCTTTCCTTCCCCCATTCCGTCATGGGGACTCGGCGCGACATCGCGGCACAAACGCTCGTCAAGAAATGTGAATGGGGAGCTGGACCATTTGAACACTTTGCAAGAAGCTTGGAAACTTCTATTGAAGCCAACGAAGCCAAGACTCAAACGGTTGCACGACATCTGAACCCGTTTTCAATTGGAGATGTAGTGGTTAAGGAAAGCTCGTTTCAAGTTGGGAAGATGACAGTAAAAATGGATTTGCCCAATGAAGGAGAAGACGAGATGTATCTGGTTGCGGATACCCTTTTGGGAGGATATTGCAAGCTCATCAATGCAGACACACCGAAGGCGTGATAATTCACTCGCGATGGCTCAAGGAATCCAATCCCTAAAATGCTGTACTTCCCAATCACTCCCCCTTTTAGTATTTCCTTTAAAAATTCCTCTTAATAGTTGTAATCCCCCAAGATGAATACACCGTTTGTATTTTTCCCTAGGGATTCCCTTTTTGTCAAAAAAAAAAAAAAAAAAAACATAAATACATTTCTTTCCAAGCGAATCCTCCAGATATCAGAGAAATATATCAGATAAACCAGAAAACCATTGCAGAGCCATCATACCACAACCTCTTTCAAAAAATATATATGAAGCAAAATATTGACTGATGAAGAAGAAGGAAAAGACGAGTTTACAAAAAAAAAAAAAAAAAAAAGGGGTACACCAGGGGAACTAAAGCAGCTAACAGGAATAACAAAAGGGAAGAACTAGCCCTCGAAGGACGGAGTACAAGTCCCCTCGGGTAAGACTATCTTCAAGCACTTCCCCCAGCAATCCCTCGGGCAACAAAGGTTCCATTCAACGGTGTTAGCAGCAGCAACCTCAACATCCCATCCCGAAGCAACCACAGCGGCAACATTGTCCTTCCCGACGACCGGTCCAGCATACGCCACCATGACCCCTCCGGTATCACCAACGACACCTTTGGCATCAAATTCAGAGGGTATCTCATTTCTGTCATATACTCCTTCGAAGGTTTTCTCAGCGACACTTCGGAGAAAGTTGTTTGATTCATCCACATCAGAGTCAAGAATCATGGCGCTCTCCTCCAAGACCACCACACGTTCACTTTTCCGTCGTTTCAACCTAGAAACGGTCCGATCCGCCCCATACCCGGATCGAGGGAAGGCTTTGCCGCACTGAAACCTCTCAACATGCCAAAACTCTTCCTTGTTCTCTCGCCCCTCCTCCATGCTCACTGAACCCAAGAAAGTCTGAACATGCACCTGTTCTTCATGGGGATAGACGGAAGGGAGGTCCTTAATGATTTCACTAGCTTCGTGGAATGGAGATTCAATCCCAACCAATGCCTCCTCAAGAGAAGAAGATCGATCTCCGCCAAGTCTGAAGCCCTTCTCCGAAGAGTTAAAGGCGCAGCCATCCCTGGAGGGTCCCATCATACACTGCAAAAGATGGGGAAAATGATCCGATTCCTCATATCTATACACATATAAAAAGAGGATAACACGAACGGAGAAGAAGAAGAAAACATACCAGTATGATCTTCTTAGCCCGAATAACCCTAGTCGGGGTGCTTTTGCAAGAGTCAGACCTCACGCCTTCACCGGAGAATCATTTGGTTAGAAGATGATTCGTCTCTGTGCGACATGACGAAGAGGAAAAAATTCAACAAGAAAAACCCTTTCTCAAACGAGGGAGATGATGCAATTACGTTGGGTATGAATACGGAAACTTAAAGAAGGAAAGGAAGTAATGATGGACGTAACGCTTCCAGATTTTTTGGCATGGATGATGCCCTGATTGAAGCCGCGCGTGAAGGAAGGCAAAATAAGGAAACTTTGCTATCTGTAGAAACACTTACTCCCTCCTTGTTTTCACCGGTCCCATCAAGCTTGCGCCAGTCTCACCAAACTTTCCTACAACGGCCCAAGTCACGCCGGCTAGCACGCTCAGCTTCCCCATCTTACGCCGGTTCCGCCAGCTAGCACGATCAGCTTCACACTTTGCGCCGGTCCTGCCAGCAAGCACGTTCAGCTTCCCCACCTTGCGCCGGTCCCACCAGCCTAGCACGCTCGCCTTCCCAACTCGCAACAACTTCTCAATGCCGCCTGACTTCCCGTCTCTCACGACACTAACTTCCCAATTGTGCCGCCTCCCGATTTGCGCAAAATCGCGGAGGCAAGGATTCCAAATCCTATTTATAAAAAGGTCGACGAGCCTCCTTAATTTTCTTTACGGTTTTTGTTGATAGTTTGTCACCATCTTATGCTTACCTCGCAACAAAGCTCTGTTCCGAGCTAGCGGGGGACTTAATGTTGATGGTGGTTTTTAAACAAAGGGTAAAATCGTAAAACCCCAAATAACCTAATGTCACCGGTGACACATTTATTAGGACATTTAATGCATGTAATCGTAATTAATAGGGGTATTTTTTCAAACTAGGGTTACGACGAACAAACCCTAATTCCCCTCCGTGTCAATGGCAAGTCATGCCAGCCACACCTAGCCCAAGATACCCGCACCTCTGTGCCAATGGCAAATCATGCCAGCCACACCAAAACGCGCCAAAGCATGCCAACCATGTTAGCCGCACCTCCGTGCCAATGGCAAATCATGCAACCCTACACCTAGCCCAAGCTAGCCGCACCTCTGTGCCAATGGCCAATCATGCCAGCCACACCAAAACTCGCCAAAGCATGCCAACCATGTTAGCCGCACCTCCGTGCCAATTTCAAATCATGCCAGCCACACCTAGCCCAAGCTAGCCGCACCTCTGTGCCAATGGCAAATCATGCCAGCCACACCAAAACGCGTCAAAGCATGCCAACCATGTTAGCCGCACCTCCGTGCCAATGGAAAATCATGCCAGCCACACCAAACGCGCCAAAGCATGCCAACCATGCTAGCCGCAACTCTGTGCCAATGGCAAATCATGCCAGCCACACCAAAACGCGCCAAAGCATGCCAACCATGTTAGCCGCACCTCCGTGCTAATGGCAAATCATGCAAGCCACACCTAGCCCAAGGTATCCGCACCTCTGTGCCAATGGCAAATCATGCCAGCCACACCAAACGCGCCAAAGCATGCCATGCTAGCCGCACCTCCGTGCCAATGGCAAACCATGCCAGCCACATTTAGCCCGAGCTAGCCGCGCCATGCCAAATGCACTCTGCCTTGGCCCTAGCTACGCTAGTCACGTCACGCCAAGCCAAGCACCCTTACCCTAACCATGCCATGCCAAAATGGCGCCCATGCCTAGGCTTGCAAATCATGCAACCTAGGCCAAATTGGCCACACATGCCATTGGCACATGCCAACACGCTCGCTGGTAGCTTTTCCTACCCGGGCCGACCCAAATTGGCCACGCATGCCGCACATGCCAACAAGCTTTTTCTACTGTGGGCGCGACCCAAATTGGCCACGCATGCCATTGGCACATGCCAACACGCCGCTCGGGTAGCTTTTTCTACAGTGGCGCGATCCAAATTGGCCACGCATGCCATTGGCACATGCCAACACGCTCGCCGGTAGCTTTTCCCGCGACCAAATTGGGCATGAGATCCAAATTGGCTTTTCCACGCATGACATTGGCACATGCCAACACGCTCGCTGGTAGCTTTTTCTACCAAGGCGCGACCCAAATTGGCCACGCATGCCATTGGCACATGCCAACACGCCGCTGGTAGCTTTTCCTACTGGCGCGACCCAAATTGGCCACGCATGCCATTGGCACATGCCAACACGCTCATTGGTAGCTTTTTCTACTGGCGCGACCCAAATTGGCCACGCATGCCATTGGCTCATGTCAACACGCTCGCTGGTAGCTTTTCCTACCAGGGCGCGACCCGAATTGGCCACGCATGCCAATGGCACATGCCAACACGCTCGCTGGTAGCTTTTTCTACCAAGGCGTGACCAAAATTGGCCACGCATGCCATTGGCACATGCCAACACGCCGCTCGGTAGCTTTTCTTACTGTGACGTGGCCCTAATGGCCGAGCATGCCATTGGCACATGCCAACACGCTCGCTGGTAGCTTTTCCTACCAGGACGTGGCCCTAATGGCCGAGCATGCCATTGGCACATGCCAACACGCATCGCTGGTAGCTTTTCCTACCAGGACGTGGCCCTAATGGCCGAGCATGCCATTGGCGCATGCCAACACGCTCGCTGGTAGCTTTTCTAAACACGGGCCATGATTCAACTTGGCCACGCATGCCATTGGCACATGCAAAACACGCATGGTGGTAGCCCAACTTGCAAGCCGTGCAACCTAGGCCAACTTGGCCGTACGCACCATTGGCACATGCCAAAACCCACGCTAGTAGCCTAACTTGCAAACCGTGCAACCTACCGCCAAGGCATTCCGCACATGCCACACACGCCACTAGCAGCTCTATGCATTGCCACTTACACTCAACGTACAACCTACCACCAAGGCATTCCACACATGCCATTGGCACATGCCACACACGCCACTAGAAGCTCTGGCATTGCCACTTGCGCCGAGGTGCAACTCGCAACAAAGGCATTCCGCACATGCCACATGCGCCCCTAGCAGCACCACTTGCACTCAAGATGCAACCAACACTAGAAACATCAACACAAACTGGGGGGATGCTTTCCAGGGTCTTGGTTTGGCGGTCACAGCTTGCGGCGTACACTACGCTCACATTAAGAAAGCATGAATAGGAATAAAGCGGTCAAATAAATGAGGAAATAATGGTGAAAACGTTTTCACCCATTAACACCATGCGGTAACCACCTCCTCCCATTATTTCACCCTTTACTCTCTTCCTTCATGAGGCCAGGGTACGTTTCAATCTCGACTTGTATAAATAGGTCTTACCTATTTCCACCAGACAACAAGTCTCGGTCAGGAGAAAAATACAACACTCTCGGAAAGGCAACTTTGCAAGCTCTCCAAAAAGCTTTCATCTCTTGCAAGCTTCCTAAGCTTTCACTTTCGATACAAGTCGAGACACTACTCTCCCGCACTATTCTGGCCTCAACACCTTTCTTTGCTTCCCTCCCCAAATCAACCTTCTCCTCCACTTTGTGACCGAAGCAAGTCTGGAACAACCATTTCTTGGTTTAGGCCGGACTTGTACAGATTGATCTCTCGAATCTATAAAGTGCTCACGTGCAGCACATTTGTTTAGGGTTTAAACCAGTTTCTCACTCACCTACCGAATTTACCAAAATCGGCGGAAACGATTTTTACCCATAAACAACTGGACCATGAAATTAGAGAACTTCCCAGAAATATAACATAACTAGATGTAAACCTTCTTGTATCTGGGCATCCAGCCCAATTAGAATCTGTATAAGCTCTTACTGTGGAAATATCACCTTTGTGTAGAGTAATTCCAACTCCAACAGTCCCCTTCAAATATCTCAAAATTCTTTTAACTAAATGATAATGAACATCAGTTGGTGCATGCATAAATTGAGACACGTAGTTAACTCCAAAAGCAATATCTGATCTAGTGTTTGTTAAATATTGAAGACTACCTACTATTATCCTATATTCAGCTGCATTTTCCAACAAAATACCATCATGAATAGAAGCTATGGATTCCTTAACTACAGGTGTAGAACAAGGTTTGCAGTCAAGCATATTTGCCTTTTTAAGTAGTTCTAAAGTATACTTCTTTTGTGTAACAACCAAAGAATTTTCATTTCTGTGAGCTTCAATACCCAAAAAATAACTCAAATCCCCTAATTGTTTCATAGCAAACTCAACACTCAATGCTTGAACTAACTTATCCATAGCAATATCAGAATTCCCAGTTAGAATAATGTCATCAACATATAAAAGAAGTATCATCATTTTAGAGGAAGAAGTATAGATGAACATTGAGTAATCACACACTGATCTTGTAAAACCAAATTTAACCAAAAAATTACTAAACCTCTCAAACCAGGCTCTTGGTGCCCGTTTGAGACCATATAAACTTTTCTTTAAGTGACAAACAAAATCTGGAAATTCAGGATCCACAAAACCTTGTGGTTGAGCCACGTAAACATCTTCATTTAAGTAGCCATGCAAAAAAGCATTTGATACATCCAATTGTTTTATTTTCCAGTTTTTAGAAACATCTAAAACCAATACAATTCTCACTATAGTAGATTTAACCACAAGACTAAAGGTTTCTCCATAATCAACACCATCTTGTTGATTATAACCTAAAGCCACTAATCTGGATTTGAATCTATCAACTTTGCCACCTGCTTTAAGTTTAATTCTATATGCCCACTTGCAACCTAAAATGTTCATGTGAGGTTCTGGTTTAACTAATTCCCAAGTGTCATTGTTCTTTAAAGCGTATGTTCCTCTTTCATTGAGACTTGCCACTGAGGTATCTTGATTGCACTCTTAAAGGTTTTCGGTTCAGATGGAATATCTAACAAAGAAGAAAAGGCAACTGGAAGAGGGTGTTTAACAGTACAATGCATGACATGATCTGGAAAAGTTTTTGGTTTTACAACACCTCTCATAGACCTTGTGACAATGGGACTAGAAGAAGCAGAGGGAGATGATAAATCAGTAATAATAGGAGATGAAGACAAATCAGAAATAACAGGAATTGTTGAAGAAAAAGAACTAGAATGACAAGAATCGGATGAATAATAAAATTCTTGTTATGAAAAGATCGCATTTCTTGAAATATGCAGTTTTCTTGAAATTGGATCATAACACTTATATCCTTTGTGCAAGGGACTATAACCTATAAACACACATTTGACTGGCTTAGGAGAAAGTTTATCTGATCTTGAATGACCCAAAAAAGGATAACAGACAGTGCCAAAAACCTTAAGAAAACTATAATCAGGTAAAACAGAATGAAGAAATTCAAAAGGAGATTTGTTGTTAAGAATTGGAGTTGGTGTTCTGTTAATTAGATATGTAGCAGTTAAGAAAGCATCATACCAAAAATGTTTAGGAAAAAAAGAATTAAAAAGTAAAGTTTCCCATCTCAGTTATGTGCCTATGCTTTCTCTCAGCAAGACCATTTTGCTGAGGAGTATTGGGACAAGAAATTCTGATGTTAATGCCATTTGAAGTAATAAAAGTTCCCAAAACACCTTTCACAAGTTCACAAGCACCATCTGTTTGAAAAGATTGTATCTTTGTAGAAAACAAAGTTTCAGCTAAGTTTTTGAAATGCATAAAACACTTTAAAACATAAGTTTTCAGTTCCATTGGATATATCCAATGAAACCTACTATAATCATCAATGAATAATATGTAATATTTATAACCTTGTAAAGAAGGAACTGGTGAGGGTCCCCATTCATCACAATGAATCAATGATAGATGAGTAAGAGCATGAGAAGGAGATAAATGAAAAGGTAACCTTTTACTTTTGGCAATTTGACAACAATGACATAAAAATGGAGAGGATTTTGAAGATTTAACAACAATGTGTTTAGATGAATGAAGTTGTTTAACAATTTATCAGAAGGATGACCTAATCTACAATGCCAAAGTTCTGGAGAACCATGTAATGCGGAAAAAGCATGATGAAAGTTTTGAGAAGAAATAGGATATAAATTGTTAACCATTCTACCTTTTGCTAAGAGTGCATCAGTGGACAAGTCTCTTATTTCATATCCTGTAGAGTCTAGCCTAAAGTAACACTTGTTATCTGATGTAAACTGACCCACTGACAACAAGTTATGTTTCATCTCAGGAACATGAAGAACATTTTGTAACTGAAAACTAGTATTTGAAGTATGCAAACTAGAATTACCAGTCAGAGAAATAGGTAATGACTTACCATTGCCAATTTTAACTGATTCCTTGCCCTTGTAAGAAGAAGTATTCTGCAACAATGAAGCATCACCAGTCATGTGAGCTGAGGCACCAGAGTCTGACAGCCACAAATTTGAGTTTGAAGGATCATCATTAATATGAATTGAATTAGTATGTTGACTTGAAAAAGCTTGTGGTGTAATAGAAGTAGAATTCCCATTTGCTGACTGTGAAGGATCAGAAACACTAACAAAACCAGACTTTGATGGAGGATAATATCGAAAATGGCACCTGCTTGCATAATGCCCTTTCTTTCTGCAAATTTGGCAATCAACTTGGGACAAATCAAACCTTCTATATCCACCATTTGATGTAGAACTACTTCCTGGATCATAATTTCCTTGAATATTAGAAGAACTACTTCCATTCTGCCCACTTCTATTTCCATTACCTCTTCCATAAGGAAAATTTGAACCATTCTTCTTCTTGCCACCATTAGCATTATAACTATTCCCTGAATTAGAATTACCATTTCTTGCATATAAGCCTGAATCATGTTCACTATCATAAACTCCAGTAGTATCACGATCTTGATAAAATAACCATTGTTCATGAGTAAGTAGTCTTGCTTTCAATTCACTAAAGGTATATGGAGTATCCCTATTTTGAGCTGAGATAACAAAAGTATCATACTCCCTACGCAAACCATTCAAAACATGCATTATGAGATCAGAATCACTAACTTTCTCTCCAATAGCAGCTAGTGAATCTGCTATGGACTTAATTTTCTGTAAATACACTAGAATGTTTAAATTTCCTCTCCTGATTCCAAACAATTGTGCTCTCAACATATTCTTTCTTGCTTTATATTGAGTTTGAAAACAGGACTCAAGAAATTCCCATATATCTCTTGCTGTAGTTAGACCAAGAACATCCCCAGAAATTGTAGATGTGAATGTAGCTTTTAAACAACTAACAACAAATCGATCCATCTTTCTCCAATGAACCCATTTTGGGTTTAAACTAAGAACACCATTAATCATAATTTTCTCCTTTGGTATTGGAATTTCTCCATTAACATGACCATACAAATCAGTAGTAATCAAGATAGACTCAAATTGATCGCGCCATAGAATAAAATTTGTATTGTCTAACTTAAGAGAAACAAAGTTAGTGATGTTGGTGAAAGGAAGTGTAAAATTACCATTATCAGACGTTGATGCAGCGAAAGACATTGTTTGATTTGAAACTTCTGGTACTGGATTGATACGATTGCTTCTTCTAACCATAAAATTGCAAATCCCTGATCAAAGAACTAGAATCTTGAAGATCTTGATTTAAAACTTGTTATGAAAACTGTATGTGAATGATTAATCTGTGAAAGATTTAGATCTCAAGCAGCTGTAAAAGATTATTGTAAAAGATATTGAGCTGGTTTTGTAAAAATTTCTAGGGTTTGGATCTTAACCCATCTGATACCATGAAAAATATCAGAGAAGATAAGAAGCCGAATAATAATTTTGTTATTGAATGAATTGATGAAAACAATACAGGCTGTCTAAGAGTATTTATTTGTCTTATCATTACAGGACTTGACTTGTCTGTAAGGTCAACATAACTTTGACTTGACAGAAGACTATACTTAACATTTCCATAGTTGAAGACCCTTCGCAGAAAGAGGAAAACTTTTTCAGCAGCCTACAACAACCTCCTTGACAGAGTTTATAGTAAAGTTAGGGCTACCCGCAGCGTTGATGAAGTAATTCCAGACACGAGAAGCTAAGGGGCATTGTACTAGTAGATGGTCTTCAGTTTCTACGTCATTCCCACATAGGTAACAAAGATTGGGGGTATCCAAGACGGAATGCCTTCTGTGCAAGTTACTCAAGGTTGGCAGTCTATTAAGACACGCTTTCCACAGAAAAAAAAAACCAACTCTATGAGGCTAAGCTCTAGACCTGACTTTTGAGCTCGGGAAAGGAGTGACGGACGCTTGCCACAGAAAAAAAAAAAACAACTCTATGAGGCCAAGCTCTAGACCTGACTTTTGAGCTCGGGAAAGGAGTGACGGGTACAGTACCTTGAGATTGATATGCCGCCTTAACAGTGTATATTCCCTTCATAGCTTATTTTTTCCGTGTTCGGTTCCTACAACATTCACCGATGAGTATCTTGATTATATTTTAGTCGATAGTGCACGGGCGGGCTAACACGGTTCTATTTAGGACAACGAAAGCATCCAGAGATAGTCCACTCGTGTACACCCCCGTTTCCACTTTTGAGTGAAACCATAAACGCTTGTGTACAAATATACAGCACGGTTGAAAAATTAAAGGGGATGACAGAAATGGACAATGTAGTACTATTATGCTTATATTAGTACAGTTCTCTAACATGGAGATGCACATGCATGTTCTTCTTTTAGCTAGTCACTACTACTACTGATCTGAATTCTCTGATTATTCATCATTCTGAAATTTCAATTCGGTAAATCATTCACATTTGGTTTTTATTTCGACCCTACCATGCACCAGAGGTATCTCATCCTGACTTGGTACCTGTAAAAGTAAAACTAATCAATAGTACAGTTAGATAGCTAGTTAATTCTTTACAGTACTAAGCAGGTTCGTTTGTGCTTCATCAAATCAAACCCTTGTATAACCATTTTGTCAATCAATTAAAACATCGGTTTAACCAAAAAGATGGTTCAATTAGGTCAGATGACCCATCAAGTTAACCAAACAGACAGTTACGGAGGATGCGACAAGATTTCGCTATTAAAACGAGCCAGATTAATTATGACTGTTGAAAGGTCGCCTTATGAAAACTTCTCTGGCCTCCTGGAGGTGTAGCTAAGTGGCGCATGATACCTGATCATTCGCATAGAAAGTTATGTTGAATTGTTCATTAATGTATATACCTGCATCCTTGCAAGTAACTATGGAGCGTCAGGGGCGGAGGGAGTTCGGGGCAAGTGGTTGCAAACTGCACCCACTTGCTAACCAGTTTTAAACTTTTAATGCCATACATGTTTTGCCCACCCCACCCCCCCCCCCCACCCCCACCGGCTACTCGCGACCGGACGATTATATTGATTTAGTGAATCCACAGAATGCACATGACGGCAAAACTTTGCAACCCATGGTGGTAGCTAGGCCGTACCAGATATATGTATATGATTGACTTTCTTATTTTGTGTTAGTCAGTGTGCATGAAAACATAATATAATGTACATTTGGTTGAGAAATGACCAGCATCTGGACCTCACAAACACCTGATGATAAGCTGTGTTTGTGTGTAGGGTCTCTTGGTGAGCTTGTTAGGCTGTGGTGGTGGTTCCCATACAAACTTTAATATGGCTATTGGTTTTTAGGACCCATTATTACTACTATCTAAGTCCCTAAAGATCACAGTCCCAAACCTGAAGTAACATGAGATGCATGGCAAATTAAGATATAGATATAGAATCACTGTGAAAACTGTTGTTTTCACTTGTATAGTAATAGTATACTGTTAAATTCTTTTCAGAACACTAATGTCAAATTTTATTGATGAGCACAATAAATTGTTTGTCCATATCTATGTGAGTGTACGTGAGATAGAGATAGAGACAGAGCTAGGGTTTTGGTGAGCCATATATCCGCCATGAATTATATAGGTAAAAGCCAGTGAAAGAATCCGGTTAGTTTAGAGTTTAGACCTAAAATTGCATGCATAATATTGAACTAATGGAAATCATATACTTACCATTAACGAACAAATAGAATAAATATATGAATCTTTAAGTTAACAATCCAAACAACAGTGAACAAAAAACAGCAAAAAATACCTGTTAAATCTTGTCTTTACCAAACCCTAAGATACCCACACAAATGAAAAGATGAACAAACCGAAATTTTGTGGGGGAAATCAAAAGTAGCCAGCAGAAAACAGCCATGGAAAGAAGAAAAAAATATGCTTTTTGAATTTGATATACATTCCATCAATCTGAAATGGGGTGAGGGAGGGACATGAATCAAGGCATAAGCTTAATTAAGTAACTGATCAAGATTGAGAACTAAGAATGGTGATCAGCACTGTCATGTCTTTCATTCCCTTCATGATGTGAATGAGGAGACTGATCGGATTCCGTCGCTTGTTGATGGTGATGCTGATCCGAAATACCCATGTTAGGCCATGCTCGATAAGCATTAAGCGCGGCCAACATACCCAGATGACCTTCATGAGTGGTAGTAGAACCGCTACCATTAGTATTATTACTAGTAGTAGAGGTAGCTAATAAACCTGCACCCAATTGTTGATGGCTAGATAATAAAGCCATTGGAGGAGGAAAATTCATAAAATGTAATCCACTCGACATTGAACCTCTATACATAGTAGGGTTACTCACTGAAGGAAATGTCCAAATTGGATCACCACTCATAACTTGATTGTTGGTATTAGGGTTTTGAACCATCCATACTGTCCCACCAGATGGAATTTGACTTGCTGGTATGGAACCTGTTGAACTTGATTGTAAGAAGTAGTTACCAAATTGATGAAGATTCTGCTGTTGTTGTTGTGACGATGGATCTTCTTCATGTTGTTCGGATCGACGCTTTCTTCCTAAATCAGTATCAACCGACATATCTAAACACGGAACGTCGCGTAATTCCTGCTTAGCTTGTAACATTTGATTTACATTACTATTGCTGTTGTTGTTGTTATGGCTAGAATTCTGAAAATTCAGTAGTGTGGAAGTTGAACTATTATTACTTTCTAATCCACCGGGAAATAAAAGCCGCGAAGAAGATTCGTCTATATTTCTCTCCCATTCACTCCTAATCCTCAACTGTGGATTAGTCGTCAAGGCGAAATTTGGATTAAAATAACTACTTCTTAATGGAGCGGACATGGTAGAACCAGAACTACGAAGCGATATATTAAGAGAAGTAAAATTAGCAGGAATTGTACCGGTTCCAGTAGCGGCGATAACAGCTGGTTCAGCTTGTTGAAGTAACCATTCAATAGTTTCACCATCAGATTTATGTCCAAGTTCTCTTGTTAATTGAAAAACCCTTGCTGCACAAGTAGCCGGCATACGAATCCTACGTCCTCTTCCATCGACTTTCGTATGTCGATCCTTGGTGGATGTTCTCTTTGGTGGTGGTTTCTTAACAACTGCGCTTGATGTCGACGACGATAAATTGTTTTCTGATATTGTTTGAATAGTACTCGAATTATTGGATGCTCCTCGAAAATTATTCGTAGTAGTATTAGTTTCTGTTGACGATATTCCTAAAGATGGGTAACCAGAACTAGAACATATATCTTCTTCTTTCTTTTCTAACAACTGTAATGGAAAATTTGGCCTTCTTAAACCATTTTCTCCTTCCATGATCATATAACACTTGAACCAAACTAATTAAAATATACTCCACTAAGCTTTAGCTCTTGATAGTTATCAACTACTTCAAAATATTGTTGTGGTTGATCTTCTTCTTCTTCTTCTCTTTAATTACTTACTAATCATCTGTTGAAGTTTTTTTTTTTTCTTACTTGATCAATTTTCTTCCATGGATGAAATAATAGTAGTATATCTTGTGTTTTGCTTGAGAATTACTTTGAAATTCAATTATATCCTGGACGGATTTATTCTTCTTTGTACATAGTGTGTGTGTGTGGAGTAGATAGAGAGGAGATAAGAGGAGAAGAAGAAGGGAGGAAGAACACCAAGGGGAGCTTTTAAGCAAGAAAGACAATGAGTAATAGGAATTATATTGGTGGCTTGAAAAAGCAATATTTTTCAAAAGAAAAAAAATTTACTTTATTTTTTTCTCTATTAATTTATTCAGAATTCGATTCTGCATATATTTGCTGTTGTGGTTGTTGTTAATTTCTTTACTTTTTTCCATTTTCATTTTCCTGGGGTTAATTTTCGGAAATTCTAGCTTTTTATTGTGGTTGGACAGTCCCTTGGTTCAGACTCCACGTGCGGTGCTCTTTATCATTCAATCCATAAAGACAGTGGTGGCCAAAGTGTGGGACCCAAATCCCAAGTCAAAAATAACAGAGACTGAAAAAGGAAAAGGATTATTAGCCCGTGGGTCCCATTTCATTCAAGTAATCATTGCCCTCTCTCTGCCTTCCTGTAGCTTCCTTTTCTTTACTTGCCCTTTTCTTTCTTTACCATGGGATTTTTGGGGATACTACTCCGACCAGTACACTATGGCCCGTATAACACATACTGACAGGAATCAACTAACTTCCTTTCTACGTATCTAGGCTAGTATCGAATCAAATCTGTATCAGTTACGGGTGACGCGCTTGGGGTGTTCATATCGGGGAAGGTAAGAAATGAAGAAACACCAACACATGCACACATCCAAATAAGTCTCAATTTACATGGTTCCACCTATTTGCCACACATATTTTTCTTTTGGCTATGCGTTACCCATTTTAGAATTTTTAAAACCATTTTACTATTCAATTCTACTTAACAATTATAAAATATTAGATATAATTTGACTGTAACTTTAGCCACTCTTCTTCTTCTTCACTAATCTCCATTTTCATTAAAAACACATTAATGAACTCTATCTATCCATTATTAATTGATCACCAAAAGCTTATGATCTTTTATCATTAAGTTTGTCGAGAAATAAACAAATTAATCGACAAATAATCCCTCAACCGTTATTATGGAAGATTCTACTATTGTAATGTCCAAACATCACATGCCAGCAGATGTGGTCACCATCATAGGTACTTAATCAGGGTTTCAGTTTAGACCTACAGTGTTGTTTCAGTGCTAACAAAATTGACAACAATGACAACTCCACGGGAGGTCTATCCATGAGTTTTTCGATATATTCAGCTTCATATGAATGTAGCCCATCAATATTTTTACACAGTTTATATGAGCCTGAGAATGTCGAACAACTTCAACGATCGTCTTACAATGAGAATAATCCGATGAGTTATCCCAGTTTTACGACATCTACGAATTACCACCCGAATTTAATGAGTTATCTCCTTCTCATTCAAAAAAAATCGTTAAAAAAAAAAATGAAGTGAGATCGGTGGGTGGAGATGGGAGAGAAGGTGACGGTGGAGAGGAGAAGAAAAATAGTTGTTTTAGGGTTAGTTTCTTTTGGTTTAGTATTTGGGTGGCTTTATACCTTTCTCGACATTTTGGCTAAGATCAAGTATTTGGATGGTTTTAATATTGGTGTAAATAAAAAGTCAAAGATTTGGGATATATTCTAAAATATATGGGTGGTAAATAGGATAAATAGGAGTGACAATTAAGGTGGGTGGCGAATAGGTGGAACCCCCACGAAAATCAAGTTTTTAAGTTTTTTAAACTAACCGCTATGGTTTTCCAAATTGATTCAAGTTGACGAATCAACACTAAACTTTACGGTGAATTCAAGATTCAACTTGAGTAGGCTTTTCGATTTGGTGTATTGCGCCTTTTGATTAGGTGAAAATAAAAAATATGGTTAGAGACTTAGAGTCGTTGGATCATGTTAGTATATTTTAATCTTATGGATTAAAATGATTGTGCTCGTCAAACTTTATTCAAGATCACCTTCGAGCAATCCTTTGATCATCATTTTGAATCAAGGGATTTAGCCATGCCTTAGTCAACTTAAAAGTTGAAATTGGAGTACATAACAGTTAGCCTTAGAGAAAACAGACTGCACCAACCAATTTTGATCGGTGGATAAAAATATCTCCTCAGTTTCATTTTTAAAATGAACATAAATTTTTTCTTGTGTTACAGCTGAGTCGCCTTATTTCAATCGGAATTTTTGAAATGCTCGTCATTTTTACAACAAAAAAACTAAGATTTAAATGAGATCTTTCAAATTCGTTTGACACCTCTTCTGTGTTTATAAAGCTTTATTTCCACATATTTCTAGATCCAAAGCTGGAATGATGTTTTCAAGTTTGTGTATGGAAGCCGTAAGACTTGATTTTTCATCAATTTCTCATACATATGAATAAAGAACGACCACATTACTTTTTCCATTATTAAAGATTTGAAGAAGATCTTCATACTAAACACAAACCTATCTCTACGACTCACACAAATCGTAACTTTCTCAAAAGTTTTAGATGACATCTTGGAAATCCTAAATACTTGCATAATATAAGAGGTGAGTCTCTCCTCGGGCTCCCCAACCCCCAAGAAAAATTAAAATAATTTTCAAAGATCGAAATAGATAAATATACCAAGATGATTGATAAGGTTTACTGTACAAAAAATTGAATCACACTGGCCTATCGTAGGAATATGGTTGAAGTTTTTAACACCATTGAGTTTCTTCTAAACCACCACCTTCTTAGCTCTAGTACAAAAAAATGGAATGCACTTAACAGATGATTGATTTAGGCCTATAATTTTATACAACACTGCTTACATAATCACCTCAAGACTTAAATCTAAGGATTAACTTGCTTGTAGTTGATGAAGCTCCTTCGTAAAGTGAATTCGATGAATTTTCCTGTAAAATCAATGGTGGCCGAGAACAACCAGTGAAATCGCTGAAATTCTTGAGCCAGATTATACTGGTGAAATCAATGGAGGTGAAATTGAAGAAGAAGTTATGTCCCAGCTTTTTTTTTAACAGACACATTAACTTTTTCCTTTAACTCTCAACGAATTTTGATTTCAACTGTCGAACACAATCAATGCAAAATTTAATTCAAATGATTTTTATTTTTTATTTTTTTGACTTTAGTAAGGTGAAGGGTTGTAAGGTATAGAAATTAGAAAAAATAATGTTAAATATTGGATGACGAGGTTCACTTTATATGAGAGTAAAACTTGGATGGATACCACAACCGTAGAGGTTAGGAAAGTATGTGTGCTAGAAGTATTAAGGATAAGAAAATAATTGCTTTAGAAATTAACTGATATTTTTGAATGATGCTAGTTGATCCAATACTAGTTTCAAGTTATGCATCTAAAAAATGTAACCTTTTATTTAAAATATAAAAGTCACGAATTTTTTTGCCAAATTCGCTGATCTCGTGTAGTCAGGATGAGATATATGATGCAAAGTTACCCACTTATTTAGTGTAAGTCAAATACTACAGTTTTAAACTTCCTTAAGGATACACCCAATAAGAAATTACACTTTAAATAAGAGAAAAATCAAGTCTCACGAGATAAGGAATGTTCCAAACCCTTTTCCCTACCTCAAATCCAGATATTCTACGAGGAGGAGATGAAAATACTGAAAAATCAATATCCAATTAGGAAATGAATTCACGATATGAACCAATTCCACAAACGAGATTTGATATATCGACTATATATTTATTTATTTTAGTTATTTAAACAATACTTTTGAAATAGTTTCTTTAACAAAAAAATTATAAAAAAAATAAAAGCAAAATCAAGTCCAAATCGGTTCAAGAACGGGTTTTGCTTCTTTAAATTGTATTTATTCTTTACTTTTTTTGTTACTTCATTTTTGTTATTAAAGCAGTTCCTATGGACTCAACAAACTTGAAGTTTGTTGATTTTGCTCCCACTATGGACTCAACGAACATGAAAAATGGATGTACAAACCAACAAATTTGTTGGTTTGTTGAGTGAGTTGGAAGTTGTAGCGCGCGCTTGATGGAAGTCCGGGCGATCGTGCCACAAGCGATGGCGCTTGTCGCAATAACGCTGGCGCTTGTCCTTGAGTCGCACGTTCTTAATTAAAACGCCAACGTCTTTATTTAAAGCGTCGTTTTTGACACAAAAGCGTCAACGGCTCCTTCCATCCTACGGCTGTTTCTCCTTTTTGTTCCCCTATAAGTTCAGTTCATCTTCAGACTTAAAACTCACACCTTCTTCATCACTGCCTCAAAATTACACAATTTCATACCATCTCTAATTTTTCTTTTTTTCAAACAAAACTATTCATATCAACTCAATCTCCCCGAAAAAATTTCATCTCTATAAATTTCATTTCTAACAAATATGGCATCCTCACAACAACGATCACAACAACGAACACCACAACAAACACAACAACAATCAAAGAAAGAAACACAACAAGAAACACCACAATCACAACCAAGAAACACAAGAATTCGTGGTGTCAAGTATACGATGGATGAAGGCGAGTCACTTTGCAGAAATTATGTATTATATACATTAGATGAAATCAATGGTATTTATCAAGAACAAAAAACTTTTTATGATAAGATTTTACAAAAAAATTGTGAAGAAACAGGTAACCCCAATAGACGTGATGCCGATGGGTTGTCTCATCGTTTTCACACAATTTCAGCAGCCGTTAGTGAATTTGTAGCTTTGATCACTCAAATGTGGCACAACAAAAGAAGTAGTGAAGGCGAACCGGATGTGGAACGAAGATTTCGGGAAGAGGGGCAAAGATCCCACAAACAGGGCTTCCAACATGAAACTTGTTTCACCATTTTGAAGGTGCTTAACAAGTTTAATCCATACTTGCTGGAAGGTAATCAAGTGCCTGCAAGATCACCACATGGTCCAATCTTGCAGGATTTTTAGAATGGAGGGCCTGCTTCCTCACCTAATGGAACTCCAAGTAGTCAGAAACAACGCAACACTAATCTAGACGTTAACACCAACGTCAAGAGAAGAAGAGGAGGGGTCAGAAAGCTGCAAAAGCAGCGAGAGACGCAGCCCAACGAGCATTAGAAGGAGGTTCAAGCGAGTTCAACTATGCTGATCACAAGGAATTCGAGGTGCAGATAGAAGCAGATAGAGCCAAGGACCGTGGAATTACTATAAATAATCAACAAAACAGTCGTCTTTCGCGAGAACAATACTATAGGGATTGTAAGCTAAACAAGTTACTCTCCTTGAACACTTCAATAATGAATGAACGACAACTTGCTGCATGGACTAAGGGAATGGATGCGGTCGAAGATCAACAAGTCGCAGCCGAACACCAACAAGTCCCTGAACAAGTCCTTCCTCAACAAACTGGCCAGTATGTGAATGTGGAAGACGAAGATGATGCCTCGGAAGAAAACGAAGATGAATACAGTCTTGATAACTGATTTTAATTCTTGTTTAATTTAATTCTACTCGTTTATTTAAAATTACTTTTAATATAATTGCCTCAATTTTAATTTTAAATAAATAACTTTAAATTAAAAAACATATTAATTAAAATTTAAAACACTAAATTGAAAATAACATCTATCTGCCTCTCCCTCTGCTTCGCCCCCGCGCATCGTCTCTTGCTCCTTTTAAAGTCCAAAGGTGCTTAGTAAGATCTTGTCTTAGTTGTCCATAGATTTCCCGGTTTTGGAGTATGTCAGTGGCAAACCTATATTCTCTTGTCGGACGCCCATGCTCCACCACAAGATTGGCCACCAAATCTTCATCTGGAAAACTAGTCCAGGTTGGGTCACGCCTGGTTTCTTCAATGACCATGTTATGGAGAATGATACAAGTCAGTATAATTTTGTTCATTTCTTGAAGATCAAAAAAGCGTGCCGACCCAGCTATGATAGCAAACTTCCTTTTCAGTATGCCAAAAGCGCGTTCAACATCCTTTCTGCATTTCATTTGTTGGGTGTTAAAGTACTTCATATCCTTCGAAGTCGTCGGTCCATGTCCTATTTGTTTATAAGCTTGAACCATAGTTGACCATTCTGGATAGATTCCATCTGCTAGATAATAACCCTGAGTGTAGTGATGACCATTGATGGTGAAATTACAATGCGGCGCGATCCCATTCTTAAGATCTTCAAACAATGGTGACTTATACAAAACGTTGAGATCGTTATTTGAACCCTGGAGTCCAAAAAAGGCATGCCAAAACCAACAATCATAGCTAGATGAAGCTTCCAAAACTATAGTTGGTTTTGGATAATGACCCTTATATTGGCCTGCCCATTCAACCGTACAAGCATGCCACGTCCAGTGCATGCAGTCTAGACTACCTAGCATTCCTAGAAAACCCCTCGCGGTGTTTTCTTCAGTTATTCTTTGAACATCTTACCGAGTAGGCTTTCTTAAAAAGGTTGGACCAAAATGCTCGAATATTGTTTCGCAAAAC
Organism: Papaver armeniacum; assembly: GCA_023531295.1. Classification (NCBI taxonomy): domain Eukaryota; kingdom Viridiplantae; phylum Streptophyta; class Magnoliopsida; order Ranunculales; family Papaveraceae; genus Papaver; species Papaver armeniacum. The sequence continues at coordinate 118,129 of JAJJWW010013655.1, forward strand.
AATTTGAGATACCTAAAGGCGGTTTTTTTTCACAATATGGATGTAATCATCCGTGGAATCCGCAGGTACCTCGTAACATAGTTGTTTGTAGGTGAA
>JAJJWW010013656.1:8323-35654 GCA_023531295.1 Papaver armeniacum
AATTAACGATCTATAAAATTAAATCTTATAACTCTCTGCACACATTCTCTGTGAATTTACTTAATATTTTCTTGAATTCAAGGAAGCTCATAACCTTCGAGTAGATGGACCGGTAACTGAAGCTGTGATGAAGAAGTTGCTAGGAATACCAGTCCTTGATTTCTGATTACATGCATGGTTTTTCTGGATTTCAGAAGTTGAAGTGAATTTTGTGATGAAGTAATTTATGTTTCGTACACTACAACAAAAACATATATGGATCATTCTTAAAAAGTGTGATCAAAGTACTAGATGTCTGTGATCTTTGCCAGTATAATCTAAAGGGTGATCTATAGGTAACAACTCTCCTGCAATGAAAAGTGTGATCTTACCCTATGCAAAGAACATAAAGTTTTGAAGAGTTGAGATCTAAAGACAAGGTTTTAAAAGACAAGGATCTAAAAGTTGTGATCTTTCCTCTTAAGTTTTCAACCCAAATCTACCCTATACAAACAGTATATTCCATTCCATTTCTGCACCTGTAACCCATACCATTTCGGCACCTGTAACTCAAATCCAGAAAGTGATATAAAAAGGAAGCAATATCTGAATTCAATTCATTCCATGTCTGAATCAAATACACATTTCTGCAGAGTCTTACTACATCAGAACAACCTGTACTGAGTCTGCTGAGTCTATCAATTTAAAGACCAAACATACTGATATAAAGCTCATTACATGAATAAAAGTTCTACTATAAACTGTAAATGCAATTTCAAGTTTCAAGTTCCGTTCCAAAATGGGGAATCTCAATCATCAACCAAAAGGAAACTTCATCCAGCGTCATTACACAAGTTGTGTGTGCCAAACAACCTGCAAATGATTCACTCAACATACTCAGGAATTCCCATATTTTCCCATATTTTACACAAGATTGAAATGAAAACAATGCTCATATGGAACCATATAGCCCAGAGACTGGAGCTTTCTTTGAACAGTAACAGAGCATACGACAATCAAAGTTAAACTCGATTTTACCTCATCCTTGCTATGAAACTTGGATCTACTGAGTGTTGAAGGTGAATTTCACAGTTTGACATATAATGTCAATGCCTCTACAATGATTGTATGAGCTAATGACAAGGGGAATGAACACAGATAATAGTATAGAGAAAGAAGTACCTAAAACATATTTGCATGAGATCCTTCCCACCCTCGGGCATAGAAACAAAAGTAAAGAGAAGACCAAGCTCGACCTGCGCAACCCACTCCTTAAGCTCTTCTTCATCCATTAGCCCAATCGACTATGTTATCCCATTCCTAGTACAAAAGTGGCCTTTGATAAGAGTTCATCACAATAGTGAAGTACCTAACTCGGAGTTAAAGGTGGATATTTTAAATAACCTATAAGGAAAAGAAAATCAGAGTTTAGGCACCATACGCACAGTTCTGAATTGAACTCAGACCCCAAGCTGACCAGAAGACCCCGTCTGAAATAAGCAGACATATAAAGTTAAGCAAATGTAAGTTGTAAATGTAACGGCACCAAAGCGAGCAAGTTTCAATAGACACTAGACACTCAACCCACCAGTTCTAGTACGTCCACCAGTTCTAGTACGTAATACAACACCCTCAACAGTGAACGAGAAAGACCCACATAAAGAGAGTATTTCGAAACGGCCCTGCATTGTAAGAGAACGGTTGAAGTAATTACCTGTCCTTCCAAAATGTTGTTTGTCAACCTAAATTATTCAACTAAACTACATAGTAAGGCCTCCAAAAACTTAACGCAAATATCTTTTCAGCAACATCCTAAAAAAGAATCACAAACACCCCCACCAGATCAGGTCCCTTTAAAATCCTCTTCCAGACTAGTTATGAAAACACAATATATTTCATCAAGAAAAGGTTTACCTCTCCTGTATTGAAATTAACCACATGTGGAGTGAAGTTTGCCCCAGCAGAATTAGTTACCCATTCACCTTCACCAATAAATAAATAAATACATGTCAAAACTCAATCTGCAGATGACGGCATAACTTAAAAGTAGGACAACTCATCATTGTCTACCTGTCAGCTACATTTCATGTGCATAATTATTACATCTAAAATCTCGAAAAATATGCGTTGGCAATGCATCCTCATGGACGCGATTAGCTGTACAGTTGCACGGCAGAGCTTCATGACAAAAAAAAATGTCAGATTTCCTGGGCATTCCAATATCCCCTCAGGATCATGCCTTTGTCGTTCATCTCTAGTTTAACTGAAATGAGAGGTATTCATACAAAGTATACAATTTGTAAGAGAGTAAACAGAAACATTACTGGCATAAACACAATACATTAAATATATATATATATACATCAAATCAGTGAATCTGCTTGGCCTCATCCAGAAGCATACCACACCGATGGGTAAACACAGCTAATTTTCATTTCATTAATGATAACAGAAGAATGGTAACATAAAATGCACAACTAAAAATCGTGCTCATCTTGGGATTCAAACATGAACTTTTTAGCATTAGCTTCATGGATTCAAAAGAAAGTGTTTTCTCTTAAATTCGCTAATTACCAACCACAAAAGGCAATATAGGTTGGAAAAAAATGTGAAATGAGAAACAAACAAGAAAATTGTTCATCCTCGGATATCATACACATAAATAGATAGAGACATACAGACGACAAATGACAAGAAAAGATGGAGACTCATGGTAGTAAAACCGCTCATATCTTTCTATATATCAATCTAGACAAGGTGTGCCAATAGATTCTAAACAAGTATATCGTCAAACTAATGGTTTCGTCAATGAGCAAATGATCAAATGGACGACCATGCAATACCAATCCAGGGGAACAAACTAAAAGAAAGGAAAATGCGCACATACAATCTTTAGAGGTAGCAGAACTGAAAATTACAAAGATAATGTTTCTGTTGACATTTATGATTGCCTTAGATCTCACACAATTTGTAATTGCAGGATACTACTCATCCCAAGAAAAAAATAATTTTTTTAACCTCCTATGCTAGACGGATAGACAACGAACCGTAACAATGAAGCTACATGTTGCAATCAAGTAAGATTATTTTTTTGGGTCATGCATGTGGAAATTGAGAACTAATACCAAGTGAATATGAAATTAGTTATGCCATCAATATAAACACGATTGCTTATTTCTATACTGCATAAACTGCAACGAACTAAACTGATTTATTGAACAATTCGACCACCAATCAAATAGTTCACAGTACCTATGTCTAAGCACATCTTAGGTATTTCAAGAATTACCCCTAGCAGTTGAACAATCATGTACGTGATATTATTGAAAGAATAAAACTTAAGCAAATGAAAAAATTAAATTGGGCATAAAACCATAAGGACAGACAAAATTCATTCTAAGGTTTCGAACAATTTACCTAGAAATTGACCTGAAAGATGCTTATTTTGACTTATATTTCAGAGAGATGTACCAGAAGTGATTCGCTTGAGATGGCTCCATCAGGCATAGAAACAAAGGTAGAAGACCAAGCTCGACCTGCGCAATCCACTCCCAAGGCTCTTCTTCATCCAATCGACTCTGTTCTCCCACTTCTTCATCGTGAAATGAAAGGATTTCCTCTGATTCAGCTTAACCCCTTCTCATGTACTTGATTATAACGATCCCTGCAATGACAAGCTTCTGAATCTTTTCCATGATCTCGGAGCTCTTCGGATGAAACATCAACTAGCTGGTTAGTTTCAAATTTTCAATCTAGTAAGACTTACATACAGTGAATAAACTCTACATTTCTTAATCTATTTTGCTTTCCTCTCCTTTTATAATTATTAGTCAGAACCCCATTTTTATTCCATGGCATTTCTCATGCACATTCACATGATGAGGAAAGGATGTCACTGTTTTTATCTGATTTTCTGATTGGTAAATGAAATCCTGAATAGATTTCATAACATATAAGACCCGCTCTTGCATCTTGGACCATATAAGACCTTATTTTCTGATTGGTAAATGAAATATTACCATGTCATTACCATCAATTTACTTAAAACCTCAAGTAAATTGATATAGAGAACTCATTAGCAAAGATCAAGATATTCACAGAATTGCAGCGAGCTATCCTAAGTAACGTATCTTAATGATTCTCAACTGGAAGAAACAAACAAAGATGAACAGTTGCACCATATCGAACTCAAACATCACAGAGGACCGTTTTTCCATCAGACAAACATCTCAGCAGAAGCATAAGTGCGAGAAAAAACAAATTAGTAGATGAAAAATCTAAACATATTGGGGTAGCCAGAAGGAAAACATAGAGACTGAATGAGCCTATGGAGAAGTACATGGCAAACAATTACTAAGTCAAGGCCTATTAATACTCAAAATCCCCTTTCAAAAATTGAATGAACTAGGAAAAATTCTTGTTTCTTAAATTCAGAAATGAAAGAGAAATCACAACTGAATCCAGAAAATACATGTTTGATAACTGAAGAACCATAAGTAGTGACCAAAACTAAAAAACACTTAGAATCAAATATACCACCATGAAATTCATTCAACGTTTCTTCTTATTTACAATCAAAAGTAACTAACTAAAATTCGATCAACCAAAAGTATGAAATTAATAATAATCCAAGAGTAGAATTTAAATTACCTTAGAAGCATGTATATCTTTGACACACATGAGTTGTCCCCTCTTTCCGATTCTTCTTCTTCTTCTTCAAATTCTTCTAAGACAACAATTTTGGTACTTCCTCCATCTCTGAGAATACGATTTCTCAAACGCACGACCTACACAGAAAATCAAAACCCTAAATTTTGATCGTTATGTCAATCAATCGAATGAAACTGTAGAATTAGGAGATATATTTAAGAATTCAACTAAGAAACTTCACCTTATATGATGATTTAATTTCGAATCCCTAACCTTCGACTTCCTGAATGAACTCTAAAAATCAGATTTCTCATTGAAATCTGAAAGTATAAACACAATTACTACTGTTAAAGCAGTTGAATAACAGTATTGAAGATGGAAATCGAAATTTCAGGGTTAAATTTTTATTTGATTTGGATCAAAATAACAAAATTTTGGATCGAAAGTTTTTCTCGTGTGAATTTCGGCAGAGATAAAATAAAAAGATAGAGGAGAGAGAGAAAAATGAAAGAATGAAGGTCAAAGAACCGATTTTTTTTCATTTAAATGTTTGACCGAATTTCATTTTAACAGGTTAACCGTAAAAGCCTGAAGATCGCGTGTTCGAATAATGCTGAACGCAGTTGTTTTCTAAATGGACGTATTTTTGATCACAAAATGATGTTGAAAGTGGTCAACTGGCCTTTTGTAAGATCACACTTTTTTACATGTATGAGATGTATTGGAAGGTCTCTAGATCTTAGATCACAAATACTATAATATCAATGATCTTTAAGTTTTAGCCCTAGAAAGACCATAGGTGTTCATTAATTGTGATCTTTAGTATGTGATCTATACCACTTTTTGTTGTAGTGGTAGCTCCTCCTATTATATGAAAATTTTGGATCCTCTTTTGTTTTCAACTAATATATGAAGTCGGGAGAGCTGTAGCTTTCTTTAGTTATCAGTCAGTATTCTTTGTTTCAACTTCCGTATTTCTTTGACCCTGAGAACAAGACATTTTCTGAACCTGTATCTTTTGTCCAGGTTGTACCATTTTGAAAGGACCTTTATGGAATGTTCAAACTCTGCATGTTTTTGTGAACAACTTTGGCTTCCATCAAATTAAAAATCTTTTGAATAGGCAGTGCGGTTCTGTTATCTGGAACAAGATGTAAATAGCTAAAATCTTAGACTTGGAATTAAAATTTTCAGGCAGGAAATTCCATCCAGTAAATGGCCCAACTTTATTTGAAGCTTTCGCATCAGTAGTTGTTCTTTTGAGGTTACAGAGGATATCACTACAGGTCTTTAAAGCGCCTTGCACACCTCATTCAGTAAGTGTGCATAAATGGTTTCGAGCATAAGTCTAAAAACACTTTTATGCCTTCGGAATTCGAAAGCTGAGTATTACCGCCAGCGCACTAAACACCCATTGATGACATGCTTAATATATGAGATACAAAAACACCAAATTCAATGATGCATTTGCAAAATATCATGTAATTTGTTACAATATTTGATTTCAACTTGGACGCTAAATGTTGCTCCTGCTTAAGCAATGAATCTACAATATAGTTATGAAACTCAGTCTGTTCACCTTTATCTCCCACATCCGACTGCCATGAAAGAAAGAACAAAAATACTGCATACATGACTTTGGGGATTAGCTAATCTTCCTAATTCAACTGTACGTGCACTTCATCACCCTTTTGAGGAAGAAAATACTAGCTTTAAAGATATATTCATCACATTAAAGTTCATTGCAGTTTATGATTATTTCACTTGTTAAGAATATAATCTAAGGTCTAATTCTAGAGTCATACCCATAACTCTACAACTCAACTAATTAATCTTCGCTGGTAAGCAGTTGGAAGATGGAACAACTTTAGCTGACTATAACATCCAGAAGGAATCAACTCTCCATCTTGTCCTTCGTCTTAGAGGTGGTATGCAAATCTTTGTCAAAACCTTGACTGGTAAGACCATCCCTTTGGAAGTCCAGACTTCTGACACCATCGATAACGTCAAGGCTAAGATTCAAGATAAGGAAGGTATTCCTCCAGACCAGCAACGTTTCATCTTCGCCGGAAAGCAGTTGGAAGATGGTCGCACTCTTGCCGACTACAACATCCAGAAGGAGTCTACTGGTGCTTCGTCTCAGAGGTGGTATGCAGATTTTCGTCAAGACCTGGAAAGACCATTAATAAGAGGGTAAAATAATGAACTAATTAGAACAAGGACAAACACTTCTAAACCTGTGTGGATAATAAACTGATATACCCAACATGGACAGTCTTCTCGCTTCAAATCTAATTCATTGCATCAACTCCTTCCACTCCTTCCGGGATGAAAGGAAGGTCTCCTCATCACAGCGCAGCTGACAATCCACATTGGAGCAATAAATATATCATCATCCACAGATTTAGCACGGTTGTTTCATTTTAGCTCGAAAGACAACATCATCTTGAGGATTAAGTAAAAGCTGAAGATTTCCAGAACGCTAGTTGTAAACTTAAAGTTAAGCCGTTTCACCATTAAAGGAACATCTGATCTGAGAAAACTGAATTAATCTAATAAACTGATGACAGTTACCAATATTAGAGTACATATGTGTACTACTTATAAGAAGGAAAATACAATCTTGAGCTTCTGTTGATAAACCCGTACGCCCAACATCTGTCCATATCATAGTCGCTGAAATCATCAGCATCAACTCCTTCCACTCCTCCTGGGATGAAGGTTTCCAGAGAAAGGTAGTTCTCTTCATGACAGTGCAGCTGATAATCCATACTGGAGGAATAAATATCATCATCACCAGAAATATTCATGTGCCGTGGTTCTTTCCTCTTAGACCATAAAATAACATGCTCTCTAGTATCAACAGTCAGTACAAGCTGAAGTCTTTGAGAACGCAAGTTGTAAACTTGAAGATGATTCCCGTTGAACCAGTAAAGTAATACCTGACCTGAGAAACTTAATATGCGAGTAGGAGGTGTAGTAGTACTGCCAAAGCAAAAACAACAGGGATCTGGTGTCAAGTAATTGGGAGTAGAATTTGTACAAACATCAAAACTCTCCTCCTTAACCCACACTTGTTTGACTTTATCCTTCAGTACATACAAATGAACTTTACAACAACAACAGCAGCAACTACTACTACTGCCAATACCCTGATGACCATCACGGAAAAGATGAGGATAATCACTTCCTTTCCCTGATTTTTTTTTCGATACGTGCAATACAAGGAGATCCCATGAACTCCAGAATATGAGGATAATCAACAAGTAAGTGCTTCTGCTGCTCCTCTGTTGTACGTTTAGCTGGTAGTTGAATGAAACAAATCTTGTCATCATGGAGATTAAACGACAGTAACATCTCTGTTTCATTATTAACTGCATTACTATTATCAGGTTGGATATGATTAGATCCTGCCGCCCCCAAAGTTGCCATTACCTTCCAGACCAAACATCCACTGCTGCTGCTGCTAGTTGTACAGAAGATGGCTGATTTGTCACTACCTGTGGGCACTCTTATCTTTAATACAGGACGACCTAATACGGGCGTGGTTGTAGCAGTGACATTTCTCCATGATTTCGTTCCCAATGTAAATACCAGGAAGTTAAGCTCCTTTTGAGGAGTACGAAAAATACTTACCAACTTGTACTCGTTTGCTGAGGGATCAAACCCAAAGCCGTGACAGATGATGCGGGTTTTGGAGATGCCTTTCCCAACTTTGGCTGGATGAAAGATACAGAGAAAGTCTTCCCTGTTTGGGTCCAGAATCATGTAAGAAGTTGAGCATTTACCCACTGCAGTCACACATGGTAGACCACGACAGTAACCGACCATTTCAAATATACCACGAGCGAAAGCACGACCTCGAAACTTGTCAAACTCTAGAATATCTTCATTACCCTTGTACATTTTAGTATCAAATTTGAAGAAGTGACACCCATACTGAGGCTTTTTAACAACCCCATCATCATCCCTAACATTTAAAAGACTAAGGATAACCTGGGGCCGTTTCTGCGATTCAAGGAAATGAGAATAAGTTAAACGCTTATGATCATTGTGAATGGAGTTATACCAGAGTCTGGATACCAGAACAGATGTCAGCAGTGTCGTGACTGGAAGCTTGGTTAATATTTCTTCCATGATTAAACCATGAGGAAGGTACTTCTTCCTTCTATATGCTCTCTTCTTCTTCTCCATCACAGTTGGAGTATTTGTACTAGAACAATCTTTTCTATTCTTCTCAATCGCTGTTGAAGTATTTGTATCTAATCTTTTCTTCTTTACTGCTGGCATGTCACCTATGAGAAAAGGAATGCAGGAAAGAAATTCAGGAAAATTCAAACTGTATTTAAATTTTAATTCGAGAGAAGAAAAAATACTGCATACAAGATTTTGGGGCTCATTCAGCGGAAATGAAAACCAACTTTAAAAGATATACATCAACAAAAATTCATCACATTACAGTTCATTGCAGTTTATGATGATTTCACTTGTTATGCCCATAAATTTAATCTAAGGTCTAATTCTAGAGCCTCCTAATAAAGCATGCCCATAACTCTACAACTCTAACTGATTAATCTAGTAAACGATTACCAAGATAATAAGAGAGTACAATAATGAACTAATTAAAAGGACAAACACTTCTGGACCTGTGTGGATGAACAGAGGTACCGAACATGGACAGCCTTCAAATCTAATTCATTGAAAACATCAGCATCAACTCCTTAACCTAGTAAGCTGACGACAATTACCAAGAAGTTGATACTAACTAAAAAAAAGGATAATATACTTTTGAGCCTCTGTAGATAAACATATATGCCAAACGTGGATCGTCTTCTCGCTTCAAATCTAACTTACTGAAAGCATCACTATCAACTCCTTTCACTGCTTTTGGTATCAAGGTTTCCAGAGAAAGGAAGTTCTCCTCATGACAGTGCAGCTGATAATCCATATTGGAGCAATAAATATCATCATCACTAGAAATATTCTTGTGCCGTGGTTCTTTCCTCTTAGACCAAAATATAGCATCCTCTCCAGAACCAACAGTCAGTACAAGCTGAAGCTTTTCAGAACGCAAGTTGTAAACTTGAAGATGCTTCCCGTTGAACCAGTAAAGTAATATCTGACCTGAGAAACTTAATATGCGAGTAGGAGGTGTTGTAGTAGTAGTACTGCCAAAGCAAAAACAACAGGGATCTGGTGCCACATAATTGGGAGTAGAATTTGTACAAACATCAAAACTCTCCTCCTTAACCCACACTTTATCCTTGAGTACGTACAAATGAACTTTACAACAGCAGCAGCAGCAACTACTACTAATACCCTGATGCCCAGCATGGAAACAATGAGGATAATCACTTCCTTTCCCTGATATTCTTTCAATACGTGCAATACAAGGAGATCCCATGAACTCCAGAATATGAGGATAATCAACAAGTGCGTGCTCATCAGTAGTAGTTTTAACTGGTAATGGAATGAACTGAAACTTTTCGTCATGGAGATTAAACGACAATAACATCTCCATCTCATTGCTATTATGTAGGATATGATTAGATCCCAAGGTTACTATTATCTTCCAGACCAAACATCCATTGCTGCTGCTGCTAGTTGTACAGAAGATGGCTGATTTGTCACTACCTGTGGGCACTCTTATCTTTAATATAGGACGACCTGATACGGACGTGGTTGTATCAGTGACATTTCTCCATGATTTAGTTCCCAATGTAAATACTAGGAAGTTAAGCTCCTTTTGAGGAGTGCGAAAAATACTTACCAACTTGTACTCGTCTGCTGAGGGATCAAACCCAAATCCGTGACAGATGATGCAGGTTTTGGAGATGCCTTTACCAACTTTAGCTGGATGAAAGATACGGAGAAAGTCTTGCCTGTTTGGGTCCAAAATCATGTAAGAAGTTGAGCGTTTACCCACTGCAGTCACACATGGTAGACCACGACAGTAACCAACCATTTCAAATATACCACGAGCGAAAGCACGACCTCGAAACTTGTCAAACCTTAGAATATCTCCATTACCCTTGAACAGTTTAGTATCAAATTTGAAGAAGTGACACCCATACTGAGGCTTTTTGACAACCCCATCATCATCCCTAACATTTAAAAGACTAAAGATAACCTGGGGCCGTTTCTGCGATTCAAGGAAATGAGAATAAGTTAAACGCTTATGATCATTGTGAATGGAGTTATACCAGAGTCTGGATACCAGAACAGACGTCAGCAGTGTCGGGACTGGAAGCTTGGTTAATATTTCTTCCATGATTAAACCATGAGGAAGGTACTGCTTCCTTCTATATGCTCTCTTCTTCTTCTCCGTCACAGTTGGAGTATTTGTTCCACGACAATCTTTTCTATTCTTCTCCATCACAGTTGGAGTATTTGTACTAGAACAATCTTTTCTTTTCTTCTCAATCGCTGTTGAAGTATTTGTATCTAATCTTTTCTTCTTCACTGCTGGCATGTCACCTTTGCAATCTTTCCTTTTATAAGTTCTCTTCTTCTTCATCTCTATCACTGTCGTTGTATTATCGGTGGTTATATCATCACCAGAACCAATTTGCAGGGGTTGCATTGTCGCCATAAATTAATATAAATAATTATAGATGGAGGCTTCCTACATACATAACAATGATTCTATTCATATTTGATGATACATGTAAAGAAAATTCAACAAAAGAATTGATACAAAAACGTAATAAGAGCTCCTACAAAGAATTAAAATTGAAGGCAAATTTCCACCAAAATTCCTGTGATATATACATTGTTTTCTGATGGGACAACCTAATTAAAAAAGGACTCAGTCTGCATCAAACAAACAAATACCTTGAGGCGGCATTTCAATTTGAGCAAAATCCTAAATCTAAAACATAGTAAAATTGAAACTGAAATTGAGAAATTGAAACTGAAATAAACAAATTGAAATGGAGATTGCAATTGAAATTGAAATACGAGATTACCTGAGTTAAAAACCAGTTGAAGAGAGAAAATTAAAATTTCCACCACCAAAGTTACTCAGAGACAACCCTAGAAGGAGGCAGGCGGCGGATTCAATCTCATGTGGGGTATTTAAAGTAAATGAGTTTGCTTCTTATGTTGAACACCTACATGAGGTCCACAACCAAACCGGTCCTCATTGCACTTCGATGGATCCGAAATCCACAAAGGCGTCTTCATTGCGGTGTTACTAACACCTTGTTAGTGTACTCCTGACTCATCTGAGCCATCTGGCTCTGAGTCAGTAGTTTGGTCTCATGAGTCGGGGGTTCTTTGTTACCTGACTCAAACGAGTCCGAGTCAAGGGTTAGGTCTGAGTCAGAGGTCAAGTCAGATCTGACTCAAAATTGAAAACAAACGGTCTGACATCTAACTCGCGACGAGTTAGGGGTTGACTCAGATCTAGATCGCGAGTCAGATGCAAACATACACGGTCTAAGTCTAGCGGCTCTGCCAAACTAACTCTTATAAAATAATAGCGTCAAAACCAGTAATATTTATCAATTTGTCGCGATATTATCTATATTATTGACAAAAATAACTTATATCAAGAATATAAGCACGGTTTGGCTAACCTTTTTTTTTTTTTTTTACGAAATAGAGATGTTTTATTAATTTGGCATATCAATTACATCGATACAATCCTTTAGAATTTCCTCGACTAAGAAATCTGGTGGATTAGTGTACCAAGTTTCTGATATTCCTAGGGTCCTGGCATGCTTAGCTAATTTATCTGTCAGACCATTACATTCTCTGATATTATGCTTAAATACCCAACTTGAAAACTTACTTAAGTAGAATAAAACGTCTTTTATAATAATCATATTCTGCCAAGAAAGACATGGACTATTTCCATTTATTGCATTGGTCACATTACTTGAATCCACTTCCAGTAAGAGATGCTCCACATGAATCTCCGAGCCCATCGAACTCCTTCCAAAGCTTGACTAAACATTCTCCTTCTTGAGGATCTGTCACTCCATGCACGGCAATGCACCTTGATCCTTAATGCTCCCCTGCAAAATTTCTTACTATTAGACCAATACCATAATGAATAGAATTTTTCTTAACTGAAGCATCACAATTAAGTTTAAAATATGGGCTATTTGGTGGAGTCCATTTAAGTTTTACATTTTATAATAGTTCGACTTGATGATGGCTATTATCATTGTTACTTCTTGTAATTGAACTCGCATGTTCTGAATCTTCCTTATTGTTACCATCGGATTTGGATGATGATTTTCAAAAACACACTTGCATCTCTCTTTCCAGACTTCCCAAACTGCACAAGCCATTTTGATGATTCAAATTGTACCCTCTTCATGTTCTATGCTAAACCAGCTTCTAACCCATTCTTGAACACCGTTGTTATTCTGGATGGATTGTTGACTCCTTGGCACAGAGGTATAAACATCTCTATTGAAGTTACACTGCATAAAGATGTGCTCAGTAGTCTCTATGTTGTGGTCACACATAGCACATTGTGAAGCTTCCCCACCAGCTTGTCTCTTAATCCTGTCACTAGAAGGGACAGTATCAGTTATGCATTTCCATAGAAGAAGTTTGATCTTTTCTGGTATTTTTAAACTCCAAACAGTTTTCCAGAGTTGTACATCTTGTTCACTTGCAGATTGGTTTCCATTTTTGATCTCCATCTTCTTATTATATGCAGATTTGACTGTGAAAACACCATTATGTGTGAGAGTCCATATAAGTGTGTTTGTATCTAATCTTGGTATTCTGATGGCAAAAATCCTTGCTGCAACATCTGGTTCAAAATTTTCGGTTACCAATTCTGTTTTCCATGTTTTTTCTTCTTGGTTTATAAGATCATAAACAAACATATCTGTTGAGTAGTTTACTGTTCCTGCATTAGCTGGGACTGGAGGTCCATTCATACCTGAAATCCAATTATCTTTCCAAACTTGAACCTTTTCTCCATTGCCAATTTGCCAGAAGCTATAAGTTTTTATGAAATCCACTTCCTTATATAGGCTTTTCCAAGCCCATGTTGCATTCTTTTTCACAGGAGCATGTAGAAGAGTAGTTGTTGGTAAGTATCTTGATTTGAGTGCATTCCCCCATAATTGATCATCACTGGTGCAAAGCCTCTAAGCTGTTTTAGCTAATAGAGCATCATTGAATGTAATTAAATCCCTGAACCCCAATCCTCCCTGATCTTTGTGTTTGCAGATGTTTGACCAAGCACATGGATAAACCCCTCTACTATTCTCTTCTTTTCCCCACCAGTATTGCCTATGGATCTTATCCATTTCTTTAATTATAGTCGCAGGGATCTTGAAGGTGCTCATTTGGTGTAGAGGCATTGCATTTAGGACAGTTTTAACCATTGTGGACCTTGCTGCTTGGTTAAGAAATTTTCCTTTCCATCTTGCAAGTCTTTTCCTCATGTTATTCAAAATGTTGGAGAAAGAAGAGGTTTTTTTCCTGTTGATAAAAAGAGGAATGCCCAGATATATTTCTTTCAAAGACATTTTCTGAACTTTCATTCTTCTTGCCATCATTCTGCAGTGCCTATCATGAAGATTGCTTGAGAAGTATATAGATGATTTTTGAAAATTTATCTGTTGACCTGATGCAGAACTGAACTCATTAATAACCTCCATTAGATTACTGACATTATGCATTGTTGCCTTGGTAAAAATCAAACAATCATCAACAAACAATAAATGGGAGACAGTTTGAGCTCTCCTTGCAATAGAAATACCTTTTATCTTCTTATCAGCTTCAGCCTTTGCTAGTGATCTTGTAAATACTTCCATGGTTAACAGAAATAGATAAGGTGACAATGGATCACCTTGTCTCAGGCCCCTTGTTGGCTTGAAAGAAGTACAAGAAGAACCATTGAGTTGTATGTTTATCTCAGTGGTACTAATGCATTCATGCACCAAATCACACCAGTTTTCATCAAATCCCAGTTGCAGCATGATAGATTTTAGAAAACCCCATTCAACCCTGTCAAAAGCCTTTGACATATCAAGCTTTAAAGCCATATATCCTTTTTTGCCTTTCTTTCTTTTCATGCAGTGGATGATTTCTTGAGCCAATGTTATATTGTCTGAAATTTGTCTTCCAGAGACATGGGCAGACTGCATTGGTGAGATGATCTTGTTCATGTATTTCTTCATTCTGGTGGCCAATATTTTTGTTATGAGCTTATATGTTGTGTTACACAAAGCAATGGGCCTGAAATCACCAGGAAATTGAGGTAGCTTCACTTTTGGAATCAGTGTAAAGTTGTTTTGTTCATGCTCTTGAGTAGCTTCTTGGTAGTGAAGAATCTTTTCACCATATTGATAACATATGTGCCAACTATATCCCATTGAGTTTGAAAGAAACCTGGTGGAAAAACATCATGTCCTGGAGCTTTCCATGGTTTCATTGACTTGAGTGTTCTGAATATCTCATCTGCATCTGGTACTCTTGTAATAAATAAGTAATCTTCATCTGTGATATATGTTGGAAGAAGATTCATGATATATGGATTTAGCTGAGGATTCACAGAAGTACTAATATTTAAGAAGTGATTATTCAATAAGTTTTCTAGACCAATTCTACCAGTAATCCAATTCCCATTTTCATCCTTAAGAGATTCAATTCTGTTTCTACTTCTTATGTAGTTTGCTTGAGTATGAAAATGTTTGGTGTTGGTGTCAACAACCAAAAGATGTGAGTCTCTAGATTTTTATCTCCAGTATTGTGCTTCTCTGTAATGCCATTCATCAATGTGTTGTTCAATAGCTTGAATTTTTGTAGTATTACTTCCATTGTTGCTCATGGCCTAAAGTTGCTGCAGTTGCTGATGAAGTTGTTTTATATTATGCTGGATGTTGCCAAAAGAGTCTCTATTCCACCTTGAGATATTATTTCTTGCATATATATATAAGCTTACTGTGTAACTGGAAAGCAGGTGAACCAGTTATAATTTTTTCCCAAGCATTTGCAATCTTAGCTTTACATGTATCATCCCAGAGATAACATTCAAAGAATTTCCAATTTTTCTTTCCAGTAATGGTTGAAGTTGTCAGGTTCAGCATGATTGGGCAGTGATCTGATCCCAATTGAGTTAGATGAAGCAGATGGGAGTCTGGGAACTGAGAGAGCCATTGAGCACTGACAAGTGCTCTATCAAGTCTGGATTTAATTCTCCCTGTACCAAATTTATTGCTTGTCCAAGTAAATAGATTGCCATGAAACCCAAAATCAGCTAAACCTGCATCATCAATCATTTGTATAATACTAGAAGACATAGAAGAACTAGCATTGTTAGAATTTCTATCCTCAAGATGCATAGTGATATTTAAATCTCCTATTACTACCCAAGGTAAATCAGGATTGTCAGTTCCTAATTCTTTTATATAATTCCATTGTGCTTGTCTTAGGGGGGGCATACACTACACCAAATTCTGGGATTAGCAACAGAACCAGGCCGTTACTAAAACGGGTTGTAACGGCCCTCGCCTGTTTCAAAAGTGGGTGTTACATTTTTTTGTAACGGCTTTGTAGCCGTTACGAATTTTTTTTGTAACGGCCCTCGTAACAGGCATGAGCCGTTACGAATTTGCCACGTGGTAACAGCTTAGGGCCGTTACGATTTTTTTTTGCAACAGAGCTGTTGTAACAGTTTAAAGCCGTTACGAATTTTTTTGTAATGGCAAAAAAATTACTGCCGGTCAATATTGACCTGGGTCAAAATTAGTCAATACTGACCAATTTTGACCAGGTCAACATTGACATGCAGTTCATTTTCTGCCGGAAATATCTTGGGATTCTTTTTTACCTGCATAAATCTTTCATTCTAATGTATAATGTCACTCATTCAGTAACAATAACTTCTTCAATTCTTTCTACATTCAGGTTTTTTAATACTTGAGAGAGTTCCAATGTTTTAATGGAATACAAATTCTGTGTTGAAACTCAAATAAAAATAAAACGACTCATGCAAAACCAGGTTCAGTTGGTTTGAGCAATTATGGAGGAAAAAAAAAAGATATAGCATATGAAATCTAAGATATAACAAAAACAGACTCACATAACAATCTTTGCCTTCTCTTGTTACTGTTTTTATATCAAATTTGAACACTTCGCCTCAACTGCTCCAATCATCTTGAATGACATAATCATAAACGAAGGCGAAGATTAACTCGAATGTGGAGATACATGTGGAGGAGACTAACCAAGAACATCAATCAACGATGCAAAGATATGCTACATTCAAACCTAAAATGGCACAATATCAAGAGGAGACCATTGCAATACGAGGTTACTTACAAGAGTGCGTGAGGGAGGAGAAATCGTTGGGCATTGCTGATACTCCAAATTCATCCAGTCAATTGCAAAATCAAACTGAAAACCTGCAAGAAAATAAAAATCACTTTAGCATTTGTGAGCTAGCACAAATAAAAAGGAGAAGAATATGAATAAAGTCTAAACGAACACATAATATTCCACAAAGTAAAATCAAAACATTTCAGTGATACTAACTTCAGCATCACATAATCAAGCCAATCACTGACAATTTATTTCAGTCCTGGCCTGCCTCGATTGGCCGTTTCGACCACCAACGGTGTCCTAACATAATAAGCAAGACTGGTGGAACGAGTGAATAGTGGATAACCATAATACCTGATGCCTGGTGGTTTGAATGGGTACTCGGAGAAACTTAATCTTCCCGTCAGTAGAATCCACCTTATTTTGATGAATAAAAAGGAAAAGTCGGGAACAACGAGATGCGGGTAAAGCTCAAGAGTCATCCATATCGGATGAGCTAGTGACCAACAAGGATCCTTGAAAGTAGAGTTCAAAATTGAAATGTAATCTTTGTATCTTCTTATTGGACAAGTCTGAATCATTTAATATACACCTGAACGCGGTGTGCCTTTACTTCCTTCGAACATAATCGAAAAGTAAAGTCAAAAGTAGAAGAAATAAGGAACCGAGATGCATAAGACAACAACAAGAACAGGGGGGATGCAAATCCAGACGGTCGGCGACCAGGAGTACATACATGTGTCAAATGACAGTCAACTTCATATGATGGTAAAAAAAAAATGAAAAGTTAAACTTAAAAAGAATTCTAATTTTCTACCATTATTATAAGATTTTTACTCTTCAAGGTAGAAACATGGCTACTTCCTCCTTCTTTTTGATGACAAGCATTAAAGAAGTCCCCTTTTGACATTTGTAGTGAGATTCACAATAGAATCCTCCCAGTGCTTCCACATACGAATCTATAACATAAAATTCATCTCAACATCCACAGTTAATCAAATAATATAAAGAGAACATTAAAAATGATAGACTAATAATGCAGAAATCAAAAGATATGAGATCAGTTACCTTTATACCACCCTATGTGACTAAAGCAAAATTATCCTCTAAAAGGTTAACAAAATACCAAGGTATAAGGCCTTCATTCTACGTCGGTCACATCACCTGGATATAACCATTTCCTACCAGTCCAAATCACACAGATATAACCATTTCCTACCGGTCCAAATCATTCTACGTCGGTCACATCTTACCACCATTTTACCACTGCCTACGAAGTTATTATGACATTGACATAAAACAAAGCCCATTCCAGTATCTTGTATGTGTAAAATATGTTGCGGACTAGCTACACTACCATTTCGGCGAGAGAAAAAAATTACAAAGAATTACTACGGTACCAATGGGGCAACTACGAATCACACTCCATATTTTGTCAAAAACATTAGTAACAAAACCCATTCCATACTAGGCGCCAAAATTCCAGTTCACATATTAGTCCATATTAGCTAATTGGATACTCGTTAGACTTGATCTTCTGGGAAATCACATACAAACAATTTGTTTGTATTCTCCACTACTACCTTGAAATAATTAGGCTTTGTAAATGTGATGATAGGACATAGATTCTTTCCCCACATTTCACAACATGAAATTATGACTATAAGGAGAAGAAATGCAAGAAAAAATGCACACATATAGGTCACTGGTTGACAAGAAAGCAGTAGAACTGGTGGTTACCTTATAGGTGTCATATCCACCTATCGAGCTGTTGGCTTTGTCATCTTTGGGACCATCCATCTCCTTTATCTGCTCATGAAGAAAATTTGCACGATCTGAATTGTGTTTTTAACATAGTCTGATCCCGTTTACCTTTATCAAACTAGATAAATGAGACAAAAAAAAAAAAAAATTTATTATAGCGATTTAAGTATATAATCGAATCGAAGCGTGGTACAATTAAGTATGTGCCCGAGGGGGAAAAAAGTCACCTCCTCCAAAAGAGCATTCCCGAGATCCATGATATCATCCTCGCCTCGGCGTGACAAAAAATATCTTGCCTTCATGATCGACTACGAACATGACCAATAATGCACCAAACTAAGCTAATCTTGAGCGAGCCCGACTCCCTGCGTTCGGTATATATGCCAAACAACTTTCTCATCCGGCTCGACCGGAAGAAAGACTTCACCTCATTTAAAATGACACTTAAATCGGGGAAAGAATGGTGAGTACACAAAATGTGACATGGAAAATAGCCAATACAAAGATAAAGATATGCAAATGATGCAATGCCTCAGTAGAAAACAAAGGGACCTTTCCCTGCACAACCAAAAAGAACAACCCAATTCACTATCCAATTACCAACCAAAATTTCAACAATTTCACTAGTCCACGAAGTGTTCGCCTCGGAGAATCAAACCAAACCTAACCAAGTAGAAATCCTCAAAACACAATCATATTTACCTTTTTAGTGCAGTATTCATTATTGCCTCCTGATGCAAGAAGCCTTCTACCAATACCAGAAATGAAACCAAGATGAGCAACCTCTTTGAGCTCATGCTTACTACATGGAAGTAGATGATTAGTCCAACTCGATGTATCTGATTTTAGAGATTGTGTTTTGAAACACAGTCTGAGCAATGAAATGAACCTAAAAGCATCAATTACTGCAAAATAAAGAAAATAAAAAACAAAATCAAATCAAAAAGTCACAATCTTGAAGACCCCGTTACCTCCATTAATCAAAACCCATTGGGTTGAATGAAGTAAAGAGATGATAAGAGGTGATTTTACCTTCTTTGATTTTAACGTAAGAAAGCTTCAAAAAGAGGCTTTTGATTTTTCCTCTTCAAATACTGTAAATCAACAAAAATCAAACATAACCCATGATTAATCCATCAATAATCTGAACTGGGTTTTGATTAATTAACAAAATTAAGCTAAAATTGAATGACAATCAATTGAAGAAAAACGGAGGAATTTTAGGTTGTTGAGAGAAAAGCAGCTACCTTTCCAAGTGAATGAAGAAGTCTTTCCACAACAAGAGATATGAAGTCCAAAATAGAAAATAACATAAAACCCTATAATTAGTTCAATTTATTGAAACTTTTACCTTCAAATTCTTCAAACTTCTTCAAAATTCTTCTAACTTCTCCGGTACTTCAAAACATGAAATGAAATCAGGAAAAAAAAACAAATCGAATTAGATTTAAGATTAACAAAACGAATCTAAGATGAAGCAAATCGAATTAGTTTCACGGATTAACAAATCGAAAAACTAAAAAATAGATGAAATGAAACCCTAAAAAATAAATCTATTGTAAACAGATGAAACCCTAAAAATCTAAAAACTTAAGATGATTAACACTTACACATATCTATGATTGAAGGTTATTGAAAAGATTGAAGAGATTTCTGAGATGGTTTCTAGGCTAATACGAATTTTGTGATGAAACCCTAGTTTCATCGCCTGAGAGGAAAGAAAAGAGGCAGCAGGAGAAGAGAGAAAAAAGAAGAATGAAAAAGAAATTCAACTGGTCGATTCACGAGGATATCATCAAAATCAAGCATGCGGCCAGCACACGCATGGGAGGAAAAATCCTCGGCTTTACTAATCGTGGGTGGAAACATAATACCACGCATGTGAATGGCATGCGCACAAACCCTAGGTGTTACGACCCAAGTGTTACCAAGCGTGTGACTCGCACGCCTATAAAAAATTTCATGAAACGGCTTAGCTCACATTTAAATTTTAAAAATTTAGTAACGGCTTCAGCCTGTTACGAATTTTTTGTAACGGCCATTTGTAACGGGAATTTTGTAACGGCCACAAAGCCGTTACGAATTCCTGTTACGAATCCGGTAATTTGGTGTAGTGATATGGTGTACCATACATGCAAGTTAGTAACCATTCAGGTTTTGAAGGATCACTAGTGACAAGGCATTGTATCATGTTATTATTATGTGCGGCCACTTCTATATGAAAACCATCCTCCCAAAGCAGAACTAGACCTCCTGCCAGACCTATTGATGGAACATAAAAGTGATTTGGATAGTTTAAGTGCCTAACATAGTTTAGAATTTTATCATAATTAATTTTTGTTTCTGATAAGAAAATGATGTCAGGATTATGAATATTATCTAAATCTTTTATGTGATCTCTTGTTTTCTTGTTGGAAAACCCATTACAGTTCCAAGATATGATTTTCATTGTATCTAAAAATATAGAATTGGAACACACAGAGAGGTTGTAATCAGGAATGGAAATACTATAACTCCAATTTGTAGCAGAGAACAGAATCAAGTCAAACCAGCTGATTAGAAATCTTATTTTAAGAGGAGAAGATAAGATTTAAAAAAAGTTTAAATTTGAAAGAGATTGATTGGGTTTAAAAGATACATGAGTCTCCCCTGCATTGAGTTCAGAATTTTTAGTTGTTCCAAAAACTTGATTGTTATGTTGCACAGTCACCTCCATTGGTGTGGATTCAATATTTGTGGAAACAGTCTGGTTGAGCTGGATAACATGGGTTTTTCCTGAGATAGGGATATCAGTGGTTCTGTGCCTCTTTCCAAGTCTTGCTACTTCATATGGTGCATTGTTATCATCATCTGGAGCCCCAATAGTTGTGTCTTTCATGTTTCCAAGTATCTTGTATCCATCAGCAGGTGGAATAAACATAGTCTTACCACCTTTTTTGGTATTATGCCTTGAAATTGGTATATTGCTTCTGACTTGCTTAGGTCTAGCTATTTTGAACACTTTGACACTCTCTAGTGGAACAGGTTTCTTGTGAATAGCATCCAATTGACCCGCCAAACCCTCACAATTATCTTTAGAATGCTTTAAGATATAACATTCTCTACAAACCTTGTGTGGTTGTTTTTCATAGTAGAATCTCACCCATTTTGTGGAGTTTGCCGCAGTGCTAACTAAGATGCCTCTTCTCAGTGGTGTTGTTAAATCAATATTCACACAGACCTTAAAAAAACTCTCCAATGGCTGGCAGACCAGTTGGTGGTTCAATTGCAATCACATCTCCCATAATGCTGCCCATCTCCTTAACAGTTGTTTGATTCATATGCTCAGGTAATAGGTACTTCAATTCAATCTAGAAAACTTTTTTTCCCCAAGGTAAATCTTTGTAGATCATTGTTGGATTGTAGTCAAAATGGACTACCAGATTTCCATCAATACCCCAAGGTCTCTCTTCCCAAACTTTGTTCAGTTGAATCCAGTTAGCAAAGGTGAAAATCATTATGTTTGTATCTAGATCATGAATCTTCAGATCTCCTTCAGGTATGAAACTCCAAGTATTTTTGATGTATTTTTCTACCACCTTGTCTGTCATCCTTCCTTCAATGATTATCATCCCAATGAGTGTAGCTTCCAGTTCAGCCTCATTTTCTTCCTCATATTCACCATTTGTGTAAACTACCATTTCAGCAGGGTTTTTTTCTTTGTTTAAATCAGTATTGTTGAGCTTCTTAGTGATTTGGGTAACTTCAGTCTTCTCAGATGACATAGCGGAAACCAATTTTGACTACATGATATGATAATGGTGCTGGTATGAGAGTAATTTTGAGCCGCAGGAAAAATAGTTCTCTTGTATAAATATTATATGAGAATTGGGGTTTTTCTGCTCAGATTTATAGGGGATAAAGTTTTGATCAAGATTATTTTCATACTCTAACTGGTTTATTTTGGAAGATATTTCGGCTGTAATTTCTATAACAGCTGACGAAATGGGTATTTTTGAGAGGGTCAAAAGGATTAATAAAAGGAAAGCTAGTTTTTTATGGTAACTGGAATTTGAATTTTGAAAATGACTATATGGCCGCGAAACGAGTTTTGGTGAGTTGACTAGGTGGAAGTTCAGAAGAACCAATTCTGAGATGTACCAACCATACTTGTTTTTCCGATTCCGCAAACGCACTGAATCCAGAGCTTTAACAAGCAAGACTCCAATGGAAGCAAACGCTGTGACTGTGAACATTGATACGGCAAACACCATTACTGCAAACGCGGGTTGGGAAAATGTTGTTGATTGACTAAACATTCTGAACTGCAATCAAGAGAGAAACAAAAAATTAGTTAGAATTAAGAAAAACAAGATAGGGATAAATCAGAAAGTTGTTGTAGGTGAGAAAAAATCTAAGGAGAACATAAAAAATTTAAGATGAAATCTGATTCAGTATTAAAATCAAAATCAAGAGAAGATTTTGAAAAAAAAAAATTAAAACTGGTTTGACTCTGTTCATTCGCCGATTTGTAGAGCCTCTCTCCCCTCAAAAATAAATTTTTTGATGTGTATTGTTGGTGTTCCAATTTAGTTGTTGAACCTGATACATGCCCAACTTCCGGTTTGGCAAACTTTGCCTATGTAAGTGGTGGTTCAGATTTGTCCTCACAAGAGATAAATCTAGGGATGTTATCGTTTGTCATAAGTGATGGTTGTGATTGAGATTAGAAATGCATTTAATGGACAAAATTTATCATGTCATTAAGGTTCCATAATTCTTCATAATAAATAGCCTATTAATTTTCCATGATAATATTTTATTAAATATCAAATTAAAAATAATAATATATAAATTATCCTGCTATTGATGATAATTAATATATTTTTATTTGCTAATACTTAGGATTAGTTTGGTATTGTTGCGAGATTTATAAAAGTGCTTTTCTGATGTACATTACTATGCCGATCTATGTAAAAAAACAATTGAATGGTTGCCATGCCGAGCTCTGTAAAAAAAAACAATTGAATGGTTGCAAATTATAAACTAAAGTTAATAATTAAAACTATTTTAAAAAGCGATCAAATTGAGTCTGGGAAAATATCAGGTCTAGATTTAGTTAGTGAGAAAATGACAAAAGTAGACATATCTCTGAAAATTGTTTATTCTATTTCATTATGCATAAAAATAAGTAAATTTTCAACTATTAGGGTACATATATATGTAATATTAAATTTACTAATTAGTATTATTACTAAAAAGTATTATTTTCTTAACCACTTTTTAAAAATCTAAAATTTCTTAATATTTATTGTTGATAAATAAAAGTTTGTTTCAGTGATACGGTATGACATAAAATGTAGTTTGAAAATAAAAAATAACTATCTTTTAAAGAATAAAATATAGCGAATAAAAGTTGGTAATCATATATAGATTCAAGGATAATTTTTGTCAGTTATAAAAAAAATATGGGATAGAATTGGAAAATAAAATAAAATATGAAATTAGGGTGAACTATAGTATTTGCCTTTGAAGCTTTTAAAAGATTTATTAATTGGGGATATGAAAACTAATTGGGGGATATAGCTACAAGACAAAATAGGGATCCAAATAGCAAAGCTGGGTCACCCCTTATCTAAGTATTTTTTTTAAATCCTAATATACCCCTCACTAATCATGTTTAGTGGTTAATAATAATTAGTAAAAAACTTAAGTATTTGGGGGATAGATTAGTGTGTGTTTTTATTTTAATTTGTGTGAGTGAGGAGTAGAAGGAGAGAAAAAAAAATTTTGAGTGGAATTTTTTTTTTTTGAAAATGGAAGATGATTGTGATGAGAGAATTACCGGCTAATAAGAGGTTGAAAAATTGATTTTTTTTTCTTTGAATCCACCATTGTTGCAGCTGAAAAAGCTTGGTGCCGGCATGGTATTCAACCAAAAACCCATGCGGGAAATTGTTGGAAATGTTCATAAATTGTTTGCCACTATCCGGGGGGGTTCGGGGGGCGTAGCCCCAACGAGAGAGTTACGCCCTCTCGTTACGATTTTTTTTCTGGTTTTGATGTTGATTTTTTTCTGGTTTTGAACAGGTACCGGCATGGTAATCATGGATTCGAGCATGCCGGTACATGTTCCGGCATAGTATTTTGCTTAAATTTCTATGCCGGAACAGGGTGAAAAGTATCCAGAATGTTGATTTTTTTTTCACTTGACTACCGGCATTGATAGGAAATTCTCGAGCATGCCGGTATCATGTTCCGGCATATGGTCTTCATCAATTCCGGCATGGTCTTCATCACTTCCGTTTTGAATTTTTTTCTGGTATTAATCAGTCCAGTGCCGGCATGGTCAGTTGATATGAAGACTATGCCGGTATCATGATACCGGCATGGTCTTCATCAATTCCGGCATGGTCATCATCACTTTCAGCATGATCTTCATCACTTCCGAATAAAAAAAAATTGGTTTCCAAAGTGAGGAGAAGAGAATTTGATATAGAGTGGGGAGAGTTTAGAATTTGAAAGGTCATCATCACTTTCAACATGATCTTCATCACTTCGAATAAAAAAAAATTGGTTTCCAAAGTGAGGAGAAGAGAATTTGATATAGAGTGGGGAGAGTTTAGAATTTGAAAGGGAATGGAAAATATTTGGGTTTCAAAGCTCCACCCCTAAATAAGATTAATAAGAAGTGGAGATGGAAATGGGGGACATGATTTTGTTTTTTGGTTTTAAGTTTTTGATTTTTATTTTGTGGGAAGGGTATTTTAGTATTTTCGCCCCCAAAAGTCACCCCTTAGCACACACCATGGGTTGGGGGAAGTAATTCATATCCCCCAATTAATTCCCATATCCCCCAATTAAAAAATCTTTTAAAAGCTCATTCTCCCCCACTTTCAAAATTGATAGATTTTGGAAGTGTTTTGTATAAAAAACACTTTATGAAATCTTTACCCAACACTAAGATGAAAAAATATTGCTATAAATATGTTTTCAAAGTACTTCTTTTTTTGAAAGAAAAAACGTTGTACCAAACTTAGTTAGATTGGCTAACAATTATATAAGTGGACCATAGTGACGGCGGCAAGTATTGATGCCAGTGAGTAATTTCGCATCGTCTCACGTATTTCTTGATAAATGGTTTAACGTTATTTTTAATCAATGATGATGGATAAAATAATTTATTGTTAGTACAACTTATTGTTATTAGGTTAAGTACTTAATGATTTGACTTACTAACTAATCATGGTTTTATTATTTTTATGCAAAGAATAACCTCACATTTGGAAGCGTAATGTCGTAGAATGTAATGGCCTGACCATCAACCGAGATTATCCTCACTTAGCCACTGCGGTCATCTGACAATATTGGGTTTTAAATAGTCACCGCTGCGGTCATCCAACAACAGCTTCTCAGAAGGTCACCCACCCCAGGATTACTCAATACCGAGCATGCTTAACTATAGAGATTTTTTGCCAACTATGAAGCCAATTATGCTGAAAAGGTCTCGGTGTTACGAAAGGACAAACCATTACCTATATTATATTCGGTGAACTCTTCCTGCCGAATTGAATAAAGTACATAATATACATGGGAATTTTGAAAAAATAAAACTACATCGTATGTGAGTAAAATGGTTGCCATCGGGAATGACTTAACATTTTAAAGTATTATAGCTTAAGTGAATGAATTATCTTTTCATTATGTCACTGAAATAGTAAGAATATAGAATATGATATGTATTTTTGAGTCAATTATGAGTTTTACTCTTTTCAAACTATTCTTAATGGGAAAAAAGCAACAAGGACCCGAGCAATGTTAATATTTACACAATTATTCTTGAGACAAATGAGTTCGGTGTTGTAATTCCGCTATAGCTTACATACTTTAATGTTTTGATTCCGCTTGGTTGTTGGAGTATGTGGCGCGATAAACCACATATGTATAGCTAGGGATAGTCCCTCATGGAATAAATAGGAATACATGTGGAGCTTAATAAGCTTGGACATCTCCATACATAGAACCGAGGCCTTTTAGTTGAAAATCCCACGCCTCTTATCCCAAGGTGCGTCAAGTGGGGTTCGGGGTTATGTGGTCGGGTGATGAGTAGTGTCCGATGGTCCATGGAGATCCTACAATTGGTATTAGAGCTCATGGTTGGGGCTACTGTCCGAACGTAGAAGTGGTTGTGGATGTCACCCGGTTTAGGGCGCAAGTGGAATCAGACTCAAGATGGAGCAGACAAGGCCCAAAGTTGAACTGGCGCTCAAGGTGGAAGTAATGTCTTACACATTAACTCAGGTGGAGCAGGGTTCTAGATCGGTAAGGCAATGCTCAAGGTTGAACTGGCGCTCGAGGTGGAGTTAGTGTCTCACACATTAAATCTCAAGCGGAGCAGGGTTCTAGGTGGCCAAGGAAATGCTCAAGAGGTGGAGTAGGATTCTAGGGCGCGTAGTGACAATAATCATGATCGATGCGTAACATATACAGACGGTAATCATATGGTGGAGTATGATTGGACTGGTCAAGTGGTTTAATCTCTCCAAGGTGGATATTATTAAAGTATGTGGCGCGATAAACCACATAAGTATAGCTAGGGGTAGTCCCACATGGAAGAAAGATGAGTACATATAGAGCCTAATAAGCTTGGGCATCTCCTTAA
>JAJJWW010013656.1:35677-96808 GCA_023531295.1 Papaver armeniacum
TTGATACAGGATCGACGTTTACTGATCTACCTCAACCCATTTATTTGTCCGAAAAGCTATCAGCATTTCGTTTAAATCTATAGACCCATTTATAAAAATGATAACCAAAGTCATAATGGCCCCTAATTAGATACTGCTGGCTGGCGTGGATGGATGTATATAACGTGATAGAAATTTTCTTATAATTCATGTTTCAAATCAACTACTTGCTAGCACGACCTTTCATTTTTTCCCATTTGAAGAACACAATTCATTATTAAGTATATAGTTGACATTAATTTGTTTGTATAAACATATACTTTCGTTTGCTTGTTGAGCTATATCTCTATCTTTGTTGATAGACATAGTATTTGATCTCTTTTTGAGGATCAGCTTAGAAAATTCTCATATATATATATATCCGATCATGACTCTTTTCTTTAAAAGAGCGAGCTTGATTTGTCTCTTTTTCTCTCTCTCAGTAAGTATGTCGTGGCATAGAGATCCAGAACTGTTTATATGTTACTGGAGTTCCACGATTGGGTGGAAGGTACACCGGATAAAGAAAAAGTGTAACGTCCCTCTTACTACAATTAGAGGACCAAGAAGTATAACGTCCCTCTTACTAAAAAGTATAACGTCCCTCTTCAAAATATCTACCTGTAACTTTATTACCTGGAAAAATTGGGGTATACCCAGATTAATTGGGGTATACCCATTTTGTTCCCAACCATAATAAAGGGTTAAGGGGTGTCTAATATGTGTAAAGTTACCTAATTACCCTTCTCCTAATAATAACCAAAACTACTCATTTTGGGTTTTTGATCAAAACCTTATTAATTTATTTCCTTCTCCTTCATCATCAATCTAATGATCAATTCCTTTCTCCTACTCTATATTTCATCGTTTTCAAATGAAAAAATATCGTCGATTATAATTTTTTTTTATTATCGATTAATCCTTTCAAACTCATTCTAGTACTTTGTTTTGTATTTTAAATGACAAATTAGATCAAAAAATTTGAAATTGTTGAATTATAGTTACACAGTCGGCATGGTATTTGTTTGTCGAGCATGCCGACTTTTCATATTTATTTTTAGTCGCCAAGCTTATAGGATGAACAGCATGTCGAATTTTCATATTTATTTTTAGTCGGCAAGCTTATAGGATGAACAGCATGCCGACTTTTCAAGGAGTTTTTTTCTTCTAAAAGTAATATTTACAGGGTCAACACGGTATTCATCCTTATACCTTGCAGACTATATTTTAGTCAGCAAGGTTATGAAATTAAAACTTTGTCGACTAATTATGCATTTGTAACACCTTTCTATGTATGTCAAAAATCCTACGCGTGGACGTATGCCGATGGGAATTATCAAATCTTTCGAACAATCTTGTTATTTCTTCTTTTTTTGTTCCAGCAAGGTGATTACTCGCTAAAACGTCAAATATGTATGCTATTAATAAAAATGGGATTTTTTTTATCATCTTTCAAGCTCACTTTGTTAATCTTGAATCTGATAGATTTTTGTGCACAACCTTCTGGCTGATTCTGCGAATCTGCTTCAATCGTTGTTTATTGATTGGAATAAGCGGGGTTACAATAAAAAAATCATCCATCAAAATTTACATTCAGTTTTTTACAGAGTTTCAATAGAATTTTCCCCGACTGAGAGTGAAAATAATATTCGAGTGAAATCAAAACTAAAACTAGGCTTTAAAGAGACATACAACAAATCTAAAATGGACATAACAACCATAGACTTGGATGAGACAATATGACATGCAGGATAACAAACCCCCACATGCCCTAATGAGCATTGAAGGGAAAATTTATCATCCCCATGATTTACTTTTGTTTTGAGATAGTTATTTTAACTTTAAATTTTTGCTTTATTCTGTACTTTAACCTTTCCCCATCAAAAGATGGATGAGTGATAAATTGATAATACAATATGGATGATTCTCTACTGACCGATAAAGGGACAAGGGCAAAACCGTCAGACTCAGTTTTTTTGGTGGGTTCCGGTGGGCCCGCCGATGGCAGCAGGGGTCCCGGTAATTGTGAGAGAATGTGCCTCGACTTTTTTTTTTTTTTATCTCGGTTTTCTTTTGATCTTGGAAGAATTTTTGATATATTGGTGTGTAATGAATTGAGGATATGTAATATAGTGGATAAAAAAATTAGATGAATCAACTACTATTCACCCTCTCTCGAGTCAGGAAAACATGACTTAACTATACACTCACTCTCTCTCGGTTGCTATGTGAACAAATGTGTGACTCAACTACACTCTCGCTCTCAGTTGCTATATAAACAAGTGCATTTCTCTTTTCTGATCACTCACCCTAGCCAACTCAGTAATTCTGTCCTAAATCACCTCCTAGACAGAAAGAAAAAGAAAAGAATAATACAAAAAACCATTAACAATGTCTCCAATGATTATTACATTTATTATCTTCATCGTATTTTCATTAATAGATGTTTCTGGAGCCACGAATCATCAGAACAAGTTTAAATGATACTCTAATGTGTTTTTCTGTATCTGATCAACAGATCAGATACAGAAAAACACATTGGAATATCATTTAAACTTGTTCTGAGACGCCGAAATTTCACATCTCAACTCCCACCGCTATCCAAAGAATTTTTCGTCTATAATCTCCTCTATCACCCATCAACCGAGTACTACACAACGGTTGACATCGGTACCCCACCCCAATCAATGGAGATGCACATCGATACTGGGAGCCCATATTCATGGGTGAGGTGTCAAAAATACATCCATATTATAACAATTATTGACTCCGCATCTTTACCAAGGTATATTTTATAAAACATTACTTGTAAATGGTAAGCAGGGACCATAAAACACTTAAGTTAAACATGACACATCAAACTAAATCACAATTAATTAACTTAAAATAATACTTCAAATTATATTAGTACAAAAATCATAAAAAGAATTATATAATAAAAATTGCCTTCCCCCATCATTCCATTGATAGAGTCTAGCTAGCTCCTCATGGTAAAATTAGAACACATATTTGGATTGAAATACCTCATTCAAATAATAACTCTCAAACACGTTTACATAAGATGAAAAGAAGAAATGGCTTCATGCTCTTAGAAAAATAACTCTCACAGTTAGTCTTCCATCGCAACTAATTTTCTTAACTCTGTTTCACTCTTCGTCCCTCTAATTCTCCCCCACACGACTCTTTTTATAGTGGGAATTCCGAACTCCTTCCATAATTTATGACATGAAATAATGTAGTTTTTTAATTTCTGGCCAACAGAATGGCGCCTTGTATCACGACAATACAAAATTCTCCGATAAAAAATGTGCCACGCGTCAAATAAATAAACCGCATGCAGTCAGAATATTCTTTATTTGGGAAATATATAATTCTTTATTAACTTCAACTATAAAGAATAATATTGTTGCATAGTCTTTATTTTCTTATTTATTTTGCTTATTTTCTTCAATAAACACATATCTTCAAATACCTTTAATTATTAAGGCTTCTCTTAAATGTAGTCCATGCTTTTATTAACCATAGCCCAAAAAGTGTAAGTTAAAACGAAAAACCAAAATTACCAAACGAGTCTTAAATTTTGAACTTATAATCATACTTCTTCCCCAAAATTAAAATATGAACCCTAACTTTTTTATTTTGATCCAAACTAAATTATATTTCAATTATAAATCACCCTATTATAATCGTTCTCTCATTGTTCTTACAAATCACCCTATTGTAAACTTTAATTCTTTACATTCGTCAAAATTAAAAAAAAAAAAAAAAAAAAAACCAACTTTTCACCTTTTCTATAAAGATGTTATTTTTCCAAATCATGATTATCAATTGAGGTTATATATTCTAACTATTCCTTAAAACTTCTCCACAACAATATCAATTGAAAAAAGAAATAAAATCAACTAAGGTTTCCATTATTTTCCTAAAATCAATTTTCTAAAACTCCATAACCATTGTTATTCTTTAAAAAAGATTCTAAGATGATTTTTTTTTCCTCAGTCATGATTACATAAAACTGGGTATTCTAAGATCATCAATTATATATGCTCACATATTACATAATTAACTTTATTTTATTTTTTTTGATTTAGGGATTTGATGGGCTATATATAAAAATCATGTTTAATTTTATGGGTTATGTTAATAATCATAAGAACACGTTTGGTTGAATTAATGACTTAATTTATGTGGGCTATAATTAATAAAAGCATGGGCTATATTTAAGGGAAGCCATTATTAATATCTTGCACATTGTCTCCACACTTCTATGCACTACCACACTCCCATATCCAAATGATTGGTCCAATAATTCTTCATGTTTCCTTTTCGGACTAGCCCATTAAACCAACTCATTTACTCCGTTTTACCAGCGGAATTCCGCATTTTAGTCCATCGATTTTTATTTCCCAAAACAACTACAAATACACAAAACGCCATAATAAGTACAAAAATGAGCACTAACATAATATATAATTGATATCAAATCAGACATATCACTCGTCCTCAAATGGTAGTAAAAAATCTTATGTAATCGTCTTTTTGTTATCAACAAGGACTTTCACCGGCTCTGCAGCTATAACTACGATGACTTCTTCTTGGTATTATCTTTGTTTCCACCATTATTAGCACCTTTATTTTTTGGACAATCATGCATGTAGTGTCCTACTTTCTTACGCGCACTACAAGAAACTTAATATATTGCAGCACCCAATGGTTATGGCATAAACCCCTATTAGTGTCGCGATAACCTATGTAGCAAGAAGTCTATTGCTGCACCCAATCTTTATTGCTGCAGCAAGAAATTATACTTTTTTGCCACTCTTTTCATATTATTGCTACAGTTGTGTGGCAAAAGTTTCATTTTGCAGCAGTAAATTATAGTTTTTAGCTGTAGTTGAAAAGTATTGTGACTAGAAATTTGCTTTTGCAACACCTATATTGAAGGTGTGGCAATATATGGTGTAGCAATAGCTAGATTTTCTTGTAGTGGCGGCCAACATTCCACAACACCTCTAGGCCGGCATTGAGATCTCCCTAGACTTCCAACTAGATTTGTTACGGATCCTATTTGAACTTATGCTTCTATTATCTTGCTACATACTTAATGTTGAACTTGAAGAACTAAAACTTTGTAACCATGTTTTACGCTTCTTTTTCCTTCGGCGATCAACCTCTGCTGCACATCAAGCTTCAATTTTCTAACTCCCTGCGGAATTGCTGATAGTCGTTCTTTCCGTCTCTCAACTCCTTGACAATGAAGACAATAACTATAAAACTTGCATTTCATTATCAAAAATACTAAAGTTCTTAAATAATAACTATAAATAAATGTTACAAAAAAAAAGATGGGAAATAATCAATTTTTAAACTTCCGATGACCATTTCACTTTACCTATTTTTGATTAGGTGATAGACCACTTTATGATTGGCTCTCTTAAATTAATTTTCTCAAAAAGCCCTGTTAAAAAGAACGGAGGGAGTATATAAAGATGGGAAATAATCAATTTAAACTTCCGATGTTTGATTAGGTGATAGTATATAAATTAAAAGCCCTGGCGATCAGATCATTCACCCAATTACCTCGTCTCGCCTTGTTCAATTCAATTTCAAGGCTTTGCAGTGAAGCTTTATATAGGGGAAGAACCGGAAATATTATTACAAGGACAAATTATTATTCCTAGAAGTAAAAGACAAGACTGCACTAATCATCTCGGAACAGGACTCCAAACCTTAGCATATATCACCATAGGTGAACCTCTACTGACCAAACTAACCATAATAAGTATATACTACTACTACAGTGATTAAGACTCAATACGTATTTTACCATTGAATGATCATCAGTATGATCAAAACTAGACAAGTTACAGAAGTAACTTTAAACTTATGGCTGATATCTGTTGCTTCACTGGGAGCAGCAGTTGGAGGAGCATTTGGAGGAGTCGTCGGTGCGCGGACAACAATTTCAACTTTTAGACCTTCTTTGCAATGTCCGCCGCAAATAAAGTACCGTGTACGAGTATTCTTGAGTGTTATATTGACCGATCCCCCATCGTAGATACCCATGGTGCTGCTCGTAATACAAGCATTGTATGCGAACTCATTAACTTCGAGGACATTGTGGATTGTCTTGTACAAAAACACTGCATATAAAAAAAAAATATAGTTAGTATTAGATAATAGTGTGTTCAGCCAACAGTTAGAGAAGTTATTGGAGCATGTTTAAGTCGGAAAAATATAGTTCCTATAATTGTTGATTAACTGTATGATCTAGTGAATAAATTAGAAATTAAGAGAATTTGAAACCTAGCGTATCTCCAACATAAAAAGTGTGGTTCGAGCTCCAAGCTTGCATATCTGAATCAAGTGACCATCCATATTCTCCACCAACAGTGTAATTAGTAGCAGATGTAGCATAAACGAAGACCGACAACATGATCATTAACTTCATAACCGTTTCCAAAATCCAAACTTGATTCATCTTCATAAGTCTCCACTAATTCTTCTTCTTCTCAACTAAAATTAGTAATAATATGTGAAGGCTACAACAACTACAAGAAAAGACAATGATTTTTTACCTCTAAAGTTTGGTTTATGTATAGCCAGGTGTGAAGAGCATACTGGGGAAAACTTGAAACGAATTGATCATGCAGATCACTTGAAAGTGGTGAATGCAACATATGAAGAACTACAAGAACTAATTAGCGTGCTGTGTACGGTTCTCAACAGGGCAAAAATGTGTGTTTGGACAAAACTAACAAAAAATTTCTAGCTAACTACAAACAGAATACTTTTGGATTGAGTGGGATTATAAATGGGTCACTATGATGGGACTGTTGCCCACGTATCCAGTAAGTACTTAAACAAGTTTTTGTATCTTAATATTTCAAAGAAAAAAATAAATCATCGGGGGTACGAAGAAATCGGATGATTATCACGTACATGATTCAACAGGCATGAAAATGAAAAGAATGCAAATGGTTTGAAGCTCCGGCCAGAAAAATACATAAAAGCTTGTGGAATGTGGATCCAAATGCTGCAACATTCAAATGCGGTTATAGTACCACGATTCCTATAGGAAATCGTACCACGGTTCAAATACACTTTTGATCCAAATGTGGATCAAAAGTGTTTGATTATATAACAAAAGTGGCCTCTAGTCTTCCAGACATACAGCAACTAGAAAAGGACCACATTCCATGTTGGCCCTTTTTCTTCCTCTCACACAATTTGCCATCAAAGTTTCGTTAGATATTTGAGGAAACAAAAATACAAAAACAGAGAAAAATACATATGTGAAAACTAAAATTGTGATGTTTTTATTTATGCCATCCAAGTAAATGATTTTAAGTACCAGTAAGTTTAATAAAGAAAATCTTATGTATATTTCAAGGTATAAGCTGTTTAAATTAAAGTCGTGTAGTGCATGTTATAACACTTGGAGTCGTATCATACTTTGTATCTGCTTTGTTAAGCTGGTAAAGTTTTCACTCGCACGTGGTTTTAACATTTTTAATCTAGCAAAATCACAACCGATCATATAATTGGTTGTGGTGATGCTTGTGAAGAGCCTAAGCCAAAAAGATTTATATTAGGCACAGAGTCATGTTGTGACGAGATCACCTCGTGACAATATCAGGAAGGGTGCAACTTTTAACGGTTAACCGTTGGATATTATACCCTAGATATATTAGAATCTCGAGAAAATTTTAGGAAATTAAAATGTTTTTATTATTTTTCGTCATTTATACTTTTTCATTTTACATCCCTTAATTTTATTTTATTTCATTTCTTCCACCCAAATTCGTTCTTTCTGGTTTCCTAAACCTAGAAACATAGGTTATGCATTTTTTTTCTCTAGCAGCGAACCAGAATTGACTTTGTTTGATAATAGCTTTTGAAGAACTAATCATGAGCTTTCTAATCGTGCTTAAGAAACAATACAAAGATAGTTCTCCTTTTTTCTCTTATTGGATACGTTACGTTAAACAATCATGCCGATGTAAAAAGATTGCTCAGGAAAACATGCTCGAGTACATTGAGAAGAGGTACCCAAGAAAGAGATGATCAATTGTGCCCTTCTTCTTCTTCTTCTTCTTCTTCTTCTTCTTCTTCTTCTTCTTCTTCTTCTTCTTCTTCTTCTTCTTCTTCTTCTTCTTCTTCTTCTTCTTCTTCTTCTTCTTCTTCTTCTTCTTCTTCTTCTTCTTCTTCTTCTTCTTCTTCTTCTTCTTCTTCTTCTTCTTCTTCTTGTTTTTTTGTGACAAAAAAACAAAAAACAAAGAATTGTCCTGAATGAAGTATTACGAGTATAAGTTAGATGCTTGAGAAAAACAAAAAACAAAAAGGAAGTTAGAGGCAGAGTCTAACACGCTTTAATGGAGGGAAGTATTTCAAAGCAGATTGTCAACACTCAAGAAAAAAAAAAATGAATCCTCCTCTTGACCGATCAAAAAAAAAATGTACGTGGTAGCGTTTATAAGGCAATAAGTAAGACAATTACCTTGATGAAATTGCATGCAGATTGTCAACACTCAAGACAAAAACGAATCAGTGATTACAAGTTTGGAGTGGTTTTGATGATCAAAACACAAAATTTTAAAGGTATAGGTGGAAATGGTCAAAGAAAACAATCATTCGAAATATGAAAAACAAATTTTGATCAATAAAGATCCTAATTTGATTGGGGGCCAGACATTTTAATTGGGGGCCAAGCATTAGAGGACAAAAAAGGTCATCCAATCCTAATTTGGGTCATCCCTTATAAAAATATTTGCTAAATGGCTAAAATGCCCCTAAGTGATTAGTATTAAGATTTAATTAAGTTGATTAGTGTGATAATTTTGTTTAGATAAAAATCAGGTTTAAGGATTAAAATTTGGGGAAATTTTAGTTTTTGGGTTTATTTTTTTGAGAAGAAGAAGAGTAGTTTTGAGAGGAAAAAACTAGGGTTTTTAGAAATGAATGATTCATGTGAAGGGCATGAGGTTGTTGAAGGTTCAAACAATAACCATGATTGTGTTGATGGTGAGATTGTCTCTAATAATCCTATGGATTGGATGTTTGATGAAGAGGTGTTAATGGAGGAAGCCATGAATAATGGTGGAAATGAAGATGCTAAGGCTCAAAATGAAGGAACCGATACTCCAAATGAAGAACCCGCACCTCAAAACAATTAGGTAAACCTCATATACTCTTGAAATTGTCTGAATGGTGCTCCAAGGGGTCGATTCATGGTCACTGTTTAAGTCGTCAGTGTGAGAGTAGTTATAGTCGGGGTTTGGATTCATTAACGACTCTTCAAAGTCGTCAGTGAATTGGAATTACCTATGACGACTCAAACCTGCAACATTTCCAGGTTATGAAAAATCGTTAAGGGAGGGTGATAAACACTGACGACTTTTTATGCTAGGTCAAAAAGGGTCGTTAATTTTTTTTTTGTTTAGAGACAAACGACTCTAAACCCAGAACTCTCAGTAAATAAAACACTTAGAGTCGTCATATATGTATTCGTATAAGATGACGACCCTATCCCGCAATTTCAAATTTTATGTAGAGTCGTTCGGTGTTTTATTTAATATACTAACGACCCTTGCGCTGGATTATCATAACTTTTGATTTCATAGAATCATTTCATTGAATCGTAAAAGGCATACATCTTTCATAGCGATACATTGAAGGAAATGAAATACAATAGATAATAACGGTGCACTGATACACTTAATCATAAATGGCGTAATTATACATAGTGCCTTCCAAGATAAAGTAGCAATCGTCGAACTCAAACTTTTTCCCACGAAGCTCCTCGTAATAGCCATACGCCTTCCTCAACTGAAAACGCAAACATACTCAGTTAGTATTGTTGAAAGCTTTGGATAATATTTACCTCTTGTTTAAATACTTAGTCTTATAGCACCCAACTTATTGGGCATGGCTTCCCTTACGGCCTTGATTTCTCTTTTAAAAACTTCACACTCGAAGAATATCTCCTCGAACCGTTCCTTGATGAGTTTCAAAGACCTTGAGTTGCAATTTCCGTCTAACGCCACAAAACGATGAATACACGGTTCCACCAAGCATCCGATGTTTGATCAATGTCTTTTCCTAGATCTTCAAAGTGGTTTGTGACTGTTTTCCAAGCTCTCACAATAGCGCAATTCTCTTCCGAAGTGTAAGTACTAGTCATGGTGTTTCCTCTTCTTTTTCCTCTTGGATAATAAATGAGTGAGAATGAATGTGAAGGTTTAGAATTATGGTTTGGGTGAAGAATGGGTGAGATATGGGTCTCTATTATAGAGATTAAGGACCCAACAGTTATTTTTTTGAATTTTTAATCGTTGCCCGACTCAACCACATTTGGTGAATTCAAAATTCACATTAACTGCATTAAGGATCGTCATTATGTATATTAAACAAGTAACGACTCTTGATGATAAAAAGTAATTCCATATCAGAGAGACCTCCTTTTTATTTCCTTCTCTTCGGTACCAGCAAACATCTGCCTAATGTCCACAAGTTTGAACTCTTTCTTCGGGTACTTAGTTCCCGGCACGAAAAGCCCATCAGTCTTCTCTTTATCCCAGCCAAACAAGTTCTTGGTCCATGTATCAATTTCATCCCAACTAGGCCTTCTCTTGAAATTCTCAATGGTTGATTTACCTTCGACCGCACCCCTAATATACGTTATTGCATCATCAGGAGTCAATGCCATCTCGCCAAAAGGAAGTTGGAATGTGTTGACTTCAGCGTAATACCTTTCACAGAAACTAGATACTGCAACCTTGTTATACGCAATCACAGAGTTCACAACGGCATTGTACAAACCGGAGTTTTCAACATATTCTCTAACTCTTGCACATTCACCTGTTAGCGGCCACAACTCTATTTTCCTAAAATAAGATTGGTGCCTGAAAAGACGTGCGGCATTCTTATGATCCTGCAAAAAATAAACAAATAAATATTAAGAAACATATTAGAAAAGTAATATCAACCAACTAATCAAATAGCAAGCAAAGTTGGGATTCTTACGATTGTCTCATAGATGGTATGAGCCCGCGATCCAGAATATCCAAATAGAACTTTGCCGCCATCTATAGGTTCTCCTCTTGGTTTACCACTTCGAAGAGGCTCCAACATCAAATGAGGCGCGGGAACGTGTCTCGCGCTGGGTGCAATATCAGTTCCATCCTTCTTAACCCTCTTTACCGGCTTCGTCTTTGCATTCTGTTCTTCAACTTCTACATCTTGTTTACCATCATCCTCTTCATCATCATTACCAGCAACATCATCCCCTTCATCCTCTTCCTCCTCATGACCACCATTATTACCTCCATCCCCTTCCTGCTCATCATCATCACCATTACCATCATCAGAATCATCACCACTAACATTATCTTCATCATCATTGTCACTCTCTACTTCCTCTTCACCTCGTACTGGAGGATCTTCTTGTATCTCCTCTTCTTGGATTTCTTCTTCTTCACCACTACTGCTAGCGGAAATAACAGGAGAGTCTGACTCTGATGAATCCGACAAATCATTACCTTTGTCTCTTGGTTCGGTGATAGAAAATGATACCTCACTCGGCTTCTTACCGCGTAATGGACCGGCAAGTAAGTATTTATCATGGCGTGGAGCTTTGGAAGGTGGAGATATCGTCATTGGAACCTTGCCTTTGGTTCTGCATTTGGTTTCGAAACCAAAAAACAAAAAAAAACCAATAAGACATCAACTTTATGGTTATCAGAAAAAGAGTCGTCAATAAGATAATCTAAAACACAACCGACCCTTGTATATCATGTGATGACTCAAAGTAATATGATGACGACCCTGTCAAATAACAAAGGGTCGTCAAAAAGACAATAACGATCCTACGATTTGGGTTGACGACTCTAGGGCATATACTTAAGTGACGACTCAAGGGGAAATGAGATGACGACACTATCAATTTTTGGAACAGAGGGAGTTTCGAGTTCCATCAAGAGTCGTTAGGAAATAAATAAGGGTCGGCAAACAAGAGTCGTCATCTGCAACATAAAAGATTAATGACTCTATTCTAGGGCAAAAAATGTCGAAGTAGCAGAATAAGGGTCGTCATCTTCAACCTAATACACTAACGATTTTTCATAAAATAAGCATGCAAATGAAAAGTCGTTAGGGGTATCCACTACGATACTAACGACCCTTTAACTGAAACCGCTAAAGTTCAGTTACCAAACTCAATTTCACAATCAAAATACAACAAAAAATCGAATAGAAGGTGGGTTTAAGTTCACATACCTTCTAATTGGACCCATATCTTCTTTGGGTTTTGTTTTTTTGGGTTTGGGAGTTCTTCCCTCGACGACCTTGCCTTTAACGGTGTCGACGAGATTCGGGATTTGACGTTCTTTGCGAGCGGTCTGCTTTGTACGTGCCATGTTTGAAGAAGAAGTTAATCGTCGATTATCTTCTAACATCGACGATGAATCGGTCGAAGAAAAAAATTTCGTTTGGGGGTCGTTAATGGTGGTGGTGGAGAGGAAGAGGAGAGGAAGATGAAAAGAAAAAAAAGAGAAACTGATTTTCTCTTTTGGTTTAGTTTAGGGTATATGAATTTGGGGCCTAATTATGATTTCAAATTAGTGTTAGCTGATTTTTAAAATTTGTGTTTAGTAAAGGGTAAAACAATCTTTTTCATATCGGATTAATACGCCCCTCAAAAAATTGGGGTGAAAATAAAATATTATGGCCCCCAATTAAAATGTCTGGCCCCAATCAAATTAGGATAAAGATCCGTATAATGAATGTTAGCAAAAAAGTGTAATTATATTGTTATACTATGTTGAAGTTACACCACCAACTTTGGTAAGGTCAATCTAAATGGGCCTAGAAATATCTAGGTTGTCCAGCATATTCTATAAACATCAAGAGTACAAAACTGGTAATGAAGTAGTTAGAATAATCTAGAATAGCCCAGTTAGTAGAGATAGCACGTGAATTATTGTCTACAAATATGAACTATGATATTAGGCATACATAAAATTTTTCGGGCATACAAAATGATAATCCCATCTAGGGTGACCTTATAAGGGGTAACCTATGGGTAGCTCAATTACCTATATACCCTTAATACAAAAATCTAAAATCAGTTTTCTAAAAATCAAAATCATCTTCCCTTAACATCTCTTCTTCTTCCTCCTCTATCAAGAACTCTTCCCCTCCATGAAAAAAAAATTCATCATAAAGTGATTAATTGTCAATTCGTAAAAATTTGATTGTCGATTAAACTGAACTACATAATGACTCGTACAAAGAAAAGCAGGGACTAGGCAAACAAAATCGTCTTCTAATCCATCAATTGAAGAAGAAGAACCAATTGAAGATGAAGGTGTAGAAACTGAAAATCAACCACCAATTGAACCAGAATTGAACCAACTGGATCTCCAACTCCGGAAACGAGGATAAAAAAGTAAGTTTTACAAACCCAATCTCCTATTTGCTGTTTTTCATCGATTAAATGACGGTTACAGTGTTGGGTTCGGCTCAAAATTAAGTTGAGTTTTTAGCCGAACTGTTCTTCACAAAAGCTTCCTGAAAGTGTATATGAACAGTTCGGCTTAAAATTTCATGAAATTTCAAGCCGAACCTAGTCACAGAAAGAGATGCACAGGGGTTCGGCGTATTCGATAATCATAATATGTGCCGAACCTAGCACATTTACGAGGTTCGGCTATTACGATATTCACAATATGTGCCGAACCAATACAAAATTATTAACCCAGAAATGTACATGATCGGGTTAGAAACTTATATTCTACTTATTCAAATATAGAACAATGTGTTTCCAACAGGTTAGGCGCTTACGAATTTCTAAATATAAGCCGAACCCTAAACATTTTTTCTTCCAGACAGTTCGGTGTAGGGTTCGGCTTGTTAGGACAATTCTAACCAAGCCGAACTCTGGTCTACAAGGTAGGTTCGGCTCTTAATCAACACTTTCAGCTAGCCGAACTGTTCATCCAGAGTCGCCGAACCTTAGTGAAAAAACACAGACTTTTGGTGATTTTAACCTACAAAAGTGAGATTAAACATAAGATATGTTGGAAAATTTTTCCGCGAGACGCTGTAACTAAATAAGATAGGTCGAACCCCGCGAACAGCCTAAATGACTACAATTCAAGGGTAACTAAATAATCTACACAATTTTTTTTCTCACTTTCCCCTTCTCCTTCTAAAAAAAACTAACTTTTTTTTTCTTACTCAAAATTTTTTATCTACACAAATTAATAACTAAATAATCTTAAAACTAATCACTAATCAAAATTATTTTAACTAATCATTAATATTAACACTAATCCTAAAAGGGCAGATTTGTCATTACCAAAAATATTTGGCTAAGGGGCTTCTAATTTTGCTATTTACACTCCTTTTTTGTCCTTACTTGGTATGCCCTAAAAGATTTCCGTATGCCTAATATCATAGTTCACAAATATATCTAGCTAATGTAGTCGGTCCTCTAGAAGGTCCTTTAGTCAAGTCTCTAGATCGTTGCATAGGCCACTATAAATAGAGGGTGAAGCCC
Organism: Papaver armeniacum; assembly: GCA_023531295.1. Classification (NCBI taxonomy): domain Eukaryota; kingdom Viridiplantae; phylum Streptophyta; class Magnoliopsida; order Ranunculales; family Papaveraceae; genus Papaver; species Papaver armeniacum. The sequence goes on from JAJJWW010013656.1 coordinate 50,256, forward strand.
TCATTTGTAAGCATCCATCAAACAACAGAGTGAGTGATCGAGTGAAGTAAGAGTTCAGTGTAAGGTCAGTGAGTGGAGTGGTAATTAAGTGTGAGCGAAAAGTGAGGTTGTGTTGTAAAGTTAAGAGTGATAAGCTTAGTTTGTAAACATTATATTCCCTCGGTCCTAAATTAAGAGTCCGCTTTGACTAAGTCAAGATATTAAGGAAATCCTATAAATTGTCATGATTAGCCCTTGACTAGCTGTTGGCAATCTTGTGTAAGTACTGCAATAAAACAAACAGAAAAGAAGAGAAACGCAAACCCAATTAGCCGAAATCAAAGTCGAGGCAAGGATTATATCCTCTAGCCTTAAGACAGATTCACCCCGCACTGGTGCTTACGGATTATCGATGTCTGTCTCCCAGGATACAACGACTTTCTTCTCAATGTAGTAGCACTCCAAACTTCGAGAAACGGCGAACCAAACTTTAAGTGATGAACTCTCTGTTTTACAAAACCTTAATGATTTTAGAATGCAATGAATGAAAATTGGGTTTCTGATTGATTTTTCTAAGTGTGTGCAGGGTATTTATAGAATCACTAGTACCTCTTCAATGAAGGATCATGATGCTTCAAGGATTCTTCAAGGGGTGTGTCTCTAGAATTCCAATTTGAATTCCCGAAGAGTTGTTTCTCTTCACGCCTGGTTTTAGGTTTCTTACCGTTTCAAAACTTGAAACTATCTTAACCTAATTAATAGGCCAAACTAGGATTAAGCCCATAAATACTAAACCAGCCCAACACCCAAATCCACATGGTACTAGTTCAATGAATTTACATTCATAAATAGAAAATTGGATCAATTTTCCAACAATCCCCCATATGAATGAAGATTCATTGACTAACAATGTGAGTGAAAATGCGAGACCGGACACTAAAAGAGAGTTCAAACGGAAATAAATTGCATGGGGATAGGTAGCTTTCGCCTTGAACCTTCCTTAGTGAATAGCTATCGGGCTTTCTACTGGGTCAGTGTGCCATAGGCTTTGAACTGTCAGTTTTTAAGTGTAAACCAAGACAATAACTATCACACAATTTATTTCCTCACCAAGTTGGTTCTCATAGTTGTGTTCATTTTACCTGAACAATTCCGGAATTCATGAAGCGCTTTTAGATGAACCCAGCCTATCAAAGGTTCTCACAGAGCGGCCACACTTCTCACTTCATATAGGTGATTTCCTATTTAAGAGTATCTGCCATACCCTATTTGGAATTTCCAAATCTTAGGAATCATTAAAAGCATCGCTTATCCTTAACTACGCGACAGGCAGCACTGTGTCATCATAGGAATGGGTAGAAACATATCTCTATTCATGTTCCCCAGTGCTTCGTGTGAATCGTTCTTAATTTCTGTTTCCCGTTGAACCTAGATCTTGGGATCTCCAGTCAACTAGGTTGGGTTTCCCTTAATACGATTCGGTCGATGTAGGCTTTAAGCCCATTCCCCTCGATGATCTATAGACTTGCTCTCTGGATAAACCTTTAGTAAATGGATCCGCTAGGTTATCCTTGGACTTCACATAATCGATCATAATAATTCCCATTGAGAGCAATTCTTTCACGGTCTTGTGTCTCAATCTTATATGTCGAGACTTACCGTTATATATATCACTCCTTGCTCTGCCAATTGCAGATTGACTATCGCAATGAATACATATTGCAGGCACGGGTTTTGGCCATATCGGAATATCTTCTAAAAAGTTTCGAAGCCACTCTGCTTCTTCCCCTGCTTTATCTAAAGCAATAAAACTCAGATTCCATTGTGGATCTAGCTATAAGAGTTTGCTTAGAAGATTTCCAAGATACCGCTCCACCACCTATTGTAAATACATACCCACTAGTGGATTTAACATTTTAGAATCGATATCAATTCGCATCGGAATATCCTTCTAATACAGGTGGATATCTCGTATAGTGTAATCCATAATCCGGGTATATCTCAAGTACTTTAATACCTAATTATAGCCTTCCAATGGTCTTTTCTGGATTCTCGTAAAATCGCTTAATTTATTTACCGCACAAGCTATGTCCGGACGAGTGCAATTCATCAAATACGTTAAGCTACCAATTATACGAGAATACTCTACTTGTGATATACTTTGATCACGATTTTTCGCTAGATGAAGAGTTGGATCAATAGGTGTTTTTGAAACGCCTCCATCATCCTTCTCAAATTTACTTAGTATGCTCTCAATGTAATGAGATTGAGATAATACCAAAGCCGTCGATGCCTTAGAAATCTTTATTCCTAAAATAACATCAAAGAACACCTAGGTCTTTCATATCAAACTTGCTCTTTAGAAGTTTATTTGTATCGTTAATAACTTCCATGTTATTACCCATGATAAGCATATCATCAACGTAAAGACATAAAATTACACAACCCTTTGGTGTATTCTTGAAATAGACACACTTGTCACATTCGTTTATTTTAAAACCATTTGATATTATTATACTATCAAATTTTTGGTGCCATTGCTTCGGCGCTTGTTTTAACCCATAGAGTGATTTTACCAATTTACAGACTTTCTTTTCTTGACCGGGAACTACCAAACCTTCTGGTTGTTCCATATAGATTTCCTCATCTAATTCACCATTTAAGAAAGCCGTTTTAACATCCATTTGATGTATCTCAAGGTTATATAATGCAGCAATTGCAATTAATACTCGGATTGAGGTTATTCTTGTTACAGGAGAGTATGTATCGAAATAATCTAATCCTTCCTTTTGCTTATAACCTTTTGCGACAAGTCGCGCCTTATACTTGTCTACTGAACCATCAGGTTTCATTTTTCTTTTGAAAATCTACTTGCAGCCCAAAGGCTTACAACCAGGGGGAAGATCCACCCATTCCCAAGTGTGATTTTGTAAAAGAGATTGAACCTCACTATCTCTAGCCTCTTTCCAGAAAGGTGCTTCCAGAGTCGACATTGCCTCTTTAAAGGTTTGAGGTTCACTTTCTAACAAGAATGTTTCAAAATCAGAGCCAAAAGATGTAGATTTTCTCATTCTTTTACTTCGTCTAGGCTCGTTAATCTGTAAGTTAGAACTATCTTGATTAGATTGATTTCTATCAATCTGATCAAAAGCTCTCTTGTTACTCAATTTTTCATTTGAGTCACTTACACCTGCACTTTTGTTTCTATCTCTACATGGAAAGATATCTTCGAAGAATACGGCATTTCTAGATTCAATTATCGTATTTATGTGAATATCCGAAATGTCCGATCTATGTACCAGAAATCTATAAGCACTACTATTTTCTGCATATCCAATGAAAATTCCATCAAAGGTTTTGGGACCTATTTTTACCTTCTTAGGTAGAGGAACTTCCACTTTTGCAAGACACCCCCACACCTTTAAGAATTTATAGGAAGGTTTATGGCCTTTCCATAATTCATAAGGGTACTTTCCTTTTTCTTATGAGGTAGTTTGTTTAGGATATAATTTGCGGTAAGGACAGCTTCCCCCCACAAATTATCCGGCAATCCTGAACTTAGTAATAAAGCATTCATCATTTCTTTCAATGTACGATTCTTGCGTTCCGCAATACCGTTTGATTGTGGATTATAAGGAGCAGTGGTTTGGTGGATAATTCCATGCTCCGAACAGAATTCCGCAAACGGTGAATCATGCTCAGTGCCTCTATCACTTTTTAGAATTTTAATCTTTCTATTCAATTGATTTTCTACCTCATTTTTATAGTGCTTAAATATATCTATTGCATCGTCTTTCCCTCTCATTAGATAGACGTAGCAATATCGAGTGCAATCGTCAATAAAAGTAATGAAATACTTTTTCCCATTTCTTGTTTGCACCGATTTAAAATCACAAATATCGGTATGAATCAAATCTAGTGGTTCCGTATTTCTTTCAACGGGATGAAAGGATGACTTTGTTAATTTTGCTTCTACACAAATTTCACATTTATGATTTATATCAATGTGACACTTCGGTATTAGATCCATGTTAATTAATTTCCGAATCGAACCATAATTAACGTGGCCTAGTCTACCATGCCATATATTTGATGACTCCACCAAATAAGAAGAAGCAATTTCCTTTTTATTCCCTTTAGGAATCACAGTGAGTGCTTTTAATTTAAACAACCCATCACACAAGTATCCTTTACCAATATGCATATCACTCTTTGATATGACAACTTTTTCATACATACATACAATTTTAAAGCCATTCTTAACTAATAAGGAACACGAAATTAAGTTAATTCGCATACCCGGTGCATGTAGAACGTTGTTCAAAGTGAGTTCTTTTCCCGAAATCATTTTGAGGCTGATTTTTCCTTTTCCGATGACTTTTGTTGTTGCAGAATTTCCCATAAACAACGTTTCATCGTCCACGGTTTGATAAGACATAAACATGTTTCTATCGGTACAAATGTGGCAAGTAGCTCCGCTGTCGATCCACCGTTCTCTAACATTTCCATTCAAACTGGATTCCGATACCACGGCCGTACTGGATTCCGAAACCACATCCGTTATATCCATGCAACGTCGTGGTTCCATTGACCCCCACTGTTTCCCAATTATCTGGAAAAGAATTGTATTTAAACTAATGGTACAATGGTACTAATTGTCAAAGGATTGCTAAAACAAAAAGACAAACTTGAATTACTGTAGTCTAACAAAGCAAGTCAAACAATCCCTTGTGCACAAAAATCAATATTAATTAAACGTAAATCAATCCAAGTCAAATTAATAATTCAATAAAGTTTGCAACGCACTAAAGAAACCAAATCAATGGTTCGTCTGTACTGACAACAGCCTGCAATACAAACGCCAACACAAACTGACCAGATAAGTTGGTGAAACAAAACGGAAGCAATGAGTTGCGTATTACGATTTGCTATTTTTCAACCCACTGAATTAATATCAAATAACTAAAAGGCATCAATTCACGTTACGTTACTGCTACTGCAATTACGCAACAGAAGCCAATTATTGTTAGTAAGCTGCAGAAATCAAAAAGACCAGATTACAGTATACACAATTATGATATGGATCTGTCTTAAGATTGGTGGCAATCTTGTGTAAGTACTGCAATAAAACAAACAGAAAAGAAGAGAAACGCAAACCCAATTAGACGAAATAAGTCGAGGCAAGGATTATATCCTCTAGCCTTAAGACAGATTCACCCCGCACTGGTGCTTACGGATTATCGATGTCTGTCTCCCAGGATACAACGACTTTCTTCTCAATGTAGTAGCACTCCAAATTTCGAGAAACGGCGAACCAAACTTTAAGTGATGAACTCTCTGTTTTACAAAACCTTAATGATTTTAGAATGCAATGAATGAAAATTGGGTTTCTGATTGATTTTTCTAAGTGTGTGCAGGGTATTTATAGAATCACTAGTACCTCTTCAATGAAGGATCATGATGCTTCAAGGATTCTTCAAGGGGTGTGTCTCTAGAATTCCAATTTGAATTCCCGAAGAGTTGTTTCTCTTCACGCCTGGTTTTAGGTTTCTTACCGTTTCAAAACTTGAAACTATCTTAACCTAATTAATAGGCCAAACTAGGATTAAGCCCATAAATACTAAACCATCCCAACACCCAAATCCACATGGTACTAGTTCAATGAATTTACATTCATAAATAGAAAATCGGATCAATTTTCCAACACTAGCCTATTTAATGTTATATTATTACTAAAATTAAATTATTGGTGTTAAAATAAGTAGAAGTTTATTAGGAATTTTATAACTATTGATAAATGTTTTTATTTAAAAAAAGGAATGACAATTAATATAAAGATATTGAGTAAGTTTTTTTCCATAAATATGGTGATATTATTTAAGATTTGGATATTAAAAATGACTTTATGATTATAAAAATAAAGGGTATATTTGATAGTTTAAGGGAAAAGTATGTCTATAAACAGAGCGGACAGATAAAAACGGACATACCAAAATAAAAATAGGACAGATAAAAACGGACAAAGGGAGTATTTGGGATTAATAAAATTACATTTTTCCTAAGTGAAATTAGTGCCCACCTAGCTTATCAAACTCAACATACTATACATGAAATACCTTAAAGGATCGAAACAATATACAAGCTGAGATCATGGTTCATCATGAGACCAGTGATGATAGGGTGTCAATCGCATCGATTGGAGGTTAAATAATGCAACATTAGCTTTCATGGAAAAAAACCATAAGGACAAAAAAAGGTCAAGTACAAAGGAGGAAGAAAGACGTCCAAAAAAAGGTCAAGAAGCCAACCAAAGCATAATTGAAGCAAAGGTTAAGTACACAATATGCTTTTTATCTAACCAATTAATAATAATTCAAAGACTTAAGGAAATTTCTGGTTCGCTTACTACATGCATTTACAGTTGTAAAGAGTAACACATTGCATAAGTTGGTTTTGGTTTAAGACAACATGTTGAATTCTTAAACTTTGCCAGAACATGAGAAATTCCTTATATCCCTAAATTCCTACATTCCTTAAAACACTATTAATAAGATACGCTTTCTTAATATTTGCATCAGTACTGTCACATCCGATGCGTATGCACCAGGTTAGAGGCTTGTATAGATAAAATATGTAACCTTAGCATCTAATAATAATAATCAAAGATAGTCGAACCATAGTGTCGGCAATCGACAGTGATTGGATCGAGTGCGAGGATCTAGGGAATGTCTCTTGGCGGTGGGGTGCAACCTTCAACCTTATCCCCCAACCGTTATCCAAAAATCGGGGTAGGGACAGCCATGGGAGATACCTGCAGGAAAGGCGTTTTTCATGGGCCACCCATTTATATATAATTTGAGTTGAAATTGCTGGACTCCCATGTGTAGAAGTAAATCACCTACCCTAATTCTCTTTTTCGCTCCTTATTCTCTGAAAAAACCTAAATCTCTGCTTCGCTCCTTATTCTATGAAAAAAATGGTGAAACGGCGTAGGTAGAGCCAGCGGCTTCGTACAAAAAAAAAAAAATGAAAAAGAAAAAAGAAAGCTAATTCCAAGAGTGGATTCTAACGGTGAAACAACGTCTCTAGAGTCAGCTTCTACGTACAAAAAAAAAAAAAAATCAATCCCAAGATTGGGTTTTCTAACGATCACACCTCTACCCATGTTGCTTCCTCAGTGGAACGACCTCTCCATTTAATGAGCCATTTTGTACCAGCAATATTGCCCTTCTTATACATCTTACGATCTAAGATGGATTCAGGCTCCCACTTTTCATAATCGACTGTAAAAGGCAGTTCAGTCTGCACAATGTCAGATACACCAAGTTTGAGTTTCAAGAGTGAAACATGAAACACAGGATGAATTCTACTGGAAATAGGTAACTCCAATCGATAAGCCACAGTTCCAATTTTTTCTATGATCTTAAATGGTCCAAAAAATTTAGGTTTCAGCTTCGAAAATGATGAAGTTGTTGCGGTTGTCTGACGATATGGGTGCTAAGAAAAACCAAATCCCCAACTGAAAAACTTCTTTCATTTCTATGTGCATTAGCATAAGCTTTCATTCTTGACTGAGCATCTTGTAAGTTAGACTTCAGAATCATCAAAACTTGGTCTCGAGCTTGTAAGACTACATCCACAGCATGTACAGTAGTAGAGTCATAAATATATGTTGAAACTGTTGGAGGAAGTCTGCTATAAAGAGCTTGGTAAGGACTCGTTTTGATTGATGTATGATAGCTAGTATTATACCACCACTCAGCCCAAGGTAGCCACTTCAGCCAATCACTAGGTTTAATTCCAACAAAACAACGTAAATAACACTCTAAAGTTCTATTAATTTGTAACTTCAGTCAATCTATCAGATTGAGGGTGATATGCAGAACTTCTACAAAGTTGAGTGTGCTGAGGCGAAAAGAAAGCTTACCAAAAATGACTCATGAAAATTGAATCCCTGTCACTTGTGATACTCTTAGGCATTCCATGTAATCGAACTATTTCATGAACAAAAACTTCAGCTACAGTATTAGCTGAATAAGGATGTATAAGAGCCACAAAATGTGCATACCTGGACAAACGATCCACCACTACTAGAATAGATGTTCTACGATTAGATGATGGAAGACCATCTATGAAATCCATTGATATATGTAACCAGATATCAGTAGGTATTGATAAAGGATGCAGTAATCCTGGAGGAGAAATGGATTCAGCCTTGTTGCGTTGACAAGTATCACAAGAAGCTATATAATCCTTAACTGACTTTTTCATGCCTCACCAATAAAAAATTTGTTGAAGATGCTTATAAGTACGTAGATAACCAGCATGTCCACCAGTTGGAGTTGAATGAAATTCATCTAGAAGCTTAGTGCACCATGAAGATGTGGATACTACCACAATTCTATTCTTATATCGAATAACTACATCTGTATATGAGTAATGTGGTATACAATCTTGTTGTTCACGCAACTTTCCAATGGTAATACTCAACTCAGTGTCATTATGACATTCTTGGAAAATGTCAATAATTCCAGAAAATATAGGTGTAGCAATTGCCATTAATTGGCAATAATTAACACGACATAATGCGGCAGCCGCCAAATTTAAAGCTCCAGAGCGGTAAATGATTTCATAATCATAACCAAGTAGTTTGGACAACCACTTTTGATGTTCCATTGAATAGATACGTTGTTCAAGGAAGTATTTAAGGCTCCTATGATCAGTATATATCTTAAAATGTCGACCAAGCAGATAAGGTCGCCATTTATTAACTACATTGACTATTGCCAACATCTCCTTGTCGTAAAATGAAAGATTAAGATTCTTACCCGAAAGGGATTTGCTGTAATAAGCAATAGGTCTTTTAGTTTGTATTAATACTGCTCCAAGAACATTACCTGATGCATCACATTCCAAACAGAATTCTTTTGTGAAATCTGGAAGTGCTAGAACTGTTGTACTAGTTAAAGCCTGTAGTCGCTTCAGAAGTCCATACAAAAGCATCCAACTTAAGTAATTGTGTAAGAGGAGCACTAATCTTACCATAATCCTTCACGAACTTACGGTAGTATCCGACCAATCCTAAAAACCCACGCAAAGCTTTTACTATATTCAGAATAGGCCAATTTTTGATGCAAGAAATCTTATCATTATCAACCGATACACCTCCAGATGACACCATATGACCCAAATAACTGATTGTCTCCTTAGCAAATTCACACTTGGATTGTTTCAAAAATATCTTGTGCGCATGCAAAGCATCAAACAACAGTTGCAAATGTTGAATATGTTCGGATTCTGACTTGCTGTAGATAAGTGTATCGTCGAAAAATACCAATACAAACTTGTGAAGATAAGGTCGAAGAATATCATTCACTAAACTCTGAAAATTTGCAGGAGCATTGGACAACCCAAATGGCATTACCGAAAATTCGTAATGTCCATCATGTGTGCGAAAAGTTGTCTTATGTATATCATCTGGATGCACACGAATCTGATGATAACCGGATCTCATGTCTATCTTGGAAAATATTATTGTGCCATGCAATTCATCAAGATGCTCACCCACAATTGGGATTGGAAATCTATCTTTAACAGTAGCTTTATTTAGTACTCTATAATCCACACACTACGCCAAGACCCATATTTCTTGCGAACTAAGAGTACAAGAGATGAAAAAGAACTAGAACTAGCTCTAATTAGTACTGCATCTTTGAGTTCAGAAATAATTTTCTCAATCTCCTCTTTTTGAAAATAAGGATATCTATATGGTCGAACATTCACTGGTGCAGAGTTAGGCAGTAAGGGAATACGATGATCATGCTCCCTTTGAGATGGTAATTTAGTATTTGAAGCAAACAAATCAGAAAAACGTAAAAGTAAATCCGAAACTTCAGTGTTTACCTGAGAGTTATCTTCTGATGAAGATGATTGTGTGACCAGTTGAAGTAGACATGTCTTGAAAAACCTTCTACATTGGAATACTGTCGAGTAATAGAATGGAAGCTGACTTGTTACCCAATAAAGTATGTTCATTACCATTGGAAGTAAACTTCATTTGTAATTTCTCAAAATCCCAAGAGATATTACCCAAAGTCTTAACCATTCCAATCCAAGCACTGCTTCGCAACCACTTAATTCCAATAAGAAACACTCAATATTGAACTGATAATCTTGTAATTTCATAGAGATATCAGAACAAGTTCCTTGAGTTTTCATAATTCCTCCATTACCAACCAGAACACTCATTGTATCCTTAATCATCTGAATTGTAATGCCACATCTCGTAGCTACGCTAGGATGTAAGAAATTGTGAGTTGATCCAGAATCAATGAGAATTGTGAGTGGCTGACCTGAAATGTATCCTGTGACTCGCATAGTATTAGGGAATGGAGAACCAGTAAGAGCATGAAACGAGATTGTGGGTTCATGGTGCATCTGGTTTGCAGCTGCAGGAGTAACCATCTCTTCTGCATTTGATTTTGTTATTTATGCTTCACCTTCAGGTTTAAATTCAAGAGCCATCTCTAGAATTAATAGTCTGGAAGTTAATGGTTTTGCGCAAATATGACCATACTTATATTGTTCATCACAATTGAAACAAAGACCCTGTTCACGTCTTTGTCGTTGCTCATCTAAAGATAGACGCTTAATTCCAGAGGGAGTTGTAGTCTTCTTAAAAGGTGCAGTAGCTGAATTAACAGATGAAGCGCCAGATGAATGAAGTGCTTGTCTGTAAGGATGTGATCTTGCAACGGTTTTGTAAAAAGAAGAGTTTGAAAGTAAGACATCCTCTTGTTTTATATCTTTCATAAATGTTGAGATAACGTCTGTGGTTCTAATACCTCAACAACATATCGAATTTCTGTTTCATTGATCTGATAAACAGATGAATGATATAATCGTCTGGTAAGTCAGTAACAAAATTGAGAAGTTGTTCAAATTCTCTAATATGATCACGGACTGAACCTTGTTGAGAAATTGTTGACAGCGCTAGACGTGGATTAGTAAACTTTTTATCAGCAAAACGTTCACGAATAAGTGAACAAAAGTGTAGCCATGTAGGATTAGTTAGCTTGTTCTGAACCCACCTATACCAAGCATTGGCTTCCCCCTTGAAATAAGAAGTAGCAATGTCAATCTTGAACCCTTCAGTTGTATGGTGAAGACGAAAATACTGATCGGCTTGGAATATTCAACCAGCTGGGTCTGTCCCTTCAAAAGTAGGAAACTTCAAATTATTAGGTATAGGAGAACCTAAGATATACCATTACTGCCACCTGAATTACTATTACCAGGCATACCATTGTTACTATTGGTACCATTACTGCCATTTGAACCACCAAATCCAGGAGGTGTATTGAGAGGAAAATGCGCAAGGAGGAGTGATGCCATATTACGAGTAATAGTATCAGCAAGATTGTTGATATCCTGCGTGTTCTGCTGCATCACAGTAGTCATTTCCTTTTTATGAGTATCTAAGATAGTTTGCAAACTTGTATTATGTAAAGTTTGCGTTCTTTTCATCAGTGCATCTATAATAGCAGCTCTCGATTGATCTTCATTATCTGAAGTATCTAACAATTTGCATAAAGTCTGTAACTGTTGTGTTCAAAGTTTTCATCATAATTGTAAGCTGGTTTACTTCTTCCGTAAGTGTCATGATCGCAAGCGGAAGCTAAAAAAAATATTTAGGGTTTTTTTGAGAATAATCTAACCTGCTCTGATGACAGATGTTATGGTTCAGGACCTAACAATTATCAAAAAGAACTCAACTGACAGAAAAATAAAAGTTTAAGACGAGAAAAGAGAGAATTAAGAGAGATTTGAGAGACAGAGAATAGAGAAGACTTGAAAAAGATTACGTATAATTGCTTAACCTTTAGAACTACAAGGCTCAAAGTATATATAACCCCTATTACTTGATAAACAAGCAGCGCAACGATTCTAACTGAACTAAATAACTACTTTAACCAATAAGCTAAATAAGAAAAGTCTAAAAAAAGAAAACACTCATAGAGGTGTTGGTATCACAACAGTGATACACCAAAGGTTTGTTAAGGACTTCACTATTTTTTATAACTTGCTTCTGAAAGCGATCTTTGTGAATACTTCATTTGTTCATAACTAAATGTACCTTTTACGCTTTATGATCATCGTGCAAGCTAAATCAAAGGGTGCTCTTACGGGAGAAAGAGTCCAACCCATCCTATTATAGGGCAGAGCCAGTGTATAGCTAGGGTGCTGTCAACTGGCTCCAAAGCCCAAAATTCTTAACATATTGGGTTTTTGAGCCTATTTAATTACAATTGCACCCCCTAATTTTTTTGTTTGTTTGCCCTCAGTTAGATCTCTGGCTCCGCCCCTTTATAGGTAGTGCATTTGTCTCAAACTTAGTATCCCATCAAGTATATTTGGCGTATGATTAGAGGTAGTGACGCAGTTGTATTTTCGTATCGCCAAAATTAAATTTTATAGCATTTCATTATTCGGTTCCTATACTCATGGAAGATCAGGTTATACCCAGCAGGAACACCAGGTCAACTAATTCATGAAGTTTTTGGTATTTATTTCTGCAATTTAGTATATCCAGAGTCACGATTAGACTAAATATAAAGCCACAAGTATATATGTTTCACTCATTGAACAAAAGGTAAATTGAGTTTGGTGGAAATTTCCTTCTTAAGCTGGCACAGCCCTATCTGGAAATTTTATGGTATTATGCTTAATATATGTATCCATAAAGCCATTTGCACATTTAACCTTTCTCCTCAAAATAAATAAATAATTAAAGCCATTTGCAGTTGACGTTATGTATTTTTTGAACGCGAAATTGGGGATATAAAAAGGAATTGGGGGATATTGATTACTTCTCCCAACCCATGGTGTCTGCTAAGGGGTGGTTTTGGGGTGCAAAAATACTAAAATATCCTCCCTTCAAAATAAAAATCAAAAAACTTAAAATCAAAAAGCAAAATCATATCCCCCATTTCCATCTCCACTTCTTATTAATCTCTTTCAGGTTAGAGCTTTGAAACCCAAATATTCCCCATTCCCTTCAAATTCTAAACTCTCCCCACTCTCTTTCAAATTCTCTTCTCCTTCTCTGCCGTCTCCTCACTTTGGAAACGAATTATTATTTTTTTAAATTCGGAAGTGATGAAGATCATGCTGCAAGTGATGAAGACCATGCCGGAATTGATGAAGACCATGCCGGAAACTGGTGTCGGCATGCTTGGTAACTAACATTCAATGCCGTAACTAAGTACCGGCATGCTCAATAGAAATCTATCAATGCCGATAGTCAAGTGAAAAAAAAAAATTCAACTTTCTGGATACTTTACATCATGTGCCGGCATAAAAATTAAAGCAACATACTATGCCGGAACCGATGCCGGCATGCTCGAGAATTAACTAATTGTGCCGGAAGTGGACTGATTAAAACCAGAAAAAATTCAAAACGAAATATTTTTTTACATCGCCGGAAGTGATGAAGATCATGCCGGAATTGATGAAGATCATGCCGGAATTGGTGAAGAACCATGCCGGAAAATGGTGCTGGCATGCTTGGTAACTAACATTCAATGCCGTAACTAAGTGCCGGCATGCTCGATATAAATCCATCAATGCCGGTAGTCAAGTGAAAAAAAAAATCAGTTTCCTGGATACTTTTCATCATGTGCCGGCATAGAAATTTAAGCAACATACTATGCCGGAATCAGTGCCGGCATGCTCGAAAATTAGATAACTGTGCCGGAAGTGGACTGATTAGAACAAAAAAAATAGGCTTTGAAGTAGTGCAGTTCCAGCAAATGCCGGCATGGTTTTTTGGTTGAATACAATGCCGGCACCGAGCTATTTCAGCTTCAACAATGGTGGATTCAAAGAAAAAAAAAATCAAATTTTCAACCTCTTAGCAGCAATTCTCTCTTCACAATCATCCTCTAATTTCACCAAAAAAACTTCCCTCCCAATTTTTTTTTCCATCTTTCTACTCTCATCTCATTCACCCAAATGCAAATACACACTAATCATTTAACAAATACTTAAGATTTTTACTAATTATTATTAACCACTAAACTGATTAGTGAGGGAGATTAGGATTTAAAAAATACTTAGATAAGGGGTATTGATATATGGAAATAAATTCCTTTTCACAAAATTGGTCAAAAAGACCAAAATCAACAATTCCCGGTGAAAAAGACACTTAGGTTTTGTGTTTAAATAGCCAAATATTAAAAAGATCTTGTTTAAATGGACAAAAATTTAAAAATAGGCGAGGATGTAACCAGTTTCATCCTGTCCATTTTCAAATATTTTTTTCTTATTTTTATTTTACACATGATGCATCAGTTTCATCCTTGCTATTTTTTTTAAGCCAGGGATTGTTTTCATCCTTGCTATTTTTTTTTGGCTATTTCTTATTTTTATCCCGTGTTTTAAATTTTTTTGGACAAATGACCCATTTTCTCTTTCCTTTTTATATCCCCAATTTCGCGTTCTATTTTTTCCTTACTCTGTCGGGCTTAAAAAATCGGTATACATGGAAGCATAAATCTTTTGTGTCGTAGAAGTTTTTACCAATATTTTCTTCTAGAATATATATACATATACATGCATACTATGTTCAGGTTGTGTAACCTAATAATGTTTGAACACTCACCTATCGTGTTTTGTTTACATGTCTATTGCAGTAAGTGCTCACTTCAACTATCTCTTCATGAGCGTTGTAGCGGTTAAGACCCACCCAAATAAGGAGCAATTGGCAGAAGTTACAAGTTTATTAACAGCGTTACCCACAATAGTTGCATGCTCGAAGGACCGCCTCAATATGGGAGATGGCAAGTTCTTTTTCAACCAAGGACTGTTAATAGCTTATTGGTCGAGCAGGTAAATAATATTCCAAATATTCCATTCAATAGAATTTGGATAAATCATGTTCCACAAACAGTTTAGTTTTTCAGATGGACTTTTGTAGAAAACGCCATTCCCTCTGTTGAAAATTTAAACAAAAGAGGTCGCCAAATAGAAGACAAAAATTGTTGTTTCTGCACAATGACCTGGAAGTTATGAGCTGAGCCTCCCATCAAAAAAAAAAGGTTATGAGCTGAGCCCAGCAATCGGTCGAAAATCTAACAACCAGTGGTAGTTGTGACCAACATGTTAGCTCACAGGATCTACAAGTACCGGCAGAATTACGAATGGATGTCAGACAGCGACGGAACCAGGAATTTATGTTTGGGTGGGCTAATTTTCTTTTCTCGAACTCTGAACTTAATGCGAGAATGACAACTGTAGTAATATACTTAAAGCGAGTATGGGTATGCCACACGATCTCTTTTCCTTGGAGCACAAAGCTTTGAATCAAATTTTTTCAGCTTGTAACTAATATAAGTGATGAATAATTTACGTATCGAAAATTCTAATCGTGATTTATTTAGCGGCCGAAGGCCGCCCAATTTTTTTCTAGTTTCAAAGGTTATTATAGGGATGCAAAAATATTTGGAGTTTGTAAATATACGCATAATAAGTCATGACATATTGTATTTTTGTCTCATGAATACACTGCATTTTTAGATTATACATAAAATTGTAGTCACTTCATAGAAGAAAAATGAATTTTTGGACAAACACTTGTTTTTTTTTCTTTTTTTCAAAGGTGGGCAAACGCTTGCTTAGTTAAGGACAAGACACTCCATTTGACACAGTTTTATTTTATCAAACTGACATGTAACAGGTGATCCCATTCACTACCTGATTTTAAGAAATATCATGAATACTGTTTCCCTATAGCCTTTGAATAGTTGAGATGCTATTCAAAAATTAATCCATGTGGGACCGGGTTCCAAATCTTCTGATTTCTTCCACGCAGAATCATATATTAACAATTAATGGGCTAATTAAAATTTACACCTGGGCTAAATTTTACAAATGTTAAAAATTACACTAACAAAGTATCTTTTTAGAAATTTTGGGGTAGGCTGCAGCCTGGGTAAGCCACCCCCTAATATCGTCCCTGATGTCAGATCCTTTGAACTAAGCACGTAGGTGCCAATATGACGGTGGTTATGAAGTGAGTTTGATTTTGCTTACCCTATACTATACTAATTTTTTTTAGATTTGGGGTTTCGAAATTTTGTGGTTCAGTGTTTGTATATGAATAAGTGGATGAACTATATCCTAATTTAAACAAGCAACAACCCAAGGTTATACTAACTACAACAGAAATAGAGTATAGCTTATTTCCACCAAAATATTCCACTTCAAAAAGCAAAAATAATACATATTTCAATATTAAATATGATTAATATTGAGTTGGAGATCGTCATCCATGTCTTAAGTAGATCAACATTCTGCTTAAGACTAACTACATTCTGGCCAAGACTAAATGATTCAGGGTATGGCTTAGATCAACATTCTGCCTAAGACTAACTACATTCTGGCCAAGTCTAAATGATTCAGGGTTTGGCTTAGATCAACATTCTTCCTAAGACTAACTACATTCTGGCCAAGACTAAATGATTCAGGGTATGGCTTCTCTCCACCTAAATATGACGTCTTTGATTGGTTGTGTTGTATTTGTATTTAATTGTTGTTTCCCACTTATTAACTTAGATTATTATTGAGTTGGAAATCTTCTTCCATGTGTCTGAAGTAGATCACTAACTACATTCTGGCCACGATGAACTACATTGTCTGGCTTCATTTGTGCAGGACTGCAGACAGTACTTCTTTTGTGCTTTAGCCTTTAGGTATAGAATCTATGATCTTTCCTCATGACTGATCTCTTTCTCTCTTATCGGGCCGACCGAGCGAAGCGAGGGAGGACCTTTATATGGTCACTTTTTTGTCAATAGTAAGTGATCAATTGACACAAAAAAATAGGATTTTGGTGTCCCAAATTGATTTCAATCGACATTGAAAAGACTAAATAGCCCCTCCATGTTTCAATTTCTCACTAAAATTGGCGTAAATATGACACAAAATGAAGGGTAATGGAGTAAATTTCACGGGAAGAAAAAGGACACGGAGGTTGGAAATGGTTTAATTGTTTAGGTGCAGTTTAGTAAAACCGGTGGTAAAATGAACCAAAGGTTGCGGGTTCGAATCCCGGCCACCTCTTTTTTTTTTTTTTTTTTTTTCTTCTTCCTTCTCCTTCCTTCTCCTTTGCTGTTTTTTCTTCTTTTCTTGTTGTAACGAGAAACTCCAACAGAGAAACTCTCGCCCCCGTCCTCAAACTCCAACTAGGGTTTGATGAGGAAAATGATTAAGTGATGAGTGATGAGTGATGGTGATGGTGTTAAAGAATGGGAAAGAATCGATGGAGGTGATTAGGGTTGATTACTTCAGTGAAAACTAGGGTTTATAGAATTGATTGAGTGTTTATGTGATTTGGGGATGAATTAGTGATGGGTTTTTATGGTTAAGAGTAAGGGAGAAGGATTTAACGATTAAATCTTAGTTTGCAGTAAAGAATTGATGGAATTGATGTTGGCTTCTGAATTTGAGATGTAGAAATGGTCGAGAAGATGAAATTGATGAGGATGAGAAAGTAGATCTTGAAGTTGTTTATCACATGGAGGAATGGGTAATCGTCAGTTCTCGAGTTCAAGAGTGTGAGAAGTTGGTTTGTGGAGAATCACTGTTTTTGTTGGTGTTTGAGCTCATGCTGTGCGAAATTGATTGGATGGGTGTGTTATGCAATATGAATAAGAACTTTGCAGACGCCTTCAGACTACCAGAGAACAAAGCGGTAACTATACTAACATTATTAAAGCCTTTGATTTTGAACACGATATACGAAAATGGGTATTTTCTTTTATGTGTGTCTATCTATTACTGCTTCATGGATTTGATGCCATTTGATGTTTAGTATCTGGTCTTGGATTTGACTGTTCATGGTTGAAATGTTTATCATATTTGTCTGTGTAAACATTACAAAACTTGTCAAGAATGAAAACACCATATACTGACGCCAGATTTATGTAGTTCACAGACATGTTAACACATTTTTATACATTTATAACCGGATGCTAGTAGAGACATATTTAGAGGCATTTTAAGGGTTCATAAACATAATCCCCCCACCCACATACCCTAACTAGAAATTTCTCATATTAGGGAGGGATCATAATGTGTGTCACAGGGATGATAACTATTGATAAGACCCACTCGTGTTGTCGACGGTGTCCGATTATGGCATTGAATTGTTGAATTAGTGTGCATTTATTCGGAGGAAAAGTCTGATTTTTTATTGAGTGTGCTGAATTGATTTACTCAGAAGCCTGATGAGATCAATGCGAAAATGGAGAAAATTGAGATTAAAGATGGAGCTGAAGGATCCGGAGAAGCTGCGGAACATAAGAATATTGAGATAGATGAGGAAAAGGAGAAGAGTGAGGTTGAAGTTAGAGCTGAAGATAGAGCACTTAAAAGAAAACGAGTCTTTCCACTCCTTGATTCTGTTTCAATTTTTTGTTCATCGCATTACTGTGTTGCCCGAAAATGTACTCCACTCAAGTCTGATCCTGCTACTGCTGTCCCAACTTTTTGGGTTTTGGATTTGTGGGTCTTAGCTATCAAAGTGTTACAAGTACAAACACAAGTTGAGACATGTCAACAAATTTTAACGAAGAGTAAATCGATTAGCAAACAAGCTCAAACTTGCTCAAAAGACCACTGAGGTATGTAAGATTTTATCTTCGTCTAAGAAGTTAGTTTCCAAGGATAAAACAAGACCATTAAAGAAGAAAGTATGGTCCAATCGTTTTGATAGACAGAGGTTTACAGATTCCTCTCAAGAGGAACATGGTGGATAGATTGTTGTTCACCGCAACACAACTTGATTGTGTTGACTTTTTGATATTGTCTCATGTGCCTGATCAAAAGAGACAAGATTTTTCACCTCTCAGGCTTCAGGAAAAGTTTGTTTTCATCTTTTCTTAGTTTTGTTTTTTGTTACAAATTTGGAATTCCCTGTCTATCAATAAAGGAGGGTTATTCTCTACAATTTTACTCTCTCTAGGGTTCAGAATTAGGCATACACGAACCTATTTAAGGTTGCGAAACCCTACATTCCTTTTTCCTTCCCTGAAAGTTCTTTTATCCTAAGACTACTTGTTGAGTTAAATTGTGATTTCCTCTCACAAACCCATACGCTTATGGATACTCCAAGCATCATGTCTTCTAATATAAAGGATGTTAATATGATTTCCAAGCCCTCAATCATGAAGGAAAAAGAGAAATATCCGTTGCCTCCAACTTTGAAATGGAAAAGAAGGAATGTGAGGAAGCCAAGAGCTGTTCCTTCAAATTCTCAGAAGTTTTCCGATGTTCTTGAAGTTTTGAAGGAGACACGAAAGGAGATTCAACAAATAAAGGCGTTTGTGCTTAAGGCTCATGAGATTCAGAAGGCCCTGGTTCTACATCAGTCAAAAAGGTTTATTGATAACTCCTATCTTCATGAACCTTATGTCCCAATGGTTGTTGACGACAAGGAGTACGGGGACGATAAAAAATTCTTCAAAGGTCTTAACATCTAGTAAATCTTCTTATGAGAATTTTATTTCTTGTTTTGTTTAGAAGAATAACTAGAGTTCGGAATAGCCATTATTGTGATTACATATAGCTATGTCCAACATTTTCATCTTCAAGTTTTTAGGTTTATGTGTTTAAATTCTAAAAAGTTGTTCGGAAGATGATTTTTGCAGTATTAATATTTATGGTTTTATGTATTGCAATTTTTTATGGATATATGTGTTTGCGTCCGTGAACTATGATTGTCCCATACGTTGTCAAAAGTTTTAAGCCTATTATATGTCATTATGCAAATATTGATGGAAGATAGGATGAACTTTTGTTTACGAGGATTATGTATATTGTATGTCATTGTGAAAATAGTGATGAAAAATATAATGAATCCTTGTCTATTCCGCAGTATTGATCTTCCCTGATCCATATTTTATGTATATATTGTTCGGCTCCATAATTTCTCTTATGTTGAGCATTTACGATTAAGTTAATCATGGGTTTTCTTGTGGTTAATTTAATTTAATATTTTTGGATTCAAATTCATATTCGTATGTGATTTGTTATGTCCAAAGAAATACTTCTTTTCTTATGAAAGTAAGGTCGCTCTTGTTGTTCTTTCGGGATTGACATTTTATGGGGGGATAGTTCTTAATTGAACTTGTGCTTAATTGCCAAATCTTTGTGGTGAATGCGGCTGTGGAATATTATAGGGGTGTTTATGGGTGAAAATCGTTTCTGCTGATTTCGGTAATTTCGGTGAGAGAGTGAGAAACTGATTCAAACCCTAAACAAATGTGCTGCACGTGAGCACTTTATAGGTTCGAGAGATCGATCTGTACAAGTCCGGCCTAAACCAAGAAATGGCCGTTCCGGACTTGTTTCGATCACAAAGTGGAGGAGAAGGGTTGATTTGGGAGGTAAGCAAAGAAAGGTGTTGAGGAGAGAGTAGTATCTCGACTTGTATCGAAAGTGAAAGCTTAGGAAGCTTGCAAGAGATGGAAGCTTTTGAGAGAGCTTGCAAAGTTGCCTTTACGAGAGTGTAAGTGTAGTATATTTCTCCCGACCGAGACTTGTTGTCCTGGGTGGAAATAGGTAAGACCTATTTATACAAGTCGAGATTGAAACGTACCCTGGCCTCATGAAGGAAGAGAGTAAAGGGTGAAATAATGGGAGGAGGTGGTAACCGCATGGTTTAATGGGCGAAAACGTTTTCACCATTATTTCCTCTTTTATTTGACCGCTTTATTCCTTTTCACGCTTTCTTAATGTGAGCATAGTGTACGCATGTTTGTGACCGCCAAACCAAAACCCTAAAGAAGCATCCCCCGGTTTGTGTTGATGTCTCGAGTGTTGGTTGCATCTTGAGTGCAAGTGGCGCTGCTAGTGGCGCGTGTGGCATGTGCCAATGGCATGTGCGGAATGCCTTGGTGGTAGTTTGCACGGTTTGCAAGGTGGGGTGCCGATGGCCGGAATGCCTTGGTGGTAGGTTGCTTGGCATGTGCCGATGGCATGTGCCGATGGCATGCGTGGCGGAATGCCTTGGTGGTAGGTTGCATGGTTTGCGGCCGTGATTTTTAGGGAAACTAGCTAGTGAGCATGTTGGCATGTGCCAATGGCATGCATGGCCATTAGGGCCGAAACTGACCTTGATATGGCATGAAACTTGATAGGGAAAGCTAGCGAGCATGTTGGCATGTGCCAATGGCATGCGTGGCCGTTAGGGCCGTGATTTTGCTAGGGAAACTAGCTAGCATGTTGGCAGCATGTGTTGGCTTGTGCGAGCATGTTGGCATGTGCCAATGGCATGCATGGCCATGTTGATTTCCTAGTAGCTAGCAAGTCTTGCATGGCATGCAACCTGGGGGGCGCATGTTGGCATGTTTGGCGTGGGCCTGAAGGCATAGCGGCTTAGAATGTTGATATGCAAGTCTTGCAAACCTAGGGCGCTATGTTTGTTGGCATGTGCCAATGGCACGTGCGTGTTGCCATGTTGACCTGTTGTTGCAAGTCTTGCAAGCCTAGGGCGCTATGTTTGGCGTGGGCCCAAGGCATAGCGGCTTAGAAATATGGCTTGCGGCACGTGTTGGCATGTGCCAATGGCACGTGCGGCCATGTTGACCTAGTTGCAAGTCTTGCAAGCCTAGGGCGCTATGTTTGGCGTGGGCCCAAGGCATAGCGTCTTAGAAATACGGCTTGCGGCACGTGGTTGCATGTGCCAATGGCACGTGCGGCCATGTTGACCTTGTTGCAAGTCTTGCAAACCTAGGGCGCTATGTTGGGCGTGGGCCAAAGGCATAACGGCTTGGAATTTGGTGTTGTTGCCATGGTGCGCGAGGTGCGGCTTGGTTTGGCATGGCCATTGCCATGCGGCTTGGTTTGGCATGATTGCCATGGTGCGCGATATGCGGCTTGTTTTGGCATGGTTGCCATGGTGCGCAGAGTTTGGCTTGGTTTGGCATGGTTGCCATGGTCGTGAAAGATGCGGCTTGTTTTGGCATGGTTGCCATGGTGCGCAGAGTGCGGCTTGGTTTGGCATGATTGCCATGGTGCGCAGAAGATGCGGCTTGTTTTGGCATGGTTGCCATGGTGCGCAGAGTGCGGCTTGGTTTGGCATGGTTGCCATGGTGCGCGAGATGCGGCTTGTTTTGGCATGGTCGCCATGGTGCGCAGAGATGCGGCTTGTTTTGGCATGGTTGCCATGGTGGGCGTGAGTGCGGCTTGGTTTGGCATGATTGCCATGGTGCGCAGTATGCGGCTTGTTTTGGCATGGTTGCCATGGTGCGCAAAGTGCGGCTTGGTTTGGCATGGTTGCCATGGTGCGCAAAAGATGCGGCTTGTTTTGGCATGGTTGCCATGGTGCGCAGAGTGCGGCTTGGTTTGGCATGGTTGCCATGGTGTGAAGATGCGGCTTGTTTTGGCATGGTTGCCATGGTGCGAAGATGCGACTTGGTTTGGCATTGTTGCCATGGTGCGCGAGATGCGGCTTGGTTTGGCATTGTTTGCCATGGTGCGCGCAGAGTGCGGCTTGGTTTGGCATTGTTGCCATGGTGCGCAGTGGTGCGGCTTAGTTTTGGAATTAGGGTTCTGTTTAAAAACCCTAACTGGGTATTTTGAAAAAATACCCCTATTAATTATTTACACTCGAGTTAAATGCTCTTATTTAATGTGTTGTGGGTAACACTAGGTCATGGGGTTTTACGATTTTACCCCTTGTCTAAAAACCACCATCAACAAGGGGTTATCTTGTATCTTTATAAACTCCTTGATGAAAGAATTTAGCTTCGGCATATGATTGCATCTTAAAAGTTGGTATGTGCTTTCTTTTGGTCATGAAATGTCTCTATGGAAATTTTATTAAGATCCCACTAGTTTTCGTACCTTTCCCAATTTTATTGACAAAAAGGGGGAGAATTTATGTGTAGTTGACACTACAAATACATATGGTTTTCGGATCATTATGTAAGGGGGAGTGGTTTCCATGTGAGATGGAGTATTGACTAAGGGGGAGTGATACATATCACCATAGTATTGTTGTCGAAGTTGTGATACAATTTAACTTTGATGTTGTGTAATAATACTATGAAATTGTGTAACAATGATTGAGAATTCTTGTTTTCTCATTGTTACGGCTAAGGATTTTCAACAACAATGATACTAAACTTACAACCTTTGGGATCATTGGAGTACTTGGAAGTGACGAAGATTTCGAGTAATGTTGAAGAACCAAGAAAATCAGTCATGTGGAAGAGAAGCTACAAAAGTTTATTTATCTATTTTTGTATTCCATATGTATTGATAGTTTTGTCACTAAAATTGACAAAGGGGGAGATTTTTAGAGCACTGCTCGGTCGAACTCGCATGCGTTGCTATCTCAAGCATGTTTGTCAATGTTAGTGATCAAAACTATAAGTCTTGATTTCTAGTCTACTTATAGCTAAGTCTTGGACTAGGATAAAAAGTGTAGTTGAGCTCAAGAAATCCATGGCGATCATCATAGAAAGATGAAGAACTACTCAAGGAACTAGTGGAACTTCATCGACTAAAAGGTATGTGGAGACTCACTACACCAAAACAACCGATTTGGGACGTATATACGCGTTGCAAAGAATTTGACCAACGCTTATATCCGTTGGGAATATGGCGTAGCAAATTTTGGTGCAACGCTAAAAATACGTTGGGCAAATTAATTTGTGCAACGCATATATTCGTTGCACAACTGGTTCAGCAACGTTCTATTTTGCAATTTATGCAACGGATTCTGGAATTTTTGCAACGGTTACACTAATTTATGCAACGTATACACAAATTTGAGCAACATTTATATACGTTGCGAAACTATTTACAGGTAAAAAAAAAAATCCGGCGATTGTTCCGGCAGATTTCTGCACCTTCATATACCATTGTAGATCAACTAAAATACCCGATTTTTCATATGAACATATGGTTCGTCATCACAATCCATCAAGATATACCAGTTTGTAATAAAGATATGAATCCTATGAATTCCTCGAGTTGAATCATTTAAAAGATGAACTATAATATGCCATACAATTGTTTCGTTGATTCAAAGATTAAATATTAACTTTGGTCAAGAACCAAGTTTCTGAATTTAAAAATATGGAAGTTAGTTAATAAAAATACAAACCTTCAGTTGTTTACATATATATAGTATAATTCCAGCACTACCAGTTGTTTACATATATTGTATAATGAGAAGTCCTCTTTGATTCCAGCACTACCAATGGTGGAAATGCATTAAAATTAATCCTGCAGAGTACAAGACAGAATTATAATCCAATAGAAGTTGACACAGAAGCCTCATAGTTTTTTGACAAAACCAAGATATTGAAACTTCAATTCAATTTATGGTTCAGAACATACGAAATCGAAATAAATCTCATCCGAAAACTTAGTTCGTAAACAATGTTTGTCTAGTGGTAAAATTCAAGTTGAGGTCTGAAAAGAGGTAGAAGTTAAGGGTAGAACTCAATGTGTTAATGGTAAAATTAAATATGTTAATGGTAGATAACGCAGAACCTGAGGGTACTATTGGCACCTTATATGGAAACATGACCTGCAAGTATAAAAGAGAAACAAGCTTATTATAAACACCAGAATTGTTGCGCACTCCTTAACCCAACACCACTACTAGAATTGCAATGAATTTCTACTAAATTGTGAAGCCAAAAAAATAAACTGAAAACAATAATGTTCACGATATAAACACAAACCTTGGTCCTTGAAATTCTGATGGAATCGAGCAAGCTGAGTGTAGTTTGAGGCAGTAAATCAACTACCAAAATCTATTCAGAAACGGCTGAGTGTAGCTTGATGCTGCTTCGAATAGATTCAAATGATGCAATAAAATTGACTCCATTAGAAAAGGCGTCCACGACCAGACAACTATCAAGACTGGGAAACATGGGAAACACTTCACATTTCTGTTTCATGGTTTGCTCTCACTGACACCAAACAAAACACATTAGATAAACTCCCTACCTGATTTGCCAAGTTGTTTTGGATGGCAATATAGCATAAATGACATAATAAAGGTAACAAATTGCAATCTCAAAGTCACTACTAGATTTCCCTATTTATGTTATGAATAAATTATTATTGTGCAAATGTGAAGCTCCTTCAGGAGAGTGGATATTCTACCGCACGTAAACAAAGAAGATTGTGTACCTTATAAGCTTTTTCATTGCATTTAACTTGCTACATTTAAACCTCGTCGTGTTCTAGAACATCTCCTGTGGAAAAACCCAAGTCATTTGAAGTAATTTTAGAGTGAGACATAGAACAGATTAATTATTACAAAAAGACACAGTTGCTTAGATGTATAATTCTTACTTTTAAAAATGAAAACTTTAATCATGATTCATGAGGGAAGTTCCTAGGGTGGCAGGCACAGAACAAATGAATTATTACAAAAATATACACTTGCAACTCCTATATAATACTATTTTTGCGCAGTAGGGGTCCTAGTTGGTTGTATTGATGCGGCTATTTATTAATGTGGCTAATTCATAGTGAACTTCCTGTTTGAGTAGGTATCACCAGATTCTTGACAAGTAGCAGGTCCCAATATACATGACCATTACCATACCAAGCACCAAAGTCATTATAAATCTTAAATTTAGTCCTGAATCTACTGATGGCGTTTTAAAGGAATCGATAAACACAAACCCGATTGTAGGACTTAGTATATAACAAAAAGAAAAGCCAATTAAGATTAGGAATGAGGAAAAAGGCTTCGATATAAGTGCATGAACATGCCAGAAGATATGTTATAACTGCTAAAGCTTCATGCCATGGATAATATACATCATCGCAGTATGGCTCTTGATTCCTCCATGGATAATTTACATCGTCGCAATACGGCTCTTGATAGTTTGTTTTTTCTAAAGCTTACAGAAAAACATATAACCACATGCATGTACAAAAGTTCCTCCAACCTAGGGTAATCTACATGCCTCTTAATTTTCTGTCCAAAACATACTGCATAAACCAAAATTCTAATCACGGGCTTTGCAAGCTCTAAGTAAACTTTTGACCCACTATGTTGGTCAATGAGACCACCATGCTTACAAGGGCGCAAAAGGTCAGAAAAATCAATAGATTGGTGGTGTTCACTATAGAAATTCTAAGCATCTAATTCATATCTTAATAAAAACAATAAACAAAAAATCCCCATGTTGTAAATAAACAGAAATAAAGGAATAAGAACTGACCTTTTGACGACACCTCTCCAAAGAAGAAAAGAAATCTCCATGGAAGCAGCTAGAGGAGAATCTGAACCATCAATGCAGTTCATTTCCATATCCAACCCACACATGGCTCTAATGCTCCAAATGGACCAAACATGCTGACATTTTTAATCAACTTGTTCTAGTATCATCATGGATGAACTGAGATCAGACATAAAAACATACGCTACAAATTTCTGTGATCATAAGTGTACTAACTTAACCATTTATAATTGCATAACCATGTGTAACAAAATATCCTTCCATCTCTACAACTAAATTCAACAAATCGTGGACCATCAAAAATTATAACAGATCAATTGGTGTAAACGAATAAGTTACAAAAAGAAATGATAACAAGTAGTAATAACAACCTATTAGGATGTGAAACTTCGCTTTACTTGCATCTGTCGGTCCAATCAATCCCCAACCACATCCACTTTTTCCAAAACCATAACAAGCACTGGACCACTAACAACAACAATATAATCAATTCAATCTCAGTGAACCAAATAATCAAACACCTCATAACCAATACACACAAAACAAAATTCACAAACCAGAATTAGGCGCCGTCGTCGTGATTTAGTAATCACCTTGTCATTTATTTGATAAGGTTGTTGAAAAATCCTCATTTAGAATGATCGGCATAAAAGAGACCAGCACTGTCTTCATCTAATTGAACCGTCATCTCCCGGAGAATATTGTAATTCGATTCAAGAATCATCTTCTTGATCGTTTATGTGTAGTTTCCATAAACTCCAGCAGGTTTTATCATCGCTAGCATCTTCTCCTTTCCAATACTTCTTCCATAGCTACTGAACGAAAACGCTTTGAAAAATGAAACCCTAGATTGAATTTGAATCTGATTTTCTGAGATCAGATCGAGATGTAGATGAAGATGAGAAGAAAATTAAAGTAAAGATAGAATGAAATCGTTACCTTCCGATTAGAGAGATTGAGATGATGATGGAGATGAAGAAGAGAATCGGTCATCGCGAAAAAATGACGAAGAAATCAATAAGAAAAGAGGGGAAAAATGGATTTATATAGAAGAACAATGAAAAGATAATGGTTACCTGGTGATAATCAATGAAGAATTGATTTTGGATTTCCAAAACAAAATCGATTTTCTAGGTTTAGGAATTATTTAGATTTTTTAGAATAGATCGAGATTTCTAGGCTTTGATTAGTGAAATAAAGGTTTTGATTTGGTTAGGAAATCTAAAGAGATCTCTGAATTCGATTCTGAGGGAAGGTTTTGATCTCTGGGTTACTGAATGAAAGGTTCTCGGTTTTTCTTTGAACAAAAACTCTCTGAAAATAAGAGAGAGAATAAAAAACGAGAATGAAAATTTTGTGTCCGAAAATAACATAGAGAATAAAAAACCAATTTTGAGATTTTCTAATGGAAAAAATAATAAATAAATAAATAACATCTGAAATTAAAAAAACAATACTACTAAAGGCCCATAAAAATATTTGATATTGCATATATGCCATCAGTGTACAACGTTTCTTCACGTTTCGAAAACGTTGATCCATTTATTTCAATTAATAAACCAATATTATTTATTTTGCGCAACGTATTTTCGGGTGTGCAACGGATATAGACGTTTCAAAAGGGTGCAACGTCAATAACCGTTGCACACTCCCGAAATCGAAATGTTGCAAAATGCAGGATATGGTGTAGTGACTTGAACTTATCAATCACTCAAAAGTCTATCTACTCTATCTCCTATCTTGAGAAAAAAGTCAATTTGCTATATAGACTATGATGATACACATTTTCTATTTCGAGCCGAGTTTATCTCGCTTATTTATTTCTCGAAATATGTGTTGGTAAGCTTTCGCTTTGGCCAAGTTCATCTTTACTAGTGACGAAAGTCATGTTAAGTTTCAATCACTTGAAAATGGCTTTGATGAAAAATGGTTTGTAAATAACAACTATATAACGTCCTCTAAGAATGTTTCAATGATTGAAATGAGAGTTTAGATTACATAACCATGGAAGGATATAAACATTGTGTGGTAACACATATGTGTGTAAGTCCTTATTCCTTGAACCAAAGTATGCATACTTTGCTGCTCAAGCAAATCGGAACTAGAGTCCGTATACTGACGGAAGTTCTCATCCCGAGAATATCTGTCGGAGTTTGTTAATTAAAAACAAACTTGTTTCGGGTACATAAGTCCGCGTACCAGTATGCGTACTTAAGTTGGTTATTTTCTAAAAACGATTATTTGTGAACTTATACTTATATAAACAAGGAATGCATAATTGTAAACCGTGGCTATAAAGTTCATGATCGATTCGAGTGAATCAAATCGTTTTTGTTTCAATCGTGCCTATTATAAAGATTTAGGCAATTGAACAACTCTCTAACTAGTTAATTTGAGTCATTTGAACTAGTTATGGTAAAGAAGAATATGGTTGATATGAAAGTGCTCATATGGCTAACCATTATACTGTTGAACCAACTAAATGTACATGTTTGGGTACGGTTACACAAACCTAAAAACGTGCATTTCATTTGTGTGTAACAAGCTAAGTTTCGATCTAACGGTTGAAAGATATTAGCTTGAAGCTAAGCAGGTTTTCATCTAACGGTGGATATTGAATGCTTTGTTACTAAGGTAACATTGATTAAAAACCCTGATTTGAAAGACTATATAAAGGAGAACTCTAGCAACTGGGAAACCTAATCCCCACACCTCCTGTGTGATACAAGTTTTATAATCTAGAGTCGATTCTCCTTTAACCTTAAGTTTCTATCGAGACCCTGTAGGTTAACGACTTGAAGACTTCATTGGGAAGCCAGATCGATACTACTTTCTTGTAGTTGTGTGATCTGATCTTGTTGTTTCTATCGTACTAAGCACAATCGTAAGGATTGGCTTGAGATTGATTTCTCCTATAGGCAAGACATAAAAGAAATCACAAACATCTTCGTCTCATCGTTTGTGATTTCGCAATATCTTCTTTCGCTAGTCGATTAAGATTATTGTGAAGTGATTGATAATTCTAGGTTGTTCTTCGGGAATATAAGTCTGGGTTATCTTAGCTCCTGTTCACCTTGATTTATCAAAAGACGAAACAAAAACTCGTAGGTATTTCTGTGGGAGACAGATTTATCTATTACCGTACACTTTTTTGTATGATACAGATTTGTTTATTAAAGTCTTCGACTTTGGGTCCTATCAACTCTTAGTTGTGGGTGAGATTATCTAAGGGAATCAAGTATGTAGTATCCTGCTGGGATCAGAGACGTAAGGAGCGCAACTGTACGTTGGATTAGTGTGAGATTGATTTGGGTTCTACCACAGTCCAGACCGAAGTTAGTTTATAGTAGGCTAGTGTTTGTAGCGGCTTAATACAATGTGTGTTCAATTTGGACTAGGTCCCGGGGTTTTTCTGCATTTGCGGTTTCCTCGTTAACAAAACTTCTGGTGTCCGTGTTATTTCTTTTCCGCATTATATTTTGTTATATAATTGAAATATCACAAGTTGTGTGTTTGAATCGATCAATTGGGAAATCCAACCTTTGGTTGTTGATTGAAATTGATTGATCCTTGAACATTGGTCTTTGGTACCGTTCTAGTGATTTCTCTTGTATTCAATTAGACTCGCAGATTTCTATTTGCTTGAGTAAGTATTGAATCGAGAAAGTGAGATATAACTCTTTGATATACTTTTATTAAGATTAAGTCTGACTGTCTAGTTGATTCTCTTAAAAGTTTATTGGAGTTAGTACATACAGATTGCTAAGAGAAATATTGGGTGTGGTTGTTGTACCCCCGCTTTTTCAATAATATTCCAAAATCATGTTTACTCCATGGTTTGTTAGGTTTGACAATTAATATCAGAGTGGGATCGGGATTAGAATGGGAAATTTGTAACACCAATAACATTATTTTGTAAGGGATGCGTACTGGAAGAGAGGGAAAAAGGCTTACACTTTTACCTTTTGAAGTGGCAGAGCCAAAATTTTAAAACAAGGAGGGCTAGAAATATTCTCATACAAACACATGGATTTTGGTGAACTATATATATGAAATATAAAGAGAACTAACTGTGAAATATAAGATAGATATAAAGGTTCTTTAATGATTTTAGTGATCTTAGGGGGATAGAATTAGGATTACTCAACCCTTGGATCCGCCTGCCAGTTTTGATGATTTCAAAGCATTTGTGTGGATTAGTTAGTGATTTTGTTGGTTTCATTGCCTCAGTTGGGGAAAGTTTTCTAGGTTTGTCTATTCTCGATGCTCCAACTTTAGAAGGTTCCTTAGTTGCTAAGCTCAACTACCTATCGTATCCTTCATGACTCTTCATATTGATCTCATTGACATGGAAGGTTATCACCGTTGTCTTAATTATATGTTGTATTCAAAACCATCACGTCAGTTGAATTCAATTAGAACCCTTAGGAGTGGTAGAGTTGTAGACAATAAGGTAACCATGCCCGATAGTGAGCATACTGTAGTTCACCCTTCAGGACCATCCATAGCTAAAGAGACTGACAAAGTTTCTGATGATGCCAATTCGGTTCCTGAGAGGCCCTAATTTATGCCTAGAGCCCCATTTCCACAGCTATTAGTACGAACAAAGAGTGAATCCAACTGTACATAATGGAGGTTTTTAAGAAAGTTACTATAAACCTTCCGTTACTAGAAGAAATTAGGAAACTTCCTGCTTACGCTAAGTTCCTTAAGGATATGTGTACGAGAAAGTGAAAGTTTACTGTCCCTAAAAAAGCCCTTTTAGCTAGTCATGTAAGTTCGATCATTCAGAATCCCACAACTCCTAAGTATAAAGACCCAGGTGCCCCTATCATTGTTTACACAATAGGAAAACATCGGGTAGATAAAGCTTTACTTGACTTAGGAGCTAGTGTTAACTTATAACTATGACTTAGAGAATTGAAGCCTACCAAGATAACACTCCATTAGCTGATAGGTTTGTTAAAATTCCTCGTGGTGTGATAGAGGATGTTCTAATTAAGGTCGATAATTTTATTTATCCTGTGGATTTCGTAGTCTTAGATACCCAAATTGTCCCTGACCTAGCTTTCCACCTATCAACATCTAACATAGGAATAAAATCCAACAGAGCATTTACTTGTTCAATGTTGCTATCATCATCAAAATCCATGCTAAAATTGGATAGAAAACTCTCTAATGGATCTTCCAATATGGTGTTTGGTAATGACTCTTGAACTAAGGTTCCTATAATGTTCACCTCTTCAATGCATGTGTCATGAAGCTCAGAATGTAGCTTATTGACATTAAAAATATTCAACTTAATTGTCATATTACCAAAAGATAGATTCATAATACCATTTCGACAGTTTATGATCGCATTAGACATAACTAAAAATGGGCGGAGAAATTGTTATAAGTTGTTAAAAGCACCCGAAGGAATTTTTATTGGCACATACAGTTTGGATAAGGGGCACCCCAAGACATCTACTATTCGCACCCCTACTCTGGATAGGGGGAGACCCTTTCTTCTTCACGATTTTGGTAGGTAAACTGAATTCAAATTTCAGTTTTGCAGCGTGATTTGCAGGCGAGATTTTGCAGGAGGTTTAGCCGGATTTTATTTTTGCCATGGATTGATACCACCCTGTCACGACTAAACATGGTTGGTAGGTCTTCTAGAATAAAAAATATAGGCCGGTACAATGAGTTTGGAAAAAACAGAGGCTTGGAGTTTCACGGGATTTTAGAGATTTTATGGGTTGGATTTGGGGTGATTCAACTGCATATTTTTGTTGGGCTGGGCTTCTTAGAGCATAACAGAGCTGGTGAGGTGTTTTGAATCGAAAAGAAATGGAGAAATTCGTTGTTATCAAGAAAACATAGAACGTGTTATTCTCGGCTAGTTTTCTGTTTATTTTTAGAAGTTAGGCGTTGTTAAGGAAGGATATACGCTCCAGATTCATATATTTCTTATTTTGGGAAGTCTACAACTCGAAAACCGTGTATAGAAGCTTGGCAGGGAATAAAAATCCCGAGACTTTAGGTGGAAGAAGAAAAGAATAATTGAAGATTTTATTGAGATTTAGGTTTGTTGTGCGTGTATAAATAGGAGGGAGGAAGTCATAGAAGGGTGACGAAGTCATTGGAACAGTTACAGAGAGTTTTAGAGCACCACAGAGCAGAGAAGATCGAGGTGCAGGAAGTTGCGTTTTCTGCTGCTGCTGAAGAACAAGTGTTTCAAATAAGAACATCGTCTCAATTTTGTAACACTGCTACAGTTTTTGTGGAACAGTTTGGAAATAATTATTTTTGTGTGGATACATTGTAACAACGAATTCTGTAACAAGTGTGTTCTGTAACAATTTTGAGCCATAAACACATACTTTGAGATCATGATTAATATAAGGAGCTAAACCCCATCGCCGAGGCGACGAAGGAAGCCCATTTTCCAAGATTTATGTGGTAATTTCTATTTAAATTAATTTTTGCACTCTCTTTTATGATTATTTGCCTTGATTGAGAATTGATTGAATTATTTTTCCTAAACAATTGTGATTTCTCTTGATAGATTATTCTTAGATTTATGTTTTTGATATTCTATGCTTTCAAAATACACTTGTTGTTCTAAAAATCTACCTTTGCAAAATATTAGAATCAATTTAAACATAAAGAGTTGCAGGAATATTGATTAGATTAAATCGAATGAAAATTGGAGATTGGTGGATTCCTGAGTCTCATCAGTGATTTTAAAATCTAGATAACAACATCGTCTTGAGTTTTCTATTTTATTTTGAATCTAAAACGAATCTACACAAGTTCGAGTTAAACTAATCTTTTTTACCACTTTTACTACAACATTAAAAACCACATCAGTGTTGTTGATATCTTCATGGAAGAAAATGGTATTAAACATCAGTTAACAACTAGATATACAACACAACATAATGATGTTGAAGAAACAAAGAATAAAACCATAATTGAGATGAAAAGAACTATAAGAAGAGCAAAATATTTACCAAATAATTTATGGGGTTATGCAGTTGATAGAGCTGTTAATTTACTTAGCAAATGTCCTACAAAATGTTTGAATAATCAAACACCAGAAGAAGCTTGGAGTGGTACAAGACCAAGTGTAAGACATCTTATAATATTTGGATGTATTGCATATGCACATGTGACCAAAGGATAAAAAGAGGTTAGAAGGAAGTTGGATGATAAAAGTGAGAAATGTATTCTTGTTGATTATATTTCAGTGACCAAAGGATATAAATTCTTCAATACAGAAACAGATAAAGTAATTACAAGTAGAGATGTGATATTTGATGAATAATCACAATGAAATTCGGATATTGTTCCAACAAAAAATGTTGATCCAGATAATGCCTCAACAAGAAATATATTAATCCAAATACTGCCTCAACAAGAAATGTTGAAACTGTCAGAACAGTTCCAATAGTAGTTGAAGAAGAAGTGCATACTCAAAACAATGTTGGAGAACATCATAAATAAGCAAGAATTGAAGCAATACCACAACAAGAAACTTTAAGAACAAGAAGAAATCATGTCATACCAGCACTACGTGTGATTATGTTTATCAAGAGATGATGCATATATTAATGATAATATGGTGAACTTTGCATTGTTTGGATATTGTGATCTTGTACCTTATGAAGAAGCTTCTAAACAACAAGGTTGGATTCAAGCCATGAACGAAGAATTGAAGTCAATTGAAAATAATAACACATGGGAACTAACTACACTTCCACCAGGTAAGAAACCTATAGGTGTTAAATGGGTTTACAAAACAAAATACAAGTTAAATGGTGAACTAGATCGTCTGAAAGCAAGATTAGTCGCTAGGGGATATAGACAAAAACAAGGAATAGATTATTCAGAAGTGTTTGAACTAGTTGGAAGACTTGATACAATACGCATGATTATTGCTTTATCTGCATGAAGCATTCGAAGATTTTTCAAATGGATGTGAAGTCAATATTCTTGAATGGTGTATTGGAAGAAGAAGTTTATGTTGAACAACCAGCATGATACATTATATAGGGGAAGGAGAATCAAATATACAAGATGAATAAATCTTTGTATAGTTTGAAACAAGCATATCGTGGTTGGTATAAAAGAATTAACTATTATTTTGTCAAGTAAGCGTTTTCAAGATATCCACATGAGCATACTCTATATTTGAAAGCTGACATTCTTGATAATCATATTATAATATGATTGTATGTGAATGACCTTATATTCACTTGTAATAGTTCTGAAATGATCAAGGAATTCAGGGAGTATATGGTGAAGGAGTTTGAGATGACAAATCTTGGGTTAATGCATATTTTCTTGGCATAGAAGTACAACAAACTGAAAAATGAGTGTTTATTAATCAGTAGAGATATGAAGAAGGAATACTTAAGCGTTTAAATATGGATAATTATGATCCAATTCTAACATCAGTAGAGGAGAGATTGAAGTTAACAAATGAAGGATCAGGAGAGCTTGTGAATTCAACAGATTTTAAATATCTTGTTGGTTGTGTTAGGTATCTGACTACTACAACACCTGACATTATGTATGCAGTTGGATTGGTTAGTAGATTTATGAAATCTCCTAGACAGTCACATTTACCATATGCAAAACATATTCCGAGGTATGTTAAAGGAACAACTATCTTGGGAATGTTTTATAATATTTCAAAAGATCCAAAGTTGGTTGGTTTTACTGATAGTGATTGGGATGGAGATACAGAAGAAATAAAGAGTACTTCTGGTTATGGATTTCAGTTAGGTACATGTTTTTTCTCTCGGTCATCAAAGAAGCAACAAGTTGCTGCTTTCTACAACAGAATCTGAATATATAGCTGCTAGCAATTGTGCTACACAAGATGATGCTGAAGTCATTGTTTCAGGAAAAGAATACACTACAACAATAGTCTGTGATAATAAATCTACAATTTTACCTCAGAATCTTGTGCTTCATGCAAGGAGTAAGCACAAGCAGATAACTATGGAGTTTTGTGAAAGTGAAGAGCAAGTTGTTGATATTTTCATCAAGTCTTTAAAGTCCAATACTTTCATTTACTTGCGTGGAAAACCGGGGATAATTATCAAAGAGTATCTTGGTTTAAGGGAGGATGTTGAAGGATAAACCAAGGTAGTATGAAGAAGATAGAATGGATCAACTAGTTTTGTTGATACATTATGAAGAAAGCAGTTGGGATCAACTATGATATTTGACGGAGTGTGAATGGATCAACTGGTACAGTTGACACGATATGAGGATCAACAAGTATTGTTGACACGTTGATTAGTATGGACGTGAAGTAAACTCTTGGTGCAAGTAATTTGGTCTTTAGAGTTTGTTTACGTGACAATATTCTAGAAGAGTGTTTGTTAGAGTTTATTTTTTGTTAGGAAAGTGTGTAGCTTTTGCGTCAAATTTGTTTACATATAAATAGGTTGTTCAGCCATGAGTTCAAGTGCATCAATTAAGAGAAGTATTGTTTAGTATCTTGTCTTGTGTTCTTTCATTTAGTCTTTGGTATCAGATTTTCTACATTGCTTGGACTATTATCAAACCTAGAGGACACCATGCGAAATATTTCTTGCTTAGACTGTTATCAAACCTAGAGGACATCATGCGAAATAGTTCTTGCTTGGATTGTTCTCCAACCCAGAGGACATGGTCTTGCTAGATGTTGAAGTATAAGGTTCCGTGTTTTTTGAGGACATCGTCTTGTTAAATCCTTCACTAGATGATCGTCACCTATAACAACATAAGGTTCTTATTGAGGATGAGTCGCAAAGAGTAAAAAGGAAACTTAAAAGTGGCTAGGGTAAAGAAATTAAGCCGTCTGATAGTACAATATTTTGTAAAAGAATTATATATTACATCAAATATATAATTTCCATGGCTGCTAGGAGGTTATCGGAATCTTGAAAATTTCTGCTCTTGTATGCTGTCTTTCACCCACGCCTCCCATGCTCTAGTGGTGCAGGTGTAGGAAATCTGGATTTGGTCGGGCCCCCAAATCCGTTCCCAAAGGTGAATAAACTTGTGCCTGTTCCCAACCAACATGACCATTCAGTTTGGGTCACAACCATTGGTGAACCGTCATCTTTGTATTATAAGAACCCAATGTTCTTAAACGTACGAACATAGAAAACCAGAAAATAGCATCCATTATTTTACTGAAAATAAACTTGCATTAGAGTCTAATTGAAGAGAGTTTGTCGTTGCTTTAAGTTCGATTGTTTTGATGTTATTCGAGTGCATGTTAACATCAAAGGTATTGTTGTATCTTGGCTAGACTTACTTTCGAATTCGTTTTTGCACCAGTGACGGGAAGTTAAAGTTTTCAGAAAGAGGAGTACCTCGCCTCAATACACAAATTAAGTTGGTAATCCTAGTACTTGTTCTCTATAATTATTGTGTTGTTCGTTTTGTGAATTGTGGATGCATTGCTTGCTGAAATTGGAGAAAGAGGATTGCTGCTCACCAGGTATTTGATAAATTGTCTCAACCATCTCTTGTGTTATTTTGATAAACTAGAATATGGGTCTTGTTTGTTAATGATTGATTTGGTTGTATCCATGTTTATAACCCAGATATTCCAACAATCTGAAAGCTTTAAGATTTATTTGGGTTATATAGTTTAGCAAACTTTGGTGCTGTGTTCTATCCATTACGTTCTTGTTGAAACAATCCTTGTTTCTTAACTAGAGACATTAATTAGACAAACTAGATAGTGTTAACAGTTTGATAAATGTTGAGAAATATAGACCGGCACTTGGATCATAATATTCTCTTTTATACGTGAGTGGTTCTCGTATACAAATACACAAATAGTTAATTTACAATCATTCACAAGTAAATTAATTGCACTTGGTTGAAAATTTTTGTCCTCATTTGTTGTTATTAACAACGTTCGGTGGTTCTCAGTACTATACAAGTTTGACTAGTATTTGAGCATACCTATCTGTGTTTGATTTTCCCGCCACATTATTTCATAAAAATAAAATAATAATTCCCGCATACTTACAATATACAAGTCATTGGTATTACATACCAAAGATTCATGTTTGATTCTCACCGAATAGCTTATTTGATAGCAATAATGACTACTGATGTGTGGAAAAATTTTAGTATGCCATATCTAATCTCTGTTGTGTCGGAAGTGAATAAGGTGATCAACCCAAATGACTGGTGGGTTGATACCGGAGCGAATCGACATGTATGTCAAGATCGTTCTATGTTTTCTACTTATGAAACTATTGAGAATGGTGAACAAGTATACATGGGTAATGCCGCAACTTCTATAGTTAAAGGCAAGGGTAACGGGTGGTCCAAGCTTTACACCGGTAAGAAAATTACCTTGACCGGTACTACACGTCCCCTCGAAATCCGGGAAACTTGATTTCACGTCTACTCGTGAAACATGGTTTCAAGTTAGAATTTGTATCAAATAACTTTGTTATCTCTAAAAACAATGTATTCTTGGGAAAGGGTTACCTTAGTGAAGGACTCTTTAAAGCAGATGCAACGACAATTATGTCGGAAGTAAATAAAGATACTTCTTCCGTATACATGACAGAATCTAGTTCAATTTGGTATGAAAGATTAGGTCATGTTAATTATCATTCTCTTAAGAAATTAATGGATATGGAACTGCTACCCAAGTGTGATATAGATTTCACAAAAAGGTGTGAAATTTGTGTCGAGTCTAAATTCGCAAGGCTTCCATGTCCTACCGTTGAGAGAAATACGGAACCATTGGATTTGATACACTCGGATTTGTGTGACTTAAAAATGGTTCCAAGTAGAGGTGGAAGAAGTATGTTATGACCTTTGTCGATGATAGTACAAGGTATTGTCAAATTTACTTGTTGAGAAGTAAAGATGAAGCTCTTGAAAAATTCCAACTTTATAAAAATGAAGTTGAGAACCAACTTAATCGTAAAATTAAGATGGTCAAGAGCGATAGGGGTGGTGAGTATGTGGAACCACTTAAAGAACTTTGTGAAAAGAGTGGAATCATTCATCAAGTAACACCACCCTATTCTCCACAATCCAATGGCATTCGGAACGAAAGAATAGAACTTTAAAAGATATGACGAATGCTCTTTGAGAAATTCTGAGCACCCGAGAACTTGTGGGGGAAGCGATACTTACTGCAATTACATTCTCAATAAGTGCCCTCACAAGAAGAAGGACAAGACCCTTATGAGTTATGGAAGGAAGGCTACCATCTTATAGGTACGTCAAAGTGTGGGGGTGCTTAGCGAAAGTTTCAAAGGCCACTTCCTAAAAGGGTTAAAATAGGACCAAAAACAAGGATTGCATCTTTATAGGCTACGCCGAACATAGTAGTGCCTACAGATTTTTGGTTCAACATTCGACATCAAAGACATCCATGTGAATACGGTTTTAGAATCGAGGATGCGTTTTCTTTCGAAAATATGTTTCCATTTAAACCAGATCATAATAATCCTTTGAAAAGAAAAGAAATTACTGAAAGTGGAAATGATGCTACTTCGCAGTCGCCTACACAACAAGCCGAAAAGGTTGTTGAGGAGCTGCGAAGAAGTAAGAGGGCTAAAGTTGCAAGAACTTTTGGCTCGATTTTGTAACATGTATGTTA
Organism: Papaver armeniacum; assembly: GCA_023531295.1. Taxonomy (NCBI): domain Eukaryota; kingdom Viridiplantae; phylum Streptophyta; class Magnoliopsida; order Ranunculales; family Papaveraceae; genus Papaver; species Papaver armeniacum. The sequence goes on from JAJJWW010013656.1 coordinate 89,142, forward strand.
GAAGATGAGCCTCGAACATTTTGTCAAGCAATGTCAACTCCGGAAGCACCTTGTTGGAAGGAGGCAGTTGATAGCGAAATAGATTCCATCATGCAAAATCACACTCTTGAGATGTGTGATTTACCTCCTGGTTTAAACCTTTGGGTTGCAAGTGGGTTTTCAAAAGAAAACTAAAAACCGGATGGAACTATAGATAAGTATAAAGCCAGGCTAGTGGTTAAAGGTTTTAAACAAAAAGAAGGCTTGGATTATTTTGATACTTATTCTCCCGTCACTAGAATAACATCTATACGAATGCTTATAGCAATATCGGCATTGTATAATCTAGAAATACATCAAATGGATGTAAAAACCGCCTTCTTGAATGGGGAGTTAGAGGAAGAAATATACATGGAACAACCGGAAGGATTTATCGCATTGCCATTTAACTAAAGAAAGTATGCCGATTGGTTAGGTCTCTTTATGGATTAAAGCAAGCACCAAAACAATGGCATGAAAATTGACACAACCATATTATCAAATGGGTTTAAATCTAATGTGTGTGACAAATGTGTTTACACCAAAGTAACACCCACAGGCATAGTGATAATATGTTTATACGTAGACGACATGTTAATAATGGGTAGCAATCATGAAATTATTAAGTCTACAAAGAAAATGTTTAAAAATTTCGACATGAAAGATTTAGGCAAGGCAGATGTCATTCTTGGAATTAAAATCTCTAGAGCTAGAGAAGGGATTAAATTATCTCAAGCACACTATATTGAGAAAATTTTGCAAAAATTTAACAAGGGTGACGAGAAAACAGTAAGAACAATCGTTAGATCATAATGTCCATCTTAAAAGGAATTTTGGCAAAGGAGTAAACCAATTGGAATACTCTCGTGTGATTGGAAGTATTATGTATCTAACGAGTTGTACTAGGCCAGACATAGCATGTGCAGTGAGTAAACTAAGTAAGTTTACAAGTAACCCTAGTGAAACTCATTGGCAAGCATTAGTAAGAGTTTTGAGATACTTGAGAGATACAAAGGAGTATGGTTTGCATTATACAAATTATCCTGCAGTACTTGAAGGATATGTTGATGCAAATTGGATCTCAGACACTGATGATACTAAGGCTACTAGTGGCTATGTATTTACTATGGGCGGGGCTGCCATATCGTGGAAATCATCCAAACAAACGTTGATATCTAGATCAACTATGGAGGCTGAGTTTATTGCTTTAGACAAAGCAAATGGAAGAAGCAGAGTGGCTTCAAATTTCCTTGAAGATATACCAATATGGCCTAAACCCGTTTCGGCAATAAATATACATTGCGATAGTCAAGCGGCTATAGCAAAGGCTCATAGTAAAATGTATAATGGTAAATCTAGACACATACGTCTTAGACATGAAACCATTAAGCAATTACGCTCTAGTGGAATTATAACAGTGAGTTATATAAGGTCGGGGATAATCTAGCGGATCCACTTACAAAAGGATTATCCGTGAGAGAGTGTAATTGCATCATCGAGGGGAATGGGACTATTGCCTACAAATATAGAGTAAGTTACAGCGGTAACCCAACTTAGCGATTGGAGATCCCATGGTCTAGGTTCAAAAGGGAAAACTAAGTTGTAAAATGCTCGCCAGAGACACTGAGAGAGATTACTCTCTTTCCCATTTCTATGATGAAACAGTGTCGTTTGTCAAGTGAGAGGTTGAGAATTCTTCTCTTAATGATTCCTATAGCTTAGTATGACTAAGAAAAGTATGGCAGGATACTTTCAAATAGGAGATCACCTATATGAGTGAGAAGTGGGGCCGCTTCCGTGATAACTATAAGGCTATGTTAATCTAAGAGCACTCATGAATCCAAGATTGTTCAGGGCCGAAATGAACACAACCGAGAACCAATGAAGTAAGGAAATAAGCTATGTGATATTTATTGTATCGACTTACATTATAAAGTTGAGCAGTTCAAGACATCGCGTTCACTGAACAACTAGTAAGTCCGGTAGGTATTCACTAAGGAAGATTCAAAGCCAAAAGATATCTTTCCCGATGTAGTGATGTTCCGCGCACAAACTCTCTAGTGTCTGCATTAGTGTATAAGTGTAGAATTAAGCATTTACTAAATGTCTGTGTAGGCAATTTTATTCATGTGGGGGATTGTAGGAAATCTGGATTTGGTCGGGCCCCCAAATCCGTTCCCAAAGGTGAATAAACTTGTGCCCTGCTCCCAACCAACATGACCATTCGGTTTGGGTCACAACCATTGGTGAACCGTCATCTTTGTATTATAAGAACCCAATGTTCTTAAACGTACGTACATAGAAAAACCGTAAAATAACATCCATTATTTTACCGAAAATAAACTTGCATTAGAGTCTAATTGAAGAGAGTTTGTCTCTGCTTTAAGTTCGATTGTTTTGATGTTATTCGAGTGCATGTTAACATCAAAGGTATTGTTGTATCTTGGCTAGACTTACTTCCGAATTCGTTTTGCACCAGTGACGGGAAGTTAAAGTTTTCAGGAAAGAGGAGTACCTCGCCTCAATACACAAATTAAGTTGGTAATCCTAGTACTTGTTCTCTATAATTATTGTACAAGTCCGGCCTAAACCAAGAAATGGCCGTTCCAGACTTGCTTCGGTCACAAAGTGGAGGAGAAGGGTTGATTTGGGGAGGGAAGCAAAGAAAGGTGTTGAGGAGAGTAGTATCTCGACTTGTATCGTAAAGTGAAAGCTTAGGAAGCTTGCAAGAGATGAAAGCTTTTGGGAGAGCTTGCAAAGTTGCCTTTCCGAGAGTGTAAGTGTAGTATATTTCTCCCGACCGAGACTTGTCGTCCTGGGTGGAAAAGGTAAGACCTATTTATACAAGTCGAGATTGAAACGTACCCTGGCCTCATGAAGGAAGAGAGTAAAGGGTGAAATAATGGGAGGAGGTGGTAACCGCATGGTTTAATGGGTGAAAACGTTTTTCACCTTTATTTCCTCTTTTATTTGACCGCTTATTCCTTTTCACGCTTTCTTAATGTGAGCGTAGTGTACGCTGCATGCTGGACCGCCAAACCAAAACCCTAAAGAAGCATCCCCCAGTTTGTGTTGATGTCTCGAGTGTTGGTTGCATCTTGAGTGCAAGTGGCACTTCTAGTGGCGCGTGTGGCATGTGCCAATGGCATGTGCGAAATGCCTTGGTGGTAGGTTGCACGGTTTGCAAGTTTTGGCTACCAGATGTGTGTTTGGCATGTGCCAATGGCATGTGCGGAATGCCTTGGTGGTAGGTTGCACGGTTTGCAAGTTAGGCTATAACAACATAAGGTTCTTATTGAGGATGAGTCGCAAAGAGTAAAAAGGAAACTTAAAAGTGGCTAGGGTAAAGAAATTAAGCCGTCTGATAGTACAATATTTTTGTAAAAAGATTATATATTACATCAAATATATAATTTCCATGGCTGCTAGGAGGTTATCGGAATCTTGAAAATTTCTGCTCTTGTATGCTGTCTTTCACCCACGCCTCCCATGCTCTAGTGGTGCAGGTATATGGTTTACTTTCTTACTCCATACCTGAGGGTCATGGGTTCAAGGCTTGGTACCAAGAGGGAAAAAAAAGGTATGCTGTCTTTCGAAACGCCCTAAAACTGGTCATCATAATCAGTAAACGACAATTAATTTTTGAAGCTTAAATAAACAGTGAACCAGGAGGAGCGTGAAAAATAACTAATAATAAAAAGTTAGATTCAAATTTGATCGCGAAATTAACTTATTAGAACATCAAATATCCCATTTAATTTATAACATACCGTATCAAACATTATTCACGACATATACCAGAAAAGAAGCTAAAGCTTAACAAGTTCGCAAAAAAAGAAGAAAAAACAAGATTGTTTGAAGGATGTGATAACTCCCCTAGGATATCGTCCTGTCCCCCAATCCACAAACATATGAACTTTATATGTGCGACCAGGAGGAGCTTCCTTCTTGTCATAAGCTACCAAAACAACTTTAAATTCACTCTCGAAATTGCCTATGATTTCGATTAACTTCGTACTCACAACGTGATCCAATGTCAAGCTTGCGTTGGCCATGTAGTTGTATCTTTCTATTGCCCATTTTGCTTGGGGGCACCCCTTATGACTACAACTCTTCTCGCGAGTCTCATCGTGTTTGTTGTTATTGTTGATGAAAATTGGTGTGGTAACAACAGTGATTACCGTAAGAACAAAAATAAAACAAAGAATCCTCCTAGTATTAATAAAAGAAGATGATGAAGAAGATTTGGGCTCTCCCAGAATTGGGGTATTCATGTCTTTCATCCTGGTTTGTTTATATCACTTTCTTTCTTGTGCGTTTGGAAGATAATACAACAAAGATATATATATATATATATATATATATAGAGGAGCCGGAGTTTTCCGAAGAAATCACGGATTCCCCTTTTCTAGCTGTATTCAATAAACAACACCCGTACCTAATCAGGAAACTAAAAGGAATATAGTCAGCTCCCCCTTTTCTAGCTGTAATAGGTTTCATTAAACAACACCCGTACCTAACCGTAATGCTTATGTCGTTGATCCGCTAGCGCGAGCTTGAAACTCAATGAGAACAATAAAATGGTGATCATCGAGTGGGATTTTGTGGGTAATAATTAAAATGGTTTTTCATGTGGTTGCAGCTGACGGAAAACGCTTGGTCTGGTTTCACGGAGTAGCGATTACTTCCCTTTCTGCACACTGTGCAAGGCGGATAGATACATTTTGGACCAACTCAACCTAGCCTAGTGAGCAAACAACCAATTCTTCAAATAGGAAAAACCCATCAAAACAACAAAAGAAAAAGTTCATCCTATCATGCAACTCCGTCTAGAAATGGACGTTGTGAAACCAAGTCGATCTCTTGCAATTGAGAATTGAGCTGGGTAACTAAAAGTAGTTCCTCAGTTACCAATATACATTTAAAACGTATATATTCACGTGAAAGAGGGAAAAATTGCAAATAGACTCTAGGAGATCTAGCTAATTGCTTCAAGAGCCAAACTGACTAACCAAGCCTTGAAATACACCTACGCAAATGGAATTTTAGTTTTGGTTTTACCTTTGCAAATGAAAGACAAACAAACTGAAAAGGATATTTCAAGTTTGGACGAACAGAGGCAATTGCATGTATTTTCTGTTTTCGCTTTTTCAACCGGTTTCTCACTCGAAATAAAATACAAATCTCACAAATAGGAGAGCCCGATCCCACGTGAATCACCTTAGCAAACTACAATTTTGGACCTGTTTTCCGGTGAGTGATTTTGCTCCCGAAAGTTAATTGTTCAGATCCATTTGTGGTTAGAGCAATTCTCGGAACAATCCTCAGATCTGAACAATTCTCCCACGTAGAATTACTCTTAACCTCATTTATAATAACCAATTCATCTCTTCCTCTTTTTTTTTGGGCCATGATCCTACTGTACTATTCGCCAGATACCCCAAAATACTGCAAATAACAGTGAAATGTTTCATTCTAGAAAAAGATATCTCTTATCTTCTTTTTTTGCTGATACTGTGTTGTTACATAAAAAGAGCCGAATATTTCATTTTCTTCTTGCGATTAATTTCTTGGAAAATTAGTAAAACATCTCAAAAGAAAATAGAGACTAATGGTATTAATCTCTAAAATCAAGTATTGAGATGTTCACTTATTAACAGTGATATGTCTGGGATTTCACTATCGTAGCAAAAATGGTTTAATATTTTATCTTTTCAGCAAGAAAGCTCTATAATGCAAGAAAGTAGTGAAATGGAAAGATATGAGAGAAAAAGGTAAATACTACTAGGAGTTTTTGTCTTGCAATGGAAAATACAATTCAAATAATATATATTGCAGCCAGCTACCTACATCAGCCGTCAACAGCCGGAAGTGTCAAACCCAATGCGATCCCCGTTTGTCTGCTGATCAATAATAATCCGTATACCCTGCTGCTGGATATTACCAAAAATGTTAAACTCATGCGGTGATGTTTTGGATGCATCCCTAAATCCTAAACAAGCCACATTATATTCTTCAATATAGCGCCAGATATTGTGTGGGAGTAATTCTATTTCAGCATCTCCGGCAAAAGTGAAGGTAATCGTGGATGAGGCGCTGATTTGATCCGGATCTATTTCGTAGCATGGATATCTCGTACCAACTCTTATAGGCTGTCCCCAAGCCAGTTGATCAGCAACATCAAGAAATTTGCTCACTAATGCGCTGTGCAGGGGTTTAGGTAGATCAGTAAACGTCGATCCTGTATCAACGATCATCTTTATAGGAAATTTATACTTAACCAGTGGTTCACCCTTAAATTTGATTTCCGACAATGCCACCACAAACTGGTCAGAGACATAATCATGAACCATAGGTGTATATAAAGTATCAGGGGACACGACTTGGTCTCCGAATAACACATCAGAGCTATCATCTCCATCCTTGATTCTAACCAACAGACAATAGGAGAACATTCTAACGCCATAGTTGTTTTTTAACGCGGTATAAAATGATAACTTACCCATGTTTAACCCTAATGATCCGTCCAAAAACGGAAATCCTTCTGTCCCTTTAGCGCATCCAAGTGGTACATCTATTATGTCTTGCTTGGACTCTATAAAACCATCATCATCGTCATCATCTTGGTCCATGGTGAAGGTTTCAGATCCCATCACCAGTGTCGCTCCCGATTTATCTAGGTATTTCATGCCGTATACACATTGCTTTTCTTCGTTACACTCTCCGGGGCGGTTGCATGCTTCACAGGCTACTTCCGCATAAGAAGTCGAATTATCTTCATGAAAATAGCTCACCTGGAGACAAGTATAAATATCGCATGGTTGACACCTCACCCATGAATATGGGCTCCCAGTATCGATGTGCATCTCCATTGATTGGGGTGGGGTACCGATGTCAACCGTTGTGTAGTACTCGGTTGATGGGTGATACAGGAGATTATAGACGAAAAATTCTTTGGATAGCGGTGGGAGTTGAGATGTGAAATTTCGGCGTCTTAGAACAAGTTTAAATGATACTCCAATGTGTTTTTCTGTATCTGATCTGTTACTAATATTATGATGATTTGTGGCTCCAGAAACATCTATTAATGAAAATACGATGAAGATAATAAATGTAATAATCATTGGAGACATTGTTGATGGTTTTTTGTATTATTCTTTTCTTTTTCTTTCTGTCTAGGAGGTGATTTAGGACAGAAACTGAGTTGGCTAGGGTGAGTGATCAGAAAAGAGAAATGCACTTGTTTATATAGCAACTGAGAGCGGGAGTGTAGTTGAGTCACACATTTGTTCACATAGCAACCGAGAGAGAGTGAGTGTATAGTTAAGTCATGTTTTCCTGACTCGAGAGAGTATCCACTATATTGCATATCCTCAATTCATTACACACCAATGTATCAAAAATTCTTCCCACATCAAAAAAAAACCGAGATAACAAAAAACCAAGGCATATTCTCTCACAATTACTGGGATCCCTGCTGCCATGGGCGGGCCCACTGGGACCCACCAAAAAAACTGAGTCCAGCGGTTTTACCATCCATCTTTTGATGGGAAAGGTTAAAGTACAGAATAAAGCCAAAATTTAAAGTTAAAATAACTATCTCACAACAAAAGTAAATCATGGGATGATAAATTTTCCCATCAATGCTC
>JAJJWW010013657.1:0-237695 GCA_023531295.1 Papaver armeniacum
TGAAGACTTTAAACTTAGCACTTCTTGGGAGGTAACCCAATATTCATGCGATACGGTAATATCTTTCCTTAACTCTTTTACTTCAAATGGTACTTGATTCTCCTTGTTTCATGCTTTTAATTTTATCTTTAGGAACATTGAGGACAATGTTAGATTTAAGTTTTGGGGGTATGGGAGAAACTTTTAGTTGCATTATTAAACTCCAGCAGCCTAGAAATTTATGCTTACATATGAGGGCACTAACCAATCTAAGTGGATGGAAGCATTTTTGGTTGTAGGATTTGAGGAACCAACTGATTAGATAGAAACATCTAAACAGTCTATTCATAAAAGCACGAGTTCGAGTGTTAGAATTAAAGAAAAACATGGTAGTTTCGCCATATCTCGTTGAATCCTTTTCACTTCTATTTTTATTTTGTTTTCTTTAAAATATGTTTCTTAAGTGATTAGGTGGGGCTCACGATTCAAGTTGATCCTTTTGGCCCCTCTTTAGCCCTATGTCTCTTATCCCTAGGAGGTATTCCTCCACTAAGGAGTTTTCGGAAAACTCCATCTATTACTGTGTGGATGGCAGGCAGGCCGATATTTCTTGGTTTCAATAGGACTTCTTACGAGCGTTGTTTATATCTACTATTATCTAAAAATAATCAAGTTATTAATGACTGGACGAAACCAAGAAATAACCCCTCACAATCTTGACATAGAAGATCTCCTTTAAGATCAAAACAATTCCATCGTAATTGAGTATGATTGTATGTGTGATAGCATCTACTATACTGGGAATATCAATGTCCCAATTATTGCAATTGCTCGGGATACCCTTTTTTAGCTTGTATAGGAGAAACTTTTAGTTGCATTATTAAACTCGTAGCCTAGAAATTTATGCTTATTAAGGAGGGCACTAACCAATCTAAGTGGATGGAAGCATTTTGGTTGTAGGAGTTGGGAACCAATCTGATTAGATGGAAACATCTAAAGAGTCTATTCATAAAGCACAGAGCTCATGTGTTAGAATTAAAAAGAAAAAAGCATGGTAGTTTCGCCATATCTCGTTGAATCCTTTTCATTATTTTCTTTGTTTTAAATATGTTTCTCCAAGTTGTTATTAGGTGGGGCTCACGATTCAAGTTGTTACCACTTTGCTAGGGTGAAATAGAGTGATTGAGATACCAAAAAAAAAAAAAAAAAAAAAAAAAAAAGAGAAATAGAGACCAGATCGCTGACCAACTTGAAATTCAATAAAATCGACCCTTTGGTTCCCTTGTATATGCAAGTTGTGTTGACTCTAGAGTTAGGATTATCGACCACTAGTCCCCTTGTATATACCAATTTGTGTTGATATTAGTGAGACAAGATATCTGTCCATTAGATAGGTTCATTTTGGCAGTGGCCTTAGGAGGCGGATATGAGAAACATTGTTCACCTTAGTCAACATCACCATCTACGTTTTTTCTACATCCATCTTCTTTAATCTATCCATGTGATTGGTTGACTACGGTTATGATGTCCGAAACTATCCGAGTAGAGCTCGTCACTTATATATGAATTTTAGTATGCTTGAGTGCAAACTCGTGTACAACAATTGGAATTTCTCGATCGTAGGGTACTTCCTCCTGTAGTCAATAAGTATGCCAACCAAGGAGATTCTTTAGTGCCTTCCAAGGTCTACGTAGATAGTTAGGGTCTGGAGTAAAAGTTTTGTGGGTACACCTATGGTAAACCCTCCCGAGACTATAACTCGGCCACTAGGGCCACCTAGGGGTTTAAAAGCTTGTTGCATACGCTAAATGCAACCGAAGATGCTCCGCTACAGTGAGTTAGGATTTTATTTTCTAGATTTGATTTTTCGAGGATGAAGCAAATAATAAGTTTGGGGTATTTGATAGACACATTTTTGTGTACGATTTTAATCTCAATTGTATATATTGTTAGTGATCGATTTTGTATTTATTATGGTTTTTTGTGTCTTTGTAAGTGTTTTTGGAGAAATAAACATGCGTGGAAAAATTAGCTCGAAAAGTGGTATTTGCGCTCGTGGGAGAAAATCACCAAAGACATCGCTCATTTGGAGAAGGGACACCTCATTTAATAAGGGGCACTCCACGTTGTTTGCAATGCATATGCTATTTGGACCCCATGGATAAGGCACACCGGCTGCCGGATATAGGGCTGCCTTTTTCTTCTTCATTTTCGAGAACAAAATTTGGCGCAGAAAACCTCGAGTTCAAAATTCAAGAAACTGCGAAAACTCCGGATTGAAACTAGCAAGATTTTCTTACATATTTCTTGGAGGTTTAGATTGGTATTGGCCTATAACGATTAAATGAGGTTAAGTGGTGGACTTGGATGCGTTTAAAAGTAGATTTTATCTCAAGTTCGTAAACGTGGAAGTAGAAACTATTTACGATACCGTAAAGAGAATCTCGGTCCTGTTTTGGTTATATATAGAAGAATATCTTCGTGAGACTAGATCCTATCGGTAGGATACATCAGAGCGCGTGAGAAGGAGTTAGGAGAAGAAATAGAACTGAGCGTAGAACAAATAGCGAGTCCCGTGACTTTTGGAGGAAGGAAAATCAAGTATATTTCGAGGTTTCTGTGTTTTCATGTGATATAAATAGGTGGTTCGGAGTAGTTGGGAGTCGAGACTTTTGGGGACGAACGGAGGCAGAGGAGAAGAAATCGGAGTGCAGAATTGTTGTTGTTCTTCGCCATTATCAAGAACACGAAGAACATTGGACCAACGGAGTCGGGCCTCGTAGAAAGCTTGATCTTATATTCTACAAAGAATGATTTTCATATATCGTATTCAAACAAAGACAAAAGAAGTATCATTTAAAAGGCAGTCTTATCTTCAGAATGTCTGTTTGTAACGCCCTTCGCGTTGCAAACTGCTCGAGTTATTAGCTTTCTCTTGTTTTTCACACTTTTTGAGCTATGAACACCTATTTTGAGCACGTGATTAATATGAGGAGCTAAACCCCTTTCTTTGACGACGGAGGAAGCCAATTTTCCAAGATTTGTGTGGTAATTCTATTCATATTTTGCAATATCTCTTTTATGATTATTTGCCTTGATTTAGAATTGATTGAATGATTTTTCCTAAGCAATTGTGATTTCTCTTGATAGATTATGCTTAGACCTAGGGTTTGATATTATATGCTTTCGAAATACACTTGTTATTCTAAAAATCTACTTTTGAAAAATATTGGAATCACTTTAAACGTAAAAGAGTTGCATGGATATTGATTAGATTAAATCACATAGAAATTGGAGATTGGTGGAATCCATAGTCTTAGTGCTCTTAAATCTTGATAACAACCATCTTTGAGTTTTCTAGTTTTATTTGAATCTAAAAAAAATCCTTCACAAGTCCGAGAGAACGACATCTTTCTTACCACTTTACAACAACTTTCAAAATCACATCATGCTCAAATCAACTATTCTACTACCGAGAAAGAGTTGTTGGCTATAGTATTTGCATTAGAAAAATTTTAGAGCTTATTTGGTGGGTACCAATGTGATTGTATATTCGATCATGCAGACTGTACCTATTGAAAAAGAAGAAAGCTAAGCCAAGACTCATACGTTGGATTCTTTTGCTACAAGAATTCAATATGGAAATCGAGAGATAAGAAAGGTGTTGAGAATACAGTTGCCGATCATCTTATTAGACTTGTTGTTTCCGAAGAAGAACTCCCATTACGGGATCATTTTCCAACAACAACTTTCTCAATTGAAGAATCAACACCTTGATGCGTTGATATAGTGAACTATTTGGTTAAGGCAAGTACCTAGTACAATGTCTACTTTTCAAAAGCTAAAGCTTAAGAAAATAGGACAAGCAAGTATATTGGGATGAGCCCTACTTGTGGAAATATGGTGCGATCAAATTATCCAGTGAAGTGCGCATCGAACTCGAATTTGTCAATTCTATCTTTTTGTCATTCTTATGCTGGTGGTCACTTTGTTCTAAATCCACCGCTCTCAAAGTCCTGAGAGTGGATTTTATTGGCCTACCATTTGAGGATGCATGTGCTTTTTTCAAATCTTGTGATAGATGTCAATGAACGGGCACTTGGTGCTCAAAATCAATTGCCACTCAATCCTATTCTCACTTTGCCGAGATTTTTGATGTGTGGGGCATTGATTTTATGGGTCCTTTGTTAATTCGAATGGAAAATTTTATATACTTCTTGCTGTGGATTATGTTTCTAAATGGGTGGAAGCTAAAGCCACCCCTACTAATGATTCTCAAGTTGTTTGTGAGTTTGTGAAGGAATATATTTTCTCTAGATATGGTACACCAAGAGTGGTTATCGGTGATGGAGGCTCGACTCTCCAAGAAATCCTTCCATGCTCTCCTCAAGAAGTACAAGATTGGTACTCCCTTTACCCACAAACTAGTGGGCAAGCTGAAATTTCAAATCGTGAGATTAAGTCCATCGTTGAGAAAACCGTTAATGCTACACGGAAGGATTGGAGTTATAGACTAACGATGCACTTTGGGCGTATAGAACAACATACAAGACTTCGATTGGTATGTCTCCATATCGGTTGGTTTATGGCAAAGCGTGTCATCTCCAGGTTGAAATTGGCATAAGGATTATTGGACGATTAAGATGTGCAACATGGAGTATGACAAAGCGGGGAAACAAAGGCAGCTACAAATTAATGAGCTAGAAGAGATATGTAATGATGCTTACGAGAGTGCTCGTATATACAAGGAGAAGACTAAATTTTCCATGACAAGATGATTTCTAGAAAGAGTTTTGTTGTGGGTCAAAAAGTTCTTCTATTCAATTCTCGTCTTAAGTTGTTTCCTGCAATTTAAGGTCACGTTGAGTGGACCGTTTGTTGTTACTAATGTTTTTCCTCATGGTGCGATTGAGGTTGCTAGCCTCATATCAGAACAAATTTCAAATTCAATGGCCATAGATTGAAGCCATATTCTGAAAACTTCCCTATGGAGAATGTGTACATGATTGAACTTCGGATTTACTCCTCCTGGGAGGAGTAGTAAGGAGAACGCCAAGTCGGGGAGTGACTTTAAACCAAGCTAAATGGGAGGCAACCATAGGTTTTGTATCTTAAACCCTTTTATTTTTGTTTTTATTGTTTTAATATCATATTTGCATCCCCATGTTTAATATCATTGAATCTGGAATCAATCTTAGAAGAGAATTATGACGAATACCTTTTCTCGAAAAAATTCAGACTCTGCGTAGTTCAGTCCAGAGACCATAACTGTCATAATATTTATCTAAACATTGTGATCTTTTGACACTTTGTAGAAAACACATATATGAACAACTTTGTGAAATGAAGTTTTTCCAAATTCCTTACCAATTTGTACAGTTTTGGCATTTTATCTGTTGTTACGTCGGTAATTGAATTTTCGGTTTTACACACCGAGGACAATGCAATGTGAAGTTTAAGTGTGGGGGAGTATTTTGCATATAGATTTTTCAAAATTTTTTTTGCACATATTTGCATGAAAAAAAAACTCCAACTTGTAGTTAGTTTAGAGTCACATAGTATACATGTCGCTAAGATTACATCGAAATCCTCACAAGACTGACTGAACTTAAAGATGACAGAGAACTTGATCGGGTTTCTTGCTTGTTTGAGAGTTAAAGTTGGATTTAACCATGCCAGTGGAAAATAAGGTGCAGACTAAATTCGGTAGTAGAATTGTGATCCCTTATAGTGGAGACTACCTATTGTTACATCATGTGAGGCACCAGACCAGATTTCTTTATAAATGACTAAAGAGCTTTCTTTTGAGTGTGTCACCGTACGTTAATTCGGGTAGAAATGGTGAGCTACAACCTCCCACCAATATAAGCACTACTTTGATCCTGAGTGCTATTTTATCAATCATGATGGTGACATCGAATTGCTAACTTACATACCACTTGTAATCTTGTTCGAGTTAGCACCATCCACTTTATCTCTCTCTCTCTCTCTCTCTCTCTCTCTACACCAACAGGTCCATAGAAACACATCATCATCAACAAGGGAGCAACATCAAAATCTACAAGGAAAGTCGAAGATGTTTAAGGTTTACAAGCAACAATACGAGTAAGAGAAAATTTCATATTCAAGTAAAGCAACAAGACAAGGAGCAGAATTTCTACATGTTGAAGACTTATGTACAAGAGCCGAAAATTATCAAGATGAGAGTTCAAGAAGTGTATGATATCAAGACATACAAGTTATGAAGAATCAAGCGTAAAAGTACTTACATCATGGCCTTTTACTTGCATTTTTTTTTATCTTTATTTGTATTTGTTTTATTTTCTCGTCTTGAAAAAAAAAAAACAAAAAAAAAAAAAGAGAAAATTTATTTAGGTTCATTACTAGTTTTATTATTTTATTTTCATTTTAGTATTTGATTAATTTTCTTGTCTCATATAAAAAAAAAAAAAGGCAAAAAAATTCGTTGTGTTATATTGTGGTTTGTTTTTAGTTTTGTTCTTCAATAAAGCCAATGGGAGAAGAAATATTTATAATGAAGTTTCAGCAACAAGGATTTGAAGAAAAAGAGTTACATTGTCAAGATTCTACTTAAGTTCAAGAGTTATCATCAAGAGTTGGAACATCGAAGACGAAGATGAAGACAAGGATCGAAGACTTAAGACGATTATATGGATGCTATGAGAGTGGTGCTAAATGCATGTCGAACTGAGCAACGAGGTAAGTAAGCATATTCCCGGTTTCGTTCGTGGTTGATTTCTTTTCGTAGAGATCGTCGTAAAAATGGGTTTTTCAAAACAATAAAGATGTGGGTTTTCAAAACAATTTGGAGGGTTTTTCCTTCCTACTATTCAACGTGTCACAGGATTCTCTCTTCATTCTTACCCGGACACATGTGTGACCCATAAAAAGTTGTTTATTATTGAGAGAAACTTCATAAAACCCTTTCAGTAAGTGAGTCTAGACTTTTGATTACTCTCGAACCCGGATTCTTTGATAAGGGATGGTTATTTCTCTCTCAACTTTTAAGGATGAGATTGTGTTCATATACATGTCTAACTTATGCTAGTGTGCAAGAGAATATCTATGTCTTCTTAGCGCGTTGGATGCTATCATTTGGGAGAACTAGTAAGTTGGAAAAAGTAGGTTTTGTGGGTATATCTCTAGTAAACCCTCACGAGACTATAACTCATTAACTAGGGACACCTAGGGGTTTAAAGGCCTCGTTGCACATTCTAAGTGCAACCGTGACTTCGACGACAATGAGTTGTTGTATTTTAGATAGTTTACTCGAGGACTAGCAAAAGCCAAGTGTGCGGGAATTTGTTAAGTGCATATTTTGCATATATTTAGTGTTGAATCCATGCTAGTAATTGTTATATATTCTTGCGACCTATTGTATATTACTCTTGCTTTCTTTTATTTATGTTTTGCTTCGGTGAATCTTCCAAAAGAAGTGAATTTGCACTTTATTGTGCAATAAAAGAAGCTAGCTACAAATGGAGAAAAGCCAAAGACCAAGTGGAACTCGTTGAAGTTTAGGAGTTCTTGCTATCATCTCTGTTAAGTATTGACAAAGGACCCAACCAAGTCATATGGTAGATCGAGTATAATGCTAATGGACCGAAAGTGTAAAGGGAAACACTATTTCTCAGTCATTATCGTTAGTGTTTGAATAAGTTCCAAATCAGAACAACCTAGATGTATCTGTTCAAGTATAAATAACATTTCTACTCCACAAAGAAAACTGTGGAAGTATTCACCCCAAATACCTTTTCTAATTTGGTATCAGCCTTGATCCAAGCCATCTTCATAAAATACCCAAAATCCAAAACCCTAAATATCATGGCGAGATACTACCAATACTCTTCGTCGGATGCTGATTCACCATCCGTTACTCTCACATACTGAAACCAATCACTTGCTATGGAAGCACAGTTCAAACCCATCACTTGTTTAGGAGTTCTTGTTATCATCTCGAAGAGTATGAAATGACGAATCCAACGGCGAAAGAATGAAGCTATTCTGACGTCATATGAGGAAGTTACAGGCGTCTAAAGCAAGTCAAAGCGAGGAAGTTCAGGTCTAAAGCAAGTCAAAGGTGCGTGGTTTTAGAATACACAGAAGTTATTAAGGCGCCCATTGTTTTTACTCGGGGGCAGCTACGAAAATTAATGAACTGTCAGTCTTGTTGACACCGGCATGTATATCACATGCACCATCTTCTTCTCAATTAACTTCTCGGAGTCATTTTTCCGGTTCAAGACCAGTTTTCTGATAGGGATGATAGGCGAGTTCGAAGTTACATTGGCGATGGCAGTATTGAGCTCGAGATGATTATGGCCGGTGAGAATGAAGACTAGTAACTGAGAAATTGATGGTGAAGATGAGTTCGAGCAATCTCAGACGGTAATGGGTTAATGGGAGTTACAGCTGTTCTAAGGCTGACGATGAACTATGGAGTTGAGCTCGTGGTGACGGCAGAGATTAATGGAGAGGTGAATGGTGCTGGATTGGAATCTGAGCTTTGCTGTGACGATAATGCAGCAATGGAAAGAGTTGATTCGAGAGGAGTGATGATCGCTTGTGGTAATGGATTCGACGGAGAAGAAAGTGAAGACCGGTGACGGGCTTGGTTGTTTATTTCGATGATGGTCTGTAGTTGCTCGAGTTTGTAGTCTTGCTGCCATCGGTGATAGGAAGTACGTTGCTGCCATTGGCAGTTGATTCAAGCATGGCAGCGATGGAGCTCAAGTGATGGAAGTTAAGAACTGAAGTTGAATACGAATAAGGAATTTCACGAATACCCTGGTATACGTGAGTTACTGCCAGAGAAGTGGAAAAACTCAGGAACTTTCTAAAGTCACGTATAGTCTGGTATACGAGGGGTGTTGTTCGAGAGTTGAGAAGATTCACAAGAATTTAGTTTTCACGGTGAGATGATTATCCGCGGGAATTGTTGCCGGAAACACAAAACTCAGGGGGAAAATATTCTCACGGAGGTGAGAGTATCCGTGGAAGTACTGGGAGCAAAACAAGAAATCCCGTAACTTTCATTTTTTCACGGAGGCATGTCTATCCATGATTTTGACGGGAGGAATTCTAAATTCAGGGGAAAAGAAAACTCACGGAGATGCATGTATCCGAGAGAACATGTGCTTATGAAAAAGTTGCATTGTCAGTTCCATGGAACTGCCAGGCTTATGACAGTTGAGATTTATGAATGGGCTGGACTTCTAGGACCAGACACGAGCTCAGTTAGCTGCTCGAGTTTCTTTATGAACAATTGGTGGTCACAGCTAGGGTGAGCATTTGGCCCAGTAATCCGCGGATTTAACCGGACCAACCGTTCATTTGCGGATGGATGCCCGGACCGTTCGTTAATGGTTTGGATGCGGATGGAATTTTGAAATCCACCGGACAACGGATCGGCCCGGATTCAACCTTGAAAACCGTGGGACATCCATATCCGTTAAATCAAAGACATTTATATAGGTCTAGAAAATACTATGGATCATTAAGGAATTTTTAAGATGTTTGCTTGGGGTGTTATATGGCATATTTATATTTGTATACATATATAGGATATGTAGGTTTTATAATGAGTTATTTGCGTCACTTATTTTCTTTACTATAAATTTTAATTAAAACAAGTCCATTGGATTATCCGCATCCAACTGGCCCATCCGTGCATCCATTGATGCAAATCCGTTGGATATGGATTGATGCGGATGCCAAATTTGAAATCAGCCAGTACAATGGATTGATGCGGATAATAATAAAACCGGTCCAAACCTGCCCATGCTCACCCCTAGTGACTCACAACCTTGGGCGTGACATATTTTGGGATTTTTGCGACTTGGCAACCACTTTGCACGGATTCGAGTATGAGTACGAATTACAATTTGACACCTATATAAGAGATATTTCTATCTTTTAATATTTTATCAAGCCATTGAGAGAAGAACGCAGAGAAGAAAAGCTAGGGTTTTGGAGCGATTTCACCATCGTAACAATTTCTCTTTCATTTTCTTATATATTTAACATGGGTGTTTCTACATCCATGAGTAGCTAAACTTCTTAGTGATTGGGGATGAATTTAAGTTCTAATATATGATTCAATTTAGCATATAAATCTATTTTAACTCGTCTTATATGATTATTGTTTGTTTTTACAATAATTAATTTTATGTCTGACCGATAAATTGTTTAGGTGGCCAATCGAACTAGTTTATTAGTTAACCTAATGCTAGTAGAGAATTAGGATATCCGTAATTGTTGAATAATTCTCTACACGAGTAGAAATTGTGAAACCTTTGCAGAGGATTCGTGGAGCAATCGCAAGTAGAAACAACACTAGAAAGTGCACCTTGCGTTAGAGTTCAACTACTAGATTGACCTAAATTCACAAAATATAAAGCATTCGACCAAATTACACTTAGAGTGCGCTACTTCTAGGTGGTTTATGAATAGAATTTGGCATTCGAGCGCTTCTGTCCGGTGACTTGAGGAATTTTGAGGATAGCACTACGCTAGTTGCTTTCCTACGGTTGATAATAATCAGGAATGATAAAGAATATAAATATGCTACTTTGATGACTATTTAGTAACTAAGAAGGATTCTGATCATATTTCTCTCTATTGCTTGCAATTCAATCTTTAAATTACTTTGTTTATTTACTTTTGAATCTAAAACAAAACCCCCATTATGACCTTTTGAACAACTAAATCTCCCTGCTCTTCGTGGGAACGGAACCTTATTTCTTCTTGCTATATTATTCATTAGTAAAGTAGAATATAAGTGAATTAATTTGTGCACCTACGACACGCATCACTCCCCCTTAGTCAATACTTCGTCTCAACACGAAAACCACTCCACCTTACATAATGATCCAAAACCGTATGTATTTGTAGTGAACTACATATTAATTCTCCATGTTTTTGTCAATAAAATGGCAAAGGTAACGAAAATGGGATCCTAATGAAATTTCCATGGAGACACTTCAAGACTAAAGAAAATTACATATCAACTTTGTTTAGATGCAATCATAAAGTCGAAGCTAAATGCATTCATCACAGTAGTTTATAAAGATACAAGATAACTCCTCAAATATTCCACACCGCACTCCCACAAAGATATGGCAATTAAGCACAAGTTCAAAAGAACTCTCCCCATTTGATGTCATTCCAAAGAACAACAAGAGCGACCTTACTTTTACGAGAAAGAAGGATTTCTTTGGACACCAAAAACCACAAAATGATTTTGTATCCAAAATTCTAAATTAAACTAACCACAAGAGAACCCATGTTAATTCAATCGGAATACACAACCAAAATAACCACAAACGAATCTATGATTAGTCTAGTTGGAAGTGCTCATACAAGAAGACCTATGGAGCCGCACAAAGATACATAAAAATCACGGAATATACAAGGATTCATTCTATTTCCATCACCATTTACACAATGACATTCAATAGACATAATCCTCATAAACAAAAGATTTTAACCTATCTTCCATCAATAAATTGACATAATAGGCTTAACTTTTGACATCGTATGGGACAATAATAGTTCACGGACGCAAACACACATATCCCATAACATATTGCAATATATAAAACCATAAAGATTAATACTGCAAAATCATCTTCCAAACAAACTTTTTAGAATTTAAACAAATAAACCTAAAAACATGAAGATGAAAACGTTGGACATAGCTATGTGTACTCACGATAATGGATATTCCAAACCCTAGTTATCCTTCTTAAACAAAAACAAGAATAAAATTCTTTTAATATGTTTCCTATACAAATAGAATAAAACATCCATCCAAGACGTGCAATAAGATTTCGAACACAAACAAGTTCCTCATTGGCTTCCTTCAGCTTGATCCTTACGAACTCGAGATTCCTTTTAGTGATCACGAACTGTTCTTTTAGGACTTTAAAATCCTGAAGAAGATTTCCAACCAGTTGTTGTGATAATTGAACTGGTTGCTTGTCTACATGATCAATTGCATGATATCAATTTATAAGAACAGGGTTCTCATAAAACTCAGGAAACTTGTCATTCTCAACTTCCTTCTTGCACCCTTTCATAGTTTGCACCATTATTTCTTATGAGGCTATTTCCGTTACCGAACTAGTACATACCAAGAAAAGCTTCATGATATATATACATATAGAAAGACCCTAAGGGTTCATAAATAGAATTCGGTAATGGGCCAGGTACGCAACGTTCACAGTTATGAACCAGGGTTCAAAAACCGTCTAGGTAAAGGGGTCTTATAAAAGACTTTGACAAGGATCTTTAGATCAAAAAAAGGAGCACTGAAAAGTTCAGTGTTTCAACAAGTCATGGTTTTCTCAAGAGTTCTTATGGATCAACTATGCTTCATTATGAAGAGAAGGCTAGAGTAGAAATCTTATTTAGAAAGAATTAATTTAAAGAATCAAACGAGAAATACAACAACCATTTTTGTCAAGACGAGTTGCATCTTGACTTCTATGTGCATCCTCACAGATTGGAATGAGAATGCACAAAGTAAAAACCGGTCAAGTTGAGACAGAGTATGTAGCTCATCATAGTTTTCCTTCTCTGAATCACAAAGAGAATTAGTAGGATTAATCTCAAAGGAATTACTATAAGGAGAACAAGAAATACCTGAAGATGATTTCTTCCTTAATTTTTTAATTTTCCGCTTGAGATTATTCACACTGGTTCTTATATCTGAGGCATGATTTTTGATGTGAATGTGATCGAAATCTGATACTTTGGTCACAGCGTAATCCTTGCCAATAGAAGATATTCCTTCCATAATTGAACCATTCTTTTTCCTTTGACGTCTTTTTCTTTTTACTGGAACATCAAAAGTCTTAGTAGTCCATGTGACATTCTTTCCCCTACGATCATAGACGGAGTTCGTATCATACATATTTAAAAAGGACTTATCACAGTACTCTTCTGGATTTGAGACCCTGATGTTCTCAGTACGGAGAGAAATAGGTTTGATTACTTCCTTTGACATCCATATGAGAATGTTATGAAGTTTTTTATTCCTTATCCGAAAATGACATTTCCGTTCAACATGACCCTTGTTTCCACAATAGTAGCAGTTGAAGGTAGTGTTTTTAACGGTTTTCCTACGCCTTGTCTTCGAAGAATGACTATCTTTGTTTACAAGAACATCAGCTGTAATAGGTGAATCTTCGCATAGCAAGTTGTTATTAGCCCTGACAAAATTGATCTTGATATTTGGAGCGTCTATTCCTTTATAGCCCAGACCACGTGTATCACGATGTTCTTTACATGCTCCTAACATGGGAGATAATTTTGTAGAGCTAGTGTTGAATCTCTTCGGATTCTCTTCTAGTGATTTTACCTTGCTGACAGCTGTAGATAGATCATGCTTCAATTGTTTTTCCTTGGAAAAAAAAAGACATTCTCTGTCGTTAAAGTATTTTTGTTGAGAGTCATACATTGCCTCGATTCAACAAGTCTTTCTTTCAACACACGTAAAACTCTTCAAGTTTTTCACATTTAGCAATCTTTGAATGGACTTTTTCATCTCTATCTTTAAGGATTGATTGTAAGAGTTTATAACCACTATCATATCCTTTAAAGAGTTTTTTTAGTTTCATGTTTTCACGACAGAGAGGAAACAGATATTCTGCCAGGTAGGCAGTAGATCCCTTTTTTTATGATATCATCAAAGAGTATGATATATTGTGAGACTTCTTCATCAATACTTGGTCCCTAGTCTGAGTCACTTTCATCCGAAAGTTCATCCAGTTGTACATCTAAGCGTTTTTCCCAGTGACACCGGTTTCTGACAGAGGGGAAGATAAGAGAGAAATCTTGGAAGTCTCAAAACTCGAGCAAGATCAAAGGATTCGATCTGGTTTTTTGCAGTATAAGTCGAGATATTACTACTATCCATGGAGTCGATCGCTACAAACACAGACTTGTATGGTCTTTAAACGTGTTTGCCTCCTTTCGATACCAATTGAAAAGAGGGGGTACAACAACCTCACCCAATATTTCGATTAGCAATCTGTATGGACAAAACTCTAATATACTTTTAAGAGAATCAACTAGAGACTCAATCTTAATAAAAAAGTATATCAAGGAGTTAATATCTCTATCTCTCGATTTGATCTTTACTTAAGCAAATGGAAATCTGCGAGTCTTTATCAAATACTAGAGAGATAAACTTGGATGGTACCAAAGACCAATATCCAAGTGTCAATCAATGTAAATCAACAACCAAAGGTTGGATATTCTAATTGATTGATCTTAACGCACAACCTGTGATATTTCAATTATATAACGAAATATAATGCGGAAAAGAAATAACACGTACACCAGAAGTTTTGTTAACGAGGAAACCGCAAATGCAGAAAAACCCCGGGACCTAGTCCAGATTGAACACCACACTGTATTAAGCCGCTATAGACACTAGCCTACTACAAACTAACTTCGGTCTGGACTATAGTTGAACCCTAATCAATCTCATACTGATTCAGGTACAGTTGCGCTCCTTACGTCTCTAATCCCAGCAGGATACTACACACTTGATTCACTTAGCTGATCTCACCCACAACTAAGAGTTTCTATGACCCAAAGTCGAAGACTTCATTAAACAAATCAGATCACACGTTAAAAGTCTACGATAATAAATAAATCTGTCTCCCACAGATAAACCTATGAGTTTTTGTTCCGTCTTTTGATAAATCAAGGTGAACAGGAACTAATTGATAACCCGGGCTTATATTCCCGAAGAACATCCTAGTATTATCAATCACCTCACAATAATCTAAATCGTATGGTAGCGAAACTAGATATGGCGGAATCACAAACGATGATACGAAGATGTTTGTGATTTCTTTTATCTTGCCCTATCGGAGATATAATCTCAAGTCAATTATTCAATTGAACTCGTACGATAGAAAATGGCAAGATCAGATCGCTCAACTACAAAAGAAGTAGTTTCGTCTGGCTTCACAATCCCAATGAAGTCTTTCAGTCGTTAACATACAGGGTCTCGAGAAGAAACCTAAGGTTAAAGGAGAATCGACTCTAACAAAACCAACTAGTATCACACAGGAGGTGTGGGGATTAGTTTTTCCATTTGCTAGAGTTCCCCTTATATAGTTTTCAAATCAGGGTTTGCAATCTAATTTACCTTGGTAACAAAGCATTCAATATTCACCGTTAGATGAAAACCCTGATTCAACCAAGCTAATATCTATCAACCGTTAGATCGAAACTTAGCTTGTCACACAAAAAATGAAATGTATTCATTTAGGTTTGAGCTTCGTACCTAAACGTGTACACTTAGTTGGTTAACAAATAGTTAACCAATGGTTAGCCATATGAGCACTTTCATATTAACCGTATTCATCTTTCTCAAAACTAGTTCAAATGACTCATAAGAACTAGTTCAAGAGTTGTTCAATTGCTTAGGTCTTTATACATAGACACAATTGAAGCAAAATCGGTTTGATCCACTTGAATCAATTCATGAACAATATAGCCACTGTTTGCAAAGATTGCATTCCTTATAATTTATTGTTTTAAGCTCATGAACTACCGATTTGATAAGTAACCAGCTTGGGTATGCGTACAGGTATGCGTACCTTAGGTACCGGATTTGAGTTTACAAACTCAGCAGAAATTTTCGGTTCGAAAACTTTCGTGGGTACGCGTACCTAAGGTGACTGGTTTACTAGTTTGCAAACTTACAAACTCAGCAGAAATTTTCGGTATGAAAACTTCCGGCAGTACGCGTACGGCACGTGTACTCAACCTATCTCCTTCACCAATACCGCATGCACACATATACACACACTTGGTTTTCGGCACATGGATTTATACAATAATGTGCGAACACACTATATATGCTTATATCCATAGTTGGTAATCTCAACTCTACATTTTAATCATTGAAGCATTCTTCTATAATGTTATAACAATCGTTACTCACGATTATCGTCATCAAAGCTATTTTCAAGATTGAAATGTCATCATGACTTTCGTCACGGGTAAAGATGAAAATGGTTAAATCAAAGCTTCACCAACACATATTTCGAGAAAAGATAGGCGAGTAAACTCGGCTCGAAATAGCAAATGTGTATGTATGAAAACTATCATACTTATACGACTATTGTCTCAAGAGTAGGAGATAGAATAGACTTTTGAGTGATGAGATAAGTTCAAGTCTCCACATACCTTTTGTCGGATGAAGTTCCACTTGTTCCTCGAGTAGTTCTTCATCTTCGTAAGATGATCGCCATGGATTCTGGAGCTCAACTACACTTAACTATCCTAAACCGAGACTTAGTCATAAGTAAACTAGAAATCAAGACATATAGTTTTGATCACTATATTGACAAACATGCTTTGAGATAAAGAACGCATGCGAGTTCGACCGAGCAAAGCTCTAACAAAAATAAATAAATAAAACAAAAGATGAAAAATGAATAAATAAATAATTATTATTATTATAATAATAGAGAAAAAATAAAAAATAAGATCGGACCATCAAACCAAACGGAATAAATTGTTCAATAAAATCGACCCCGGGTTCCCTTTGTATATGCCACCCGTGAGTTGATCTAGAATTAGGATTGTCGACCATTGGTTCCCTTGTATATGCTAGTTGTGTTGATATTAGTTAGACCAAGATCTCATCCATTAGGATAGGTTCATCTCTGGCAAAGGCCTTCTGCAGATATGGGAAACACCGTTCACCTTAGTCAACATCAAAAACCATCTATGTTTTTCTCTATATCCATCTTCTTAATATATTCATATGATTTGTTGATTCCGGATATTGATGTCCATAGTGCTACTATCTGAGTAGAGCTCTGTCACTTATATATGAATTTTAGTATGTGAGTGCAAACTCGTGTACAACAATTGGAATTTCACATCAGGGTACTTCCTCCTGTAGTTAATGAGAGTATGCCAACCAAAGAGGTTATTTAGTGTTATTCCAAGGTCTGCGTAGATAGCTAGGGTCTGGAGTAACGATTTTGTGGGTACACCTCTGGTAAACCCTCCCGAGACTATAACTCGGCCATTAGGGCCACCTAGGGGTTTAAAGGATTGTTGCACACGCTAAGTGCAACCGCGATGCCTGCGGCCGTGAGTTAGGATTTTATTTTCTAGATTAGATTTGCTCGAGGACTAGCAAATAATAAGTTTGGGGGTATTTGATAGACACATTTATGTGTCTAATTTGATCTCAATTGTACGTATTTTTAGTGCTCGATTTTATATTTATTATGACTTTTATGTATTTGTAGGGTTTTTGGAGAAATAAACTTTTGCGGCGAAATTAGCTCGAAAAGTGGTCATGGGAGAAAATTACTAAAGGCACCCAGAGGACGCATCTGCAGGCACCCCGCAGAAGTATGTTGAGACGCCCCGAGAAAAATACTATTGGCACCTAAGTTTGGTTATTTACACCCCAATACACATTTATTTACACCCTCAAATGGATAAGGGGCACTCGGATGATAAGGGGTAACCACCGCTATTTGCACTCCCGGCTTAGATAGGGGCACTCCATCCCCTAGCTTTTGAAATGACGGTTTAAGGGAAAAGTTGATATTTACGAAACGTAACTAGGGTTGGAATTTTGGGAGGTTTGGAGGAGTTTCAATCGCGTAATTGTTTTCAATGGACCTGTTTGGGCTTAACATGGTTGGTATAGGCCTTTTAATCGATTCAATTGGGCCGGTTAATCGAGAAAAGTAAAACAGAAAGAATTAAGTTTCTCCCGGAATTTCAAATATGGAAATTAAGTGGAGAGTATCAAGGGTTTTATGATCTGATCGTGTTGTTACCCAATTAACGTGAATAATGACGTATTTTGGGTCCAAAAACAAGGATCGAATATCATTATATTTGGTAATTATCATGAAACAAGGAAAGACCGAAGATAGAGTTTCACGAGAATTGTTATGGCGCTTGCGTGCGTGAAAAATTGGAGAAGATATTTCAGATATTTGGTTTCACTTTTCCGAGATACATTGGATTAAACTCAGAAGCGGCGTGAGATAAAAAAAGGGAATAAATATACCGTAACTTGTAAGGAAGGAAAGAGAAAGATTTAATCGCTCTGTTTGGTATAAATAGAGGCTCTGGTAGTTGTAGAGAATGATCGAGACTTTGGGGGGAAGTTTAGAGTTGTGACGGAGCAGAGAGGACAATCCATGGAAGAACCCTAGCTAGTTGCAGACGAGGAAGAAGAAGATGAAGAACATAAGACTCACAGACTATGTCGCAGATTTAATAGAAGAAGATATATATCATTTATTAACAGTGCTTGTAATGAACCTTTAGCCACTGTTTTCATTCTTTGTGCAACTGTTTCTCTGTAATAGTGGGTTCTGTAACAATTATACATGTTACAAACACACTGCTTTACACCTTTTCATCCTTTTTAATCAACTTTTGGGCTATAAACATGTATTTTGAGCAAGTGACTAGTATGAGGAGCTAAAATCCATTGCTGAGGCGATGGAGGAAGCCATTATTCCAATTATCATGTGGCAAATTATATTTAAATCAATTCTCGCAATTTCTTTTATGATTATTTGCATTGAACTAATATTGAATAATTGATTTTGATTGAATGGTTATGATTCTTTTGATGGAGCATGCTTAGTTTACAACTCTTGATGTTTCATGCTTGATGTTTACAATTGTTACATCGAAAATCTACTATGCGGAAATAAATTAGAATCACTTTAATGTAAAAAATTGCATGAATATTGATTAGATTAAATCACATAAGGATTGGAGATTTGTGGAATATTGAGTCTCAGTGTTTCTAAAATATTGAAAACAACTTTATTTGAGTTTTTATTTTAATATAAGTCTAAAACGGATCTTCACAAGTCTTAAATGAACCACTTTTCTTACCACTGTAAAAATGACATCATGCTTAATTGCCAAATCTTTGTGGGGAGTGCAGCTGTGTAATATTGTAGGAGTTTTCTTGTATCTTTATAAACTCCTTGATGAATACACTAAGTTTCGACTATGTGAAATTATCGAAACAAAGTTGATATGTTCTCTTTTAGTCATGAAGTATTTCTTTGAGAATTTCATTATGATCCCGCTAGTTTTCGTACCTTTGCTAATTTATATTGACAAAAAAGGGGAGAATTATTTTGTAGTTCACACTACATATACATATGGTTTACAGATCATTATGTAAGGGGGAGTGGTTTTCATTGTGAGATGAAGTATTGACTAATGGGGAGTGATACATATCACCGTAGTATTATTCTCAAAGTTGTGATACAATTGAACTTTGATGTTGTGTAATCATACTACAACACTGTATAACAATAATTCAGAACATCTGTTTTCTTATTGTTATGGCTACAGATCTTCAACAACTATGATGCTGAGTTGAATACGTTCATAATCACTGGAGTACTTGGAGTGGCGAATAATTCAAGGAATGTTGAAGAACCAAAGAAATCAAGCATTTGGATGAAAAGCTACAAAGTTTATTTATTTTGTAATCCATATGTATTGATAATTTTGTCACTAAAATTGACAAAGGGGGAGATTGTTAGAGCACTGCTCGGTCGAACTCGCAAGCATTTCTATTTCAAGCTTGTTTGCCAAGTTTAGTGGTCAAAACTATAAGTCTTGATTTCTAGTCTACTTATAACTATGTCTCGGGTTAAGATAGAATGTGTAGTTGAGCTTTAGACTTCATGGCGTTCACCGATTGAAGACGAAGAACTACTAAGGGGAGCTTGTGGAACTTCATCAACAAAAGGTATGTGGAGACTTGAAATCATCTATCACTCAGAAGTTTATTCTATTCTATCTCCTATTGAGACAAAGTCTTATAGCTATATAGACTTTACATTATACGCATCTGATATTTCGAGCTGAGTTTAACTCGCTTATATCTTTCTCGAAATATGTGTTGGAAAGCTTTTTGCTTTAACTATGTTCATCATTATTCTTGTTAAATTCAAAATATTATTGTTAGAGCACTTCGGCCGAACTCGCATGCGTTGCTATCTCAAGCATGTTTGTCAATGTTAGTGATCAAAACTATAAGTCTTGATTTCTAGTCTACTTATAGATGTCTCGGACTAGGATATAGATTGTGTAGTTGAGCCTTAGACTTCACGGCGTTCATCATTTGAATACAAATAACTACTAAGGAGAGCTTGTGGAACTTCATCAACAAAAGGTATGTGGAGACTGAAACTCATCTATCACTTGGAAAGTTTATTTCTACTCTATCTCCTATATTGAGACATAAGTTGTGTTACGATATAGTTTTCTTTTATACACATTTGAGAATTCGAGCTGAGTTTAACTCGCTTACATATTTCTAGGAATATGTGTTGGCAAGATTTCACTTCGACCAAGTTCATCTTATATTATTGATGCAAGTCAAAAGATGATCATGTGAATTAAAATTTCCGAGTAACATCTTACATGGTTTGTGTGATACAATCATTTGGTGTAGACTTGGAATGTTTCGTTATGATTATTTCAATAACTTGAAAATTGCTTTGATGCTAATAGCGTGTGAAAATGGCTATTGTCATCCTCTAAGAAAGTTGCAATGATTGAAATAAGAATTTAGAACACTTAACCATTATTGGATATGACATGTTGTGTACTCTTGCACATATGTAATCCATGTCCGGGAACCATAGTATGCGTATTCTTACGCGCACTGTTGGCTTGAGAAATCCGGGAACCTAAGTATGCGCACACGTTCACGTACTGGCGTAAGGTTCATGTCCGAATATTTCTGCTGGGATTGGAAGTACGCGTACCCGTTTACGCATCGGCTAAACCCAATCTTGGTCCGGTATTTCAAGTATGCACCCGTTAGCAATTGAACAACTCTTTAACTAGTTTCATTTGAGTCATTTGAACTAGTTATGGTTAAGATGAATAAGGTTGATATGAGAGTGTTCATATGGCTAACCTCGGATAACTATTGGTGAGCCAACATGGTGTACACGTTTAGGTACGGTTACATAAACCTAAATAAGGGCACATTTCATATGTGTGTAACAAGCTAAGTTCGATCTAACGGTTGAAAGATATTAGCTTGGTTGAATCAGGTTTTTCATCTAACGGTGAATATTGAATGCTTTGTTACCAAGGAAACTTAGATTGCAAACCCTGATTTGAAAATATATAAAGAAGAACTCTAGCAACTGGGAAACCTAATCCCCACACTTTTGTGTGTTATTAGTTTCATAACTAGAGTCGATTCTCCTTTAACCTTTGGTTTCTCACAAGACCCTATAGGTTAACGACTTGAAGACTTCATTGGGATTGTGAAGCTAGACCCAACTATTTTCTCGTAGTTGCGTGTTGATCTCGATCTTTCCCGATTCTCGTTGTCCTGAGTAATATCTTCTAAGATTTGCTCGAGATTTAATCTCCGACTGAGCAAGATAAAAGTGATCACAAACACCCTCGTCTCATCGTTTGTGATTCCACAATATCTAGTTTCGCTTCCATACGATTTAGATTATTGTGAGGTGATTGATAATACTAGGCTGTTCTTCGGGAATATAAGACCGGTTTATCAATTGGTTCATGTTCACCTTGATTTATTAAAAGACGGAACAAAACTCATAGGTATTTCTATAGGAGACAGATTTATCTATTCCAATAGACTTTTCTGTGTGAGACAGATTTGTTTATCAAGTCTTCGACTTTGGGTCGTAGCAACTCTTAGTTGTGGGTGAGATCATCTAAGGGAATCAAGTGCATAGTATCCTGCTGGTATCAAAGACGTAAGGAACGCAACTGTACCTTGAATCAGTGTGAGATTGATTAGGGTTCAACTACAGTCCAATCTGAAGTTCATTGGTAGTAGGCTAGTGTATGTAGCGGCTTAATACAGTGTGGTGTTTAAAGCTGGACTAAGTCCCGGGGTTTTTCTGCATTTTCAGTTTTCCTCGTTAACAAAATTCTGGTGTCTGTGTTATTTCTTTTCCGCGCTATATTTTGTTATATAATTGAAATATCACAGGTTGTGCATTGAATCAATCAATTGGGAAATCCAACCTTTGGTTGTTGATTGATCCTTGAACATTGGTATTTGGTACCGTTCAAGTTACTATTCTTATATTCAATCGGACTCGCAAATTTCTATTTGTTGATTGTAGATTGAATTGAGAGATAGAGATATAAACTCTTTGATATACTTTTCTAAAGATCGAGTCTGACTGTCTAGTTGATTCTCTTTAAAGTATATTGGAGTAAGTCCTCTCAGATTGCCAAACGAATTATTGGGTGTGGTTATTGTACCCCCGCATTTTCAATTGGTATCAGAGTAGGCAAACACGTTAAAAGACCTTATAAGTCTGTGTTTGTAGTGATCTGATATGGACAGAAGTGTTATCTCTATAAATGTACCACCACTCTTCGATGGCTCAAATTACTTATGGTGGAAATTTCTATGTGTGCCTTTCTTCAAGCGCGTGATTTTCAATCATGGGTTTATGTAGTTAATGGCTATAATGATCCCGTTGTTGCAGTAGGAGATGCGACCATTCCAAAGGATATTGGTGCATATGAACCTGCTGAGATTCTTGTTGCAAAGCAAAATTCCGACGGTTTGAACGCCATCATTCATGCCATTACCCTAGATCTTCAGCACCATGTGACTATATGCACTCGGTCTAAAGATGCTTGGGATATCTTAGAAACCGTATTTGAAGGGAATACCAGTGAAAAGGAAGCCAGGCTTTAAAACCTAAATTCTGATTGGGAAAACCTTCGTATGGCAGATGAAGATTCATTTGATGAGTTTAATCACAAAGTGTCTGAAATTGTTAATGCATCTTTTGCGTTGGGGAAGACTATTCCTGAAAAGGACATTGTGTTGAAAATTCTCAGGTCGCTGCCATCTAGATACGATTCTAAGAAGCATGCCATCGTTAAGGGAAATAACCTTGATACTCTCTCCAGAAATACGTTGGTTGGGAAGTTAAAGATCTTTGATCATGAGCTTACATCCAAATCCAGAAAGGATGTGTCTTTCAAAGCACAAAAGAACACTAAATTACTTGACAGAAGTAAAAGTGTTTGCGTCTCTGAAGATGATCTTTCTGAGGTTGATTCATCAGATGAAGATCTTGACAAGTCAGTTTCTTTGATCACAAGACAGTTTAGAGATCTTCAATTGAAGAGAAGTAAACGGTTCTCCAGAGATAAACCTAGGTCATCAGTTAAACCTCACAATCGTGTTCCTCCTTAAAAACAGGGATGTTTACGAGACTGATGATGAGGATATGCCACAGTGCTTTAAGTGTAAAGGTTTTGGTCATTTTGCAAATGAGTGTCCGAACCGCAGAAAATACACTGGGACCAAAGGTCTTGCTGCAACTCTTGATGAAATGTCTGATCACTATGATTCTAATGAAGACGAAAAATAAAGTGTTGCACTTCTTTGTGAAAATATTGATTTTGATAATTGTAGCAATACACACATTAATCTTGATATTCTTTCAGAAGAAACCTCAACCGGTTTGGAAGAAGAGATATATTCACCTGTTGGAAACTCTTGTTCTGATTTTTCAGGTTCCACTATGTGTCTAGATGCCTACACATATCGGGCGTGTGAATCATATTATGCATTGACATGCTCTTATTGTTCACTTAAGGGTCATGAACTTTCAAAGTGTTTCAAGTACAAACACAAAATGAGGTATGTCAACAAACTTCAACGAAGAGAAAATCGATTAGCAAACAAGCTCGAACTTGTCAAAAAGCCTCTGAGGTATGTAAGATTTTATCCTCTTCGAAGAAGTTAGTTTCCAAAGATAAGTCAAGACCACTAGAGAAGAAAGTATGGTCTAAACATTCTAAAAGGCAGGGTTCTATTAATTCCTTTCAAAAAGGTTACGGTGGACAGATTGTTGTTCACCGCAGCACAACTTGATTGTGTTGTTTGGTGCATCTTGTCTCATGTGCCCGATCAAAAGAGACAAGATTGTGCACACCTCGGGCTTTAGGAAAACAAAAATGTTTTTAATTCATCTTGTTTTTCTCTTCTTAGCTTTGTTGTGTTTTACAAGTTTGGAATTCTTCCATCCTTTCATATCTAATTGATATTGGAAGGGACTTCCCTGTTTAATCAATAAAAGAGGGTTATTCTCAACAATTCTACCCTTGTTATGGTTGTGAGTTGTGCGTGCACGAACCTATGTGTTTAAAGGTTTCAGTAACCCTACATTCCTTTTTCCTTCCGAAACTTTTTTATCTTAAGACTGGTTGCTGAGTTTAAATTGTGATTTCCTCTCACAAACCCGTACGCATATGGATACTCCAAGCATCATGTCTTCTGATGGAAAAAATGTTAATATGATTGTTAAGCCATCAATCATGAAGGAAAAAGAGAGATCTCCGTTACCTCCAACTTTGAAAAGAAAAAGAAGAAATGTGAGGAATCCAAGATTTGTTCCTTCAAATGCTCAGAAGTTTTCTGGTGTTCTTGAAGAGTTGAAGGAAATAAGGAAGGAGATTCAGCAAATAAAGGCTATTGTTATGAGAACTCTGGAAATTCAGAAGGCCCTGGTTCGACATCATCAGCCTAGAAGGTTTGTTGGAATTGACTCCTTTATTTTTAAACCG
Organism: Papaver armeniacum; assembly: GCA_023531295.1. Lineage (NCBI taxonomy): Eukaryota > Viridiplantae > Streptophyta > Magnoliopsida > Ranunculales > Papaveraceae > Papaver > Papaver armeniacum. Next base: position 24,637 of record JAJJWW010013657.1, read on the forward strand.
TATGTTCCCATGGATGTTGACAATAAGGAGTTCGGGGACGATAAAGAATTTTTCAGAGGTCTTAATGTCTAGGAAACTTCTTATGAGAATTTTATTCTTGTGTTTTTTAAGAAGGATAACTAGGGTTTGGAATAGCCATTATTGTGAGTACACATAGCAATGTCCAACGTTTTCATCTTCAATGTTTTTAGATTTATTTATTTAAATTCTAAGTTATTTGGAAGATGATTTTTGCAGTATTAATCTTTATGATTTCATATATTGCAAATTGTTGTGGGATATGTTGTTTACGTCCGTGAACCTTGACTGTCCCATATCTATTCAAAAGTTATCTCTATTATATGTCGATATGAAAGTATTGATAAAAGATTATTTTTTTTCTGAATCACACAATTTTATTAATCAACTTTAAAAAAGTTTACATTTTAATCAGATAAAAAGAAATGGATGAAAAGAAAGCCAACTACATAGGCTTGATAAAAAGAAATGAAAGAAAATGAAAGCCAACTACATAGGCTCACTAAAAAGGAATGTTTCTAGCTGAATCTATAATAATCTACTCCTGGCATTTCAATCCTTGCTAGATGAGAAGGCCTTCCCAAGACTAAATGTCTTTCTCCTGCCTGTAATCTTGCTCCCCTTTTTGCAGTTGCATCTGCAGAAAAATTTGCTTCCCTGTAGCTATGACAGAATCTTATGGAAATAATTTTTTCTACAGCCTTGGCCCATCTGTTTTTAACAAACCAAGGAACCTGTCCTAGTGCAAACTCATTTATTACAGTTTGAGAATCCGAACTTAAAATAATATGATGCAGGTTCCATTCAACAGCTAGTTCAGCAGCACAGATAAGTGCATAAACCTCTGCTATATAGTTTGTTGCAATTCCAATGCCACCAGTAAGAGTACCAAGTACCTGAAAAAGATGATCTCTGACAACCACTCCAAAGCCAGCTGCTCCAGGGTTTCCAATTGAGGCACCATCACGTAAAAACATAGTATAACCAATAATGGGGATTCCAATGACAAATACTGATTTTTTTGAAATTTACTGCTTCTGGGCCCAAGATTAAAGAATGTGATCACCTTCATATCATAGTTTGATTCCATTTGTGACCCTTCATTCTTAAACTACCTTCAAACACCATCTCTTTGATTTTGCTTTTGAACAACTGAACATTTGGTTTAACTTCATCGAAAAAAATTATGTTCTTTTGAAACCAAAGTTCCTTTAAAATAGAGCAGCTACTAGTAAGCCATACTTCCTTGACAAGGGGACTTTTGTTTTTTGCACTCTACCATATGTCTCTGAAGTCTTGAGGAGGAGCAAATTCAAAGATTTTACATAACCAAACCCAAATTTCTTTACTGAATTTACACTCCCACAAAATATGATGCATACTATCTTGTTCTTCTTCACAAATGCAACACCTAGATGCCATTTCATATCCATTTTTAACCATAACTGTGTCATCAACATAGATATTCTGAATTAGCTTCCACACATTACTAGCAATGCTTGGATGTAAAAAGTAAGTCCATATGTGTTTAGGCCAATGCAAAAAGTGCTCTTTACTTCTTATCTTGTATATTGCATATGAAGTTGTAAATAAACTTTTAACTCACACCTCCAAATAAATTCATCCTTAATCCCCCCAAATTCAGGTAATATTAAATTTTCAAGGTGTTGCTTGATTGGGAGAGGTATATGCCATGTTCCATCCCTAAGAAAATCAGAGACCTTGAACTGCAAATTATTTGTAACAAAAGGAATGTATCCAATTTTTTCAATAAGAGGAGACTCACCAATCCAGTTGTCAAACCATGCTGAAATTTCTTGCCAATTCCCAATGCACCATCTAACATCCTCTTTTAAGAAGTCCCAAGCCCATTTTGACCCGTGCCGGATAGTAGATAATTGCTAATTACTTTTCCATTGTGCATATTTATTTTGATATTTTGCTTTAATGAACAATGCCCGCTCCTCTTTGGATTTAACAAATTTCCACATCATTTTCATCAATAAGGCTTTATTGATTACCTCCAACCTTTGAATTCCCAAACCTCCTTCATTATAAGGTGTGCATACTTTTTTCCAAGAGAGAATATTATACTTTCTTGTATCTCCATCTCCAGACCACATGAAATTCCTGATTATCCTCTCACAGATTTTTATAATCGATGCAGCCATTTGTACACAACCATATTATATATGGGAATGCTACAAAGTACTGATTTAATAAGAACTAATCTCTCTTGAAATGAAAGTAATTTTCCTTTCCAGGCAGCTAGCTTTTTTTGAATCATTTCCACCAGACAATAGCTACTTTAACTCTTCCTAGATGAAGTATAACACCTAAGTATTTATTTGAGAAGTTACTTAGTTCCATTTGAGTGAAGTCTTTTATTTGATTTTTTCTAAGTTCAGTAGTGCCATCCACAAATAATTTACTTTTCATTCTGTTAATAATCTGCTCTGAACTCTTTTGATAATCTTCTAATAGTTTCAAAAGACATACTATGCTCTTCTTGGCACCATTGTAGAAAATAAAGACATCATCAGCAAAGAATAGATGGGTTGGAGAAATACCTTTTCTTGTAACCATTGGAAGAATTGAACCATTTTGGACTAATTGAGACAAAATTCTACTGAGGACATCCTCCATGAGCACAAATAGTATTGGAGATAAGGGATCTCCTTGTCTCAGTCCTCTTCCAACAGAGAAGAAGCCTTGGGGACCACCATTGAGCATTACTGATATTTTAGCATATTTAAGAATTGTAAGGATCCATTCACACCAAGAACTAGAAAAGCCATAACTGCTCAATACTTGAAGAAGAAATTCCCAACTAACTGAATCATAGGCTTGAGAGATGTCTAGTTTGAGAGCTACATTTCCACATCTTCTTTTACTTTTCATTTCATTAAATAACTCAGAAGCTAGTAGAATTTGTTCTTGAATACATCTTCCTTTTATATATGCTACTTGTTGAGGAGATATAAGTTTAGACATAAGAGAGCTCATTCTTGTTGTTATAATCTTTGTAAAAATCTTAAAACTCACATTGCTTAACCCAATGGGTCTAAACTGATTAGGAGTTTTAGCTCCTTTTGTTTTTGGAAGAAGAATAAGGAAATTGGAATTCAAACCTCTTGGAATAAATCTTCTGCTCCAGCAAAATTGCACTGCCTTAACTACATCCAGATGAATGATCTCCCAGCATGCTCTATAAAAAATCCCAGAAAATCCATCAGGGCCAGGTGAACTATTAGGATCCATTTGAAAAAGGGTTGTTTTTATTTCCTCCTCATTTGGAATAGCATCCAACATCTCTTGATCTTTAGAAGTAATAACAGAAGGAATGGCTTCTAGAAAGTAATTAACCTTATAAATGTTTTGATGTGAAAAAATTTTCTCAAAGTGATGAACCAAAATTTCTGCAATTTTCTTTTGATCTGTAATTATACCACCATTAGTATCTTCAAGTTCACTAATACAGTTTCTGGATTGTCTTATCTTGAGAGAAGTATGAAGAAAACTTGTGTTTGCAGCTCCATCTTTAATCCACTTGATTCTTGTTTTTTGCTTTAACATTGTGTTGTACTGCACTTCTTTAGAGTTGTAAATATTCTCAGATTTCACTAAGTCATCAAGAGCTTCAGCATCAAAAGGACTACTATCTGATTTTAACATTGGTTCATTGACTTGTTTTTCAGCTTCCTTAATTTGAACTTCTATATTTCCAAAAACCTTCCAATTCCAATCTTATAGTATTTTCTTCAATTTTTTCAATTTTCTTTGAAAGACAAAAGCAGGATCACCCACAATATATTCAGACCAACATTTTTGAACTACCTCTATGAATTAAGGATGAGACAACCACATCTTCTGAAATTTATAAGGCACATTAGAGGGTTTGGGAATGCTGGCACAACCACCAAGTAATGGGGAATGATCAGAAGCAATTCTTAGACCTACCTTGTAACCCCAATCAGGATATTTTTGGAGCCACTGATGATTAAACATAGCTCTGTCCAGGTTGCATACAATTCTTCTATCACCATGTTGACAATTTGACCATGAAAATTGAATTCCAGTTTTTGGAGCTTGCAGTAGATCACACTTATTTAAGCACTCACTAAAATCCATCATAGACCTTATATTTGGAGATTTACCACCCAGTTTTTCATCAGAAGAAGTAAAAGCATTGAAATCACCAATTATTAACCAAGGCATTTTAAGATCACTAATCAACTCCATTTAAGACCATAAAAATCTCCTCTGAATTAGACCAACATGAGCATGCACTCCTGAGACTAAAGTTCCTCCAATGCTGATGGTTATCATTTGGCTAGACATGGAAATCACTGTGGGAGTAGGCATATTCTTATTCCAGAATAACCATATATTACCTTTCTTATTATTAATTGAATTATGAATTACCATTCTTTGCATACCAAACAAATTTAACTTGTTGCATAAAGAAGCATCACAAAATATTTTTGGTTCAGCTACCCAAACTAAGGAAGGATTAGATTGACTAACTAAAGACTATGGTTTATTTTGAGCCTTAGGTCTTCTTAGGCCCCTTAAATTCCAAAAGAGTACTTTCATTGTTTGGATTGGAGGCCTTTAGTGCCTCCCTTTCCAGGGTTTTTCCTAAAGTTGTACTTAACGGGAGCTTGAGTGATTACCTCTTTTGTGCTTTCAGGATTAGCAGATGCAGGAGGTACAAGTTGGGAAGGTCTTTGAACCACTCTAGACTAAGATGTTGTTGGGGTTCTTTCAACTGAAACAGTTCCTTTTGTAGCATCCACATACTTTACTACACTTTTTTCTATAGCATTGTCTTCTACAATTTGCAGAGTACTGAACTTATTTAAAGATAAATACTCATTACTACAAGAAGTCTGACCTGTATCCTTGCCATGGGAGTTAAGAGTTGTTGGAGTGTGCCCTGCATCCTTATCTTGAATATGAGTTGTAGGAGTCAAACAAATATCAAAAGGTACAGAGTTCTGCTTAGGAGTAGTTCTGCTCCTTTTTGGAAGAAGAGGTTACTTGTTATGCTCATGTATCCTCTGTGGTTTGATTTTTATTGATTTTGCACTCAGATTGTAAATGCCCTACAATTTTACATGAATGACAGAACTTAGGCAAATTTGTAAGAGATACTCCTTGAAAGAAACCACCATATTTTGTAATAATCCACAATTTATTAGGAATTTTCTTTGATAAATCAATTTCAATCAACACTCTAGCATAATAATCACTCTGAAAGTTTAGTGTAGTTGCATCTACTTTAACAGGATTACCAAGTGCTCTGCTGATGGTGAACAGAGTTTCTTCATCCCAATATTCCAAGCTTAATCCTGGAAAGTGAACCCAAACCATAGCTGAAGATGTTCTTTGATTCTCTGGACGAAAATTTGGGATCCAATTTCTCACTTTCAGAATTTGATCTAACACTTCCCATTTTCCAGATTTGATGTTGTTTTTATCATTATCATTTTCTAATTTAATTGTGAAGAAACCCTTACCCAAATGAATCATCTTACATTGACCCGATAATTTCCATTGATTGCGCAAAATAGCAGAAGCTTCTAAAAACTTGATACGAAGTAAATCTAGACGACCTATTAATGAAAACCTCCAATTATCATACCTGGAATTTGCTCTATCATTGTCTAAATTGATTGATTGATGAAGTTCTGAATTCAATGATGGATGAACTTCTGAAGGTTTGGATAAATCAAGTACCGAATGATTCATTTCCAATCAAGAGATTTACCTTTAAAAATCGCGTTATTGCCACTCATCTTATCAAGGACTGCTCATTATGATGAGATCAACCTGAAAATTGAACCTAACACCGATAATTTGCTCAGAAATTGATAAGGATTGAGGTGAGAATCAAAAAAATTTGGGTAAGAAAACTGGGTTAAGAGACCGATTCGCAGACAGTCTCTCTCTCTCTTCGACTCAGACCGATAAAAGATAGAGACTGTCATTATTTTGATGGAAGAATTGATGAACTTTTGTTTACAAAGATTAAGTCTATTATATGTCATTTGGCAAATAGTGATGGAAAATAGAATGAATCTTTGTTTATTCCGCAGTATTGGTCCTTCCCTGATCCACATCTTTGTGCATATACTGTGTTGCTCCGTAAGTTCTCTTATGTTGAGCATGGCCAATTGAATTGATCATTTTTTGTGGCTAATTCAATTGTGATTTTTGGATACAAATTCATGATTCTCATGTGATTTGATTATGTCCAAAGAAATCCTTCTTTTCTCGTAAAAGTAAGGTCGCTCTTATTGTTCTTTCTGGAATGACATTTTATGGGGGAGTTCTTTTTGAACTTATACTTAATTGCCAAATCTTTATGGGGAGTGTGGCTGTAGAATATTATAGGAGTTATCTTGTATCTTTATAAACTCCTTGATGAATGCATTTAGCTTCGGCTATATGATTGCATCTAAATAAGTTTGTATGTTATTATCTTTTGGTCATGAAGTATCTCTATGAAAATTTCATGAGGATCCCACTAGTTTTCGTACCTTTGCCAATTTATATTGACAAAAAGGGGGAGAATTAATGTGTAGTTTCATACTACAAATACATATGGTTTACGGATTATTATGTAAGGGGGAGTGGTTTTCATGTCGAGATGAAGTATTGACTAAGGGGGAGTGATACATATCACCATAGTATTGTTGTCAAAGTTGTGATACAATTGAACTTTGATCTTTGTGTAATGATACTATGACACTGTATAACAATGATTGAGAGCATTTGTTTTCTCATTGTTATCGCTACGGATCTTCAACAACTATGATGCTGAGTTGAACACATTTAAAATCATGGAGTACTTGGAAGTGACGAAGATTTTGAGTCGTGTTAAAGATACCAAGGAGATCAAGCATTTGGATGAGAAGTTATAAAGTTTTTAATTATTTTGTAATCCATATGTATTGATAGTTTTGTCATTAAAATTGACAAAGGGGGAGATTGTTAGAGCACAGCTCGGTCGAAATCGCATGCGTTTCTATCTCAAGCATGTTTGTCAATGTTAGTGATCAAAACTATAAGTCTTGATTTCTAGTCTACTTATAGATGTCTCAGACTAGGACATAGATTGTATAGTTGAGCCTTAGACTTCACGGCGTTCATCATTTGAAGACGAAGAACTACTAAGGAGAGCTTGTGGAACTTCATCAATAAAAGGTAAGTGGAGACTGAAACTCATCTATCACTTGGAAAGTCTATTTCTACTTTATCTCCTATATTGAGACATAAGTCGTGTTATGATATAGTTTTCTATGATACACATTTGAGATTTCGAGCTCAGTTTAACTCGCTTAAATATTTCTCGGAATATGTGTTGACAAGCTTTCGCTTCGACCAAGTTCATCTTATATTCTTGACGCAAGTCAAAAGATGATCATGTGAATTAAAATTATCGAGTAACATCTTACATGGTTTGTGTGATACAATCATTTGGTGTAGACTTGGAATGTTTCGTTATGATTATTTCAATAACTTGAAAATTGCTTTGATGCTAATAGTGTGTGAAAAAGGCTATTGTCATCCTCTATGAAAGTTTCAATGATTGAAATAAGAGTTTAGAACACTTAACCATTATTGGATATGACATGTTCTGTACTCTTGCACATATGTAATCCATGTTCGGGAACCATAGTATGCGTACACGTATGCGTACTTGTTGGCTTGAGAAATCCGGGAACCTAAGTATGCGCACCCGTTCGCGTACTGGCGTAAGGTTCATGTCTGAATATTTCTGCTGGGATTGGAAGTACGTGTACCCGTTTTCGTACTGGCGAAACCCAATCTTGGTCCGGGTATTTCAAGTATGCGTACACGTTTGCATACTTGAAGGTTAAAGTTCTAAAATCGGGTGTGTACATGAACTTAAACATTTATATAATAAGGAATGCAATCTTTGCAAACCGTGGCTATAATGTTCAGGAATTGATTCGAGTGAATCAAACTGATTTTGCTTTAATTGTGTTCTTGTATACTTCTATGAGAATATAGCAAATGAACAACTCTTTAACTAGTTTCATTTGAGTCATTTGAACTAGTTATGGTTAAGATGAATAAGGTTGATATGAGATTGTTCATATGGCTAACCTCAGTTAACTATTGGTGAGCCAACATGGTGTAGTGATGGAAGCCGAAAGGTGACTTTCCTATGTTCTAATTCTGCAAGTGCACAGAGCCAATGAAGGCAGTGGCAAGCACAGGTCTTTCACGGGAACTAGAAGGTACTAGGCCTCAGTTTCTAAGCTTCCTTGACTATTTTCGGAGTGATAAGTGACAGTGAAACAAAGTTAAGTTTAAAGTCTTTAAGACTGTGTTGAAGTTGTGGTTATGGACTAAGAAAAGAAGAGCAAGATGGTGTGTAAACTGAAGGGTTGAGTGGTACTAGGATTATCAATCCACCACTGGCCCTAGTTATGCAATTCAACTCTAGTGAATGTTCTTGTTTTAAGTAATGATAGTATGTCACTCTATCATATTCCTAAGGAGGTTTCACCATTTGAAGTTTCAAACATCAACTCAGAGTACTACTCATAGTATTAAATGTCTAATGAAGCACAATTAATCTAAGAGATAGTTTTAGCAATAAAAATGTGAGTTGCACATACTCACTACACTGTGAACCTAACTACAATGAATGCGTGACATTAATTGTGAGAGCAGGGTATTAAGATGTGAATAAGAAGCTTCTTATCAATTAAATCATGCCAAGAATGATTCACATTAAGTTGAACCACAGAACAAAGCTAGGGTTTCATGTAAATCCTAGCAAAACAGAAATTAGCTCATACTAAACATTAAGAGCAGAATTGAAATCGAATTGAAAACTAACATGAACCCTAAATTGAAAACTGAAACTGACTATCTCTTTTTCCTCTCCCAAAACTCTCTTTTATAACAAACAAGCTCTCCAAAATCAAAAGACCCGAGTACCCAAACCTGACTTTGCGCCTTGCCTCCCTCTGAATCGAACATGCAGAGTGGTTGGAATAAAACCCTAGCTTCAACTTTTCTCTCACCTAGCTTCTAAGATACAAAGAAGCTATGAAAGAGAAAGGTCGACGCAGAGCTGGCGGAAAAGGGCTAGAGGTGATGCGACAGAGGGGGATGTAGGTGTTGATGAAGATGGTGACGGTTCAGTGAAGGGGCGTGGGTCGTGAGAGCAGGTGAGGGTTTTGCAGAGGGGAGTGGGCGAAGAAGAAAGAGAAAGTGAAGGGGAAATGTTTTGCTCGAGTGGGGGTATAGGTGTAGGTAACTTTGCTATGGAGCAGGCGCAGCGAGTGATGATGAGAGGGGCCTAGCGAGCGTAGGATGGAGCTAATGGAGATCTGAACGGCCGAGGGTGATAGGCGGTTTTGGCGTGATCTGGTGTTGAGCGGAGCATCGAAGAAATGGATGTGAGCGAAGGAGCGACCGTTTGATGCATCTAGGCGAGATCTCAACGGCTCGGGAGAGACGGGCTCGGATCCGGGTCACGGGTCGGGTCTAGCTCAAGCCCATGTCTGGTAGATGAGTTGCTACTTGTTGGGTTGCAATCATGCGCGCGGCTTTGGCTTTCGCTCCATAAATGCTCGACTCCACTTCTTCGCTCTTTGGGCTCCTCGTTCCGAGCTTTATTTATTACCTAAAAACACAAAGTTAATTAGTACAAATATTTATTCTTGAAAACAAAGAAAATACGAGAACTGGGATAATATCCGATTCTTGAGCACAAAAGATGAGTAAAATGCCAATAAAAGGTGTATAAATATGCAATATTTGGCACTCATCAAATACCCCAAACCTGAATTTTACTTGTCCTCAAGTGAAACAAAAATGAAGAAATCCTAACTATACCACCTGTCGCGGGTCTCTCGAATGCATTTAGCGTATGCACTAAGCCTTTAAACCCCTAGGTGTCCCCTAGTGGACGAGTTGTAGTCTCGTGAGGGTTTACAAGAGGTGTACCCACAAAACCTTCTCCAACTTCAGAGCGTAAAAGAGTCTCAAGCATCCAAGGAGCTATGAGTATATAGAGTTTCGCATCTGGTAACAAGAAGTTAGAACTACTAAAGAACGCATTCTCATCCTTAAGTGCCGAGCGAGAAGTAACCATACCATATGAAAGAATTCGGATTCGATTGTGATCATAAGCCTCGACTTCTCGCCTCACCATTAGGGTTTTATGATAATTGCACTCAAAAAGATCGCTTTTTAGTCTCTCATGTGTGCAGGCGGGAATAAAGAGAGAAATCCCGCACACGTTGTAGGTAAGAAGGCTAACCTTCCAAATAAAATCTGAGACTCCACAAAAGTGTGGACAAAAAGAATCTTTTTCGATGATCTCTAAGGAAGGAAATCAACCATTAGCAAGGGTGGGAGTACTCACTACCTTTTCACCCGATCGGCAATTAATATCACTCTCTCATAAGAACCATAGAAACGTCTTCAATCTTCGGTCTTCGGTCTTCGAATGTTGATGACGAACTTCTAAACTTCACAAAACTTGACAATTTTTAACTTTTCTACTCAATTTCCTTGTTACTTGGAATTTTCTTCTTTACCATGGTGGTATCAAAACTAAGAAAATAAACTACAATTTTTTTTTTTTTTTTTTTTTTTTTTTTTTTTTTTTAAGAACTTCACTATATACATTAATTGAAAATAAAAACAATAAAACTACTAACTCCATGGATGAAGGACTATATCACACAATTTCCATAACTTGTATTGTCTTGATTTTACAAACTTCATTAATTCTCATCCTATTTTCTTTTCTTTTCTTTGTTGCACGTAACCTTGACTATATCAACTTTTCTTCAAATATTCTCGATGTTGCTCCGCTTTGCTGACGATGATGTGTTTCTATGGATCTTGCTGATTGAGAGAGAGAGTGATGTTAACTGCAAATCGATATTTAGAAGGAGTTTTCATCTTTAGACGTCACCCTCATGATTGACGGAATTAGCACTCAAGAGATCAAAAGTAGTCTTTGAAAGTGGTGCGAAGTTGGGTAGCTCACCATTCCTACCCGAATTGACGTACGGTGACACACACTCTAAAAGCTTTTCTAGAAAGTCACAAAGAGTGAAGGTCGGTACCTCGCTTGATGTAAAATGGGTAGTCTCCACTATGGTTGATCACAATTCTACTACCGAATATCTAAACAAAGACCTAATTCGCCCTCCGTATGGTTAAATCCGACTTTAACGCTCTAATCAACTAAGGAACCCGATTGCGTTCTCCAAGTACTTCCAAGTTCTTGTTATTTCGGCCAGACTCTCTATGTAAACATAGCTAAAAGCATGCTAGTGACTCTAAAATCTCTAAAAGTTGGAGGTTTTTCATGCAAGTATTTACAAAGAGTTTTTTTTTTTTTTTTTTTTTTTAAAAAGAAAGACTAAAAACTCTACATGCAAATGTATGTACCCCCAAACCTAAATTAAACATTGTCCTCAATGTGTCAACAGATAATAAGAATTTAAAAAGTCACATACCGAGAGAACTATGTTAATTAAAGAAAAGGGAAGAGATTACCGGATGTACAAGGGTGTTGCTAAACCATAGAAAGATGAATGCTTTGAAAGCAAACAATCACGAGCGCAAGACAAAAAGGTTGGTTAGCACACATCAAAATTATGCAAAAAGAAAAAGAAAAGGGAAAGATGATGGATGTTTAGTCCATAAGTATGTACACGAGTGAACTAGATCAGTCCACATAGATGGGGTCTTCCAAGTCAACGGTCTCAACTTCTGGTGGAAGATGCTCCAGAAATGGTTTCAATCTCTGACCATTGACTTTGAAAATGTTCTTGTTTGCCGGGTTTTCAACTTCTACAGCTCCATGGGGGAAAACGGTACGTACCACGAATGGTCCAGACCATCGAGAACGTAGCTTCCCTGGAAACAAGTGCAATCTAGTGTTGTACAATAAAACTTTCTGACCTGGGGTGAAAGACTTGCGCAGAATGCGCTTATCGTGAAACACCTTCATTCTATGTTTGTACGTTTTTGCACTATCATATGCATCATTTCTCAATTCTTCTAACTCATTGAGTTGAAGTTTTCTACGGGTACCAGCTTTATCAAGATCAAAATTCAGCTTTTTCACAGCCCAGTATGCACGGTGTTCTAACTCAACAGGTAGATGACATGCTTTTCCGTACACAAGTCTGTAAGGAGACATCCCAATGGGAGTCTTGTATGCAGTCCTATAGGCCCATAAAGCATCATTTAAACGCAAAGACCAATCTTTCCTAGAAGGATTGACGGTCTTCTCAAGAATATGCTTAATTTCCCTATTGGACACTTCCACTTGGCCACTGGTTTGAGGATGGTAAGGTGTTGCGACCTTATGAGTGATTCCATACTTGCGCACTAGTGATTCAAAGGGTCTATTGCAGAAATGACTACCTCCATCACTGATTATTGCTCTCGGGGTTCCAAAAACGGGAGAAAATGTTCTCCTTAAGAAAAGAAAGAACAACTTTATGGTCGTTGGTTTTGGTTGCAATTGCCTCTACCCACTTGGAGACATAATCGACAGCTACAAGGATGTATAACTTACCTTCAGAATTCGGAAATGGACCCATGAAGTCAATGCCCCAAACATCAAACAGTTCAACAATCAATATGGGTTGTAAGGGCATCATGTTTCTCCTAGATATACTTCCTAGTTTCTGGCATCGGTCACAAGCAACACAGAATGCATGGCAATCCTTAAACAGTGTTGGCCAATAGAAACCACTTTGCAAGATCTTTGCAGCAGTTTTCTTGGCACTAAAGTGGCCTCCACATGCGTGGTCATGACAGAAAGAGATGACGTCCCTTTGTTCAGAATTAGGGACACATCTCCTAATGATTTGGTCTTGGCGGCATTTTAAACAAATATGGGTCATCCCAAAGGAAATGTTTAACTTCAGCCAAGAACTTAGCACGATCTTGTTTAGACCAATGCAAGGGCATTCTACCTGTAGCAAGGTAGTTGACAATATCAAGAAACCATGGCATTTCAGCCACAAGCATCAATTGCTCATCGTGGAATGATTCCCTAATCAACACAGACTCATGGAAGATTCAACATTCAACCTAGACAAGTGATCGGCAACAACATTCTCTCGACCCTTTCTTATCTCGAATTTCGAGGTTGAACTCTTGTAGCAAGAGTACCCACCGAATTAGACGAGCCTTAGCATCTTTCTTAGAAAGAAGATATCTCAATGCAAAGATGATCGTAATAAATGATGACCTTAGACCCTATCAAATAAGATCTAAACTTGTCCAATGCAAACACAACAGCTAGTAACTCTTCTCAAGAGTGGAATAATTCAATTGAGCATCATTAAGGGTTTTACTAGCATAGTAAATCACGTATGGAAGTTTGTCTACTCTTTGGCCTAAAACAGCTCCTACAAAGATAGTCGACGCATCACACATAATCTCAAATGGTAATGACCAATCGGGGGTCCGACTATAGGGGCAGATGTAAGGAGAGCCTTCAAGAACTCCCATGATTCCTTACAAGAATCATCAAAGACAAATGCAACATCTTTTGCAAGAAGATTGCATAAAGGTCGTGGAAATTTTACTAAAGTCTTTGATGAATCTACAGAAAAACCCGCATGGCCTAGAAATGATCTAATGTCCCTCACGGTAACGAGGTTGAGGCAATTGTTGAATGAGATCTACCTTGGCTTTGTCTACTTCTATGCCTTTTTCCGAGATGATATGCCCTAGAACAATGCCTGAATTAACCATAAAATGGCATTTTTCCCAATTCAAGACCAAACTCTTCTCCTTACACCTAACTAGCACACATGTGAGGTGATGCAAACACTCATCAAATGAAGATCCAAACACAGAAAAATCATCCATAAAAATCTCAAGGAATTTATCTACCATGTCGGAAAAAATGCTCATCATGCAACGTTGAAAAGTAGCGGGTGCATTGCACAGCCCAAAAGGCATACGACGATAAGCAAATGTTCCATAAGGACATGTAAATGTGGTCTTTTGTTGGTCTTCGGGTGCTATGTGAATTTGGTTGTAGCCAGAATAGCCATCTAAGAAGCAGTAGTGCTTATGTTTGGCTAACCTTTCCAGCATTTGGTCAATGAAGGGAAGGGGAAAATGGTCCTTCTTGGTTACTGTGTTCAGTTTTCTGTAATCAATACAGACTCGCCACCCAGTGGTCACACGGGTGGGAATGAGCTCATTCATCTCGTTTTGAACAACAGTAATGCCAGACTTCTTGGGTACTACCTGAATAGGACTGACCCCATCGGCTATCGTGGACCGGGTAGATGATACCCGCGTCAAGCGGTTGAGAATCTCACCCTTGACAACATCTCTCATGTTGGGGTTAAGTCTCCTTTGCATTTCCCTAGATGGTTTGGTGTTCTCCTCAAGGTTTATGTGGTGCATGCAAATTATGGGACTTATACCCTTAAGATCGGAGATGGTCCAACCTAAGGCTCCTTTATGCTCTTGAAGTACTTCTAGGAGTCTACTTTCCTGTTCCGTGTCTAAACATGATGCAATAATCACAGGAAAGTATCATAAGGACCTAAGAATGCATACTTCAAGGTATCGGGTAAAGGTTTCAAATCAAGCTTAGGTGGTGTGTCAAGAGGTGGGGCAGATGTGGTATCGTAGAGTGGAAGAGTTTCCACCGCATTCTCGCCATTTGGCAATATCCATGGGTGGCACAGACTCAAGCAAAGAGTGGACCTCACTAATGTACTGTAATCTGAAGAGATCTAAGTCAAAATTGTCTAAACATGCTTGCACAGTGGTCCACCGACAAAATGTCGGGCAATGAGTCTTGAATCGACTCTCAATCATGTTAACCTCGTGCAATTCATCATCATCACACTCTATGGGTTGTTGGTTCACGAAAGACATTCAGTTCTACAGTCATGTTGCCAAAAGACAAATTCAATATCCCGCTACGACAATTTATGATAGCGTTTGACGTTGCCAAAAGGGACGTCCTAAGATAACGGAATATGATTTTCGTGGATTTTGCACAGGTTGAGTATCTAAAACAATGAAGTCCACAGGGAAATAAAATTTATCAACCTTGATTAGCACATCCTCCACGATTCCCCGAGGGATTCGCACAGATCTGTCCGCTAATTGTAGCGTGACAGGAGTGGGTTGCAATTCCCCAAGACCTAACTGCACATACACAGAATATGGCAGTAGGTTCACACTAGCCCCTAAATCCAATAAGGCTTTCCTGATTGTATGATCACCTATAGTACAAGAGATAGTTGGACTACCTGGGTCTTTGAACTTAGGTGGGGTTCTGTTTTGGATTATGGAGCTCACTTGCTCAGTGAGGAAGGCACGCTTATGCACATGAAGCTTTCGCTTTTGTGTGCAAAGGTCCTTCAAAAACTTAGCATAGGCAGGAATTTGCCTAATTGCTTCGAGAAATGGAATGTTTATATTAACTCTTTTGAATAATTCCAACATCTCGTTGTATGAGGTACTACCTTTTTGTTGCACCAACCTTTGTGGGAATGGAGCAACAGGTAATTGACTGGGCACAGGAACATCTATATTGGTGGGACTCTTGGTTTTCTCAAGGGGCTCAGTTTCTTTTTCCACGGTAGATGTTTCCGGTGGTGTTGTGTGTACTTGTGAGTCTGATGGAGACTCGCTTGATGGTGGTACACCTACATTGTTCTCAATAATTCTACCACTACGGAGAGCGGTGACAGCATTCGCTTGACTATGTGAAGTTTCATTGCAGGTAGAGGGGCCTGCTTGAAACACAGTCTTTGGATTTTGTAGGGGTTGACTAGGGAATTTTCCTTTCTCTCTCTCATTCAATGCATCATGATTTGCCCTATCTTAAGATCTAGGGTTGTGAGACGTTGGTCAGTAGTTTTCTCAAGTTTTGAAAGACCTTGGGTCAACAGAATGACACAGTCTTCCAAGCTAGTCTTTTTCTCTACCGGGTACTGAGGGGTGGTTGTACTTGGGGGTTTCTAGGATATGAGTATCCTTGGTTGTTATGTGTTGGTCCCCCTTGTACAGAGGTCCCTTGGACCATGAGAAGTTAGGGTGATTCCTCCACCCTGGGTTGTAGGTTTGAGAATAAGGGTTGTTCTCTTGTCTCTCGGTACAATGCATTGGCTTGCTCGGACTTGGACTCTTGAAATGCATATAAATCTGGACAATTGTCCACTAAATGGTCGAACTATGGCATGCGGCACAAGTGGCCTTATCAATTTGGTCGCGGAGAGTAGGGGCATTAGATTTTACATTCTTTTCCAACTCAAGCATTTCTATTCTCCGGGCCAAAGATGCCATTTTTGCATTTCCCTCAAAGTCAGACTCTATTCTATGAACATTTTGTACAGGGGTAGTCCGTTTCGGTTCTGGATGGACTCCCATGATTGAGTCTTTCGGCGACTTGATTAGAAAAGCCCAAGCGTCATCGGCACTCTTGTCAACAAATGCACCATTGCACATTGACTGACCGTGGTTCGGGTTCTAACATCTAGACCCTCATACAATATTTGCACGAGTCTCCATTTTTCAAAACCATGGTGGGGACATTGAGTAATAATTCATTGAATCTCTCCAAGTACTTTGCTAGAGTTTCGTCTTCTAATTGCACAAAACCATTTAGACTTTGGCGAATTGCCTTGATCTTATGGTTTGGGAAAACTTTTGAAAAACTCCTTTGTGAGTTCATCCCAGGTTCTAATGGATTGTGGTTGTAGAGCATGTAGCCAAGACTTGGCTTTGTCTTTCGTGAGAAAAAGGAAAGTCTCAATTTGAGGGACTCATCTGTCATTTGGTTAAAACGCAGAGTCCCACAAATATCCTCAAAGTCTCTCACGTGATGGTAGGGGTTCTCAGCATTGACCCCTCTAAACACGGGTAGCATATTAATGATGCTTGCTTTCAGTTCAAATTGACAAGCATCAGCTGGCAGAACGATGCAAGAGGGCTGGCTTGCTCTAGTTGGGTACATGTAGTCCTTGAGACTACGGGGTTGGTTGAGTTCCTCACCCATGGTTTCTGATTCAGATGGGCTCTCTGATGGAATTGGGCTTTCTGTTGAAGAACTAGGTATGCTAACGATTTCGTCCGGGCGGATTCTCACTAATCGATTTGTTTGGTCTCTAAAAGACACAATCATAGCCTAGTACGCGCCTAGCATGTTAACACACCAACAAGTTCAACACACAAAAATAAAACTCAAAAATAACCCACAAAAACAAAACTCAAACCCAAGAGATTGGTTATTGGTATTGTAAGGCCCAGCAGAGTAGGTTGGTTCCAGCCCAAAAGGTGTGGGTTTGATTGTTTGTAAGGCCCAGCAGAGAATGTGCAGCCCGCTTGTTGTGGTGTTGGGCTCAGTTTTGTGCAAGCCCAGAAATGGGTTGATAATGCACAACCCTTAGTTGAGATGAGCCCAGGTTTGTGGTTTTGGTTTTTGGCAGGGTACAGCCCAGATTTGTGGTGTTGGGCTCTGTGGAATGGTAAGCCCAGAATTGGGTTTTAGCTTGAATAGCTCAGGCGTTTGTGACAGCCCAGCATCTGGGTTGAAGGCAAATTGCCAGGCCAGTGGGGAGAAAGTTTGCTGGCCACAGGGTTTGTTGTTGCAGAGTTTGACAACGCAAATGAGCACAGCGCAGCCTGGTAGTGCACAGCTTGGAGAGTTTGGCAACTCAAATGAGCACAGCACAGCTCAGTGCACAGCCTGGTATTGCACAGACTGCAAATGGAGTAAGAAGGGCTGGCTTGAGCAAGCAACAGAGAGCAATAACACAGCACAGAAAAGGAATCAAAAAAAAAAATTTTGTGACTGGTGCACAGGTAGTGGTTGTGCTCACTCAATGGTGCAGCATGGTGCAGGGTTGTGTTGTTTAGAAAAACAATCTAAGAGCTAATCAAATTCTACCTCTTGACAGATAATTCAAACACCAAACATTACACAAAGAATTCAGGGTAAGCAAAAGAATGTTACAAACCAAATGCTTCACACTAACTTGACTATCCAAGTGCTGGCTCAAGCAAGGTTGGCCAGGGTTATGGTCAACTGGCTCAGTTGAGTTTGTTGCATCAACTCATTCAGATACAAAGAGTCTGAGTTGATGTCAAACTCTGAGCTCAGGGGCTAGAAAGTGCAATACTGGGCTCAGTCAGATACAGATAGCTAAACAGATAGCAAAACAGATAGCAAAACAGATAGCAAAAGTTAACAACTGCTTAGATGCTGAGCAATACAGTGTAAGGCAGTACAGGCAAGGTGCACAGCTCAATGGCTTAAGTCTGCAGCTTCAGGGGCTTGCAATGCAATACAAGCCAGGTGTACAGGTCAATGGGTCTTTGTTTCAATGGCTTAGATGCTGAGCACAGGGCTTGGCAAGGCAAAGCAATATTGAAACTAACATGCACAGATGCAAAAGCCTCGTGCTTCGTGTGCACAGTGGCTCAAGATAAAAAAGCTCACAAAGCTCACAGTTTTTTTTTTTTTTTGCAAATTCTAGTACTCAATCTTGTATACATACAGGGTAGGGTTAGGAGATAAATACCACCAGTGCTATGCTGGGTTGTAGGCACTCCCTAGTGGGCTCTTCTCAAGCTGCTCCACAGGCACCTGTTATCTCAGCCAAAAGATTTCAGTTCTCAACACTTCAAAGCAATAAAGCAAGAAAGACAGAATTGAACTGAGGTGGTATCAACTAAGGCGCAGATAACAGCAAATTACAGGGCTAAAAATCCAATTGACAGCAGGTATACAAGTGCACACAAGATATCACAGATGATTCATAGAAAATATTTACAACTATGGTTGGAAAACAGTGAAGTAAAGCAGTAAAGAACAAGTAGCACGCTACCAGATCCCCGGCAGCGGCGCCAAAAACTTGATGGAAGCCGAAAGGTGACTTTCCTATGTTCTAATTATGCAAGTGCACAGAGCCAATGAAGGCAGTGGCAAGCACAGGTCTTTCCACAGGGAACTAGAAGGTACTAGGCTGTTCTAAGCTTCCTTGACTATTTTCAGGTGATAAGTGACAGTGAAACAAAGTTAAGTTTAAAGTCTTTAAGACTGTGTTGAAGTTGTGGTTATGGACTAAGAAAAGAAGAGCAAGATGGTGTGTAAACTGAAGGGTTGAGTGGTACTAGGATTATCAATCCACCACTGGCCCTAGTTATGCAATTCAACTCTAGTGAATGTTCTTGTTTTTAAGTAATGATAGTATGTCACTCTATCATATTCCTAAGGAGGTTTCACCATTTGAAGTTTCAAACATCAACTCAGAGTACTACTCATAGTATTAAATGTCTAATGAAGCACAATTAATCTAAGAGATAGTTTTAGCAATAAAAATGTGAGTTGCACATACTCACTACACTGTGAACCTAACTACAATGAATGCGTGACATTAATTGTGAGAGCAGGGTATTAAGATGTGAATAAGAAGCTTCTTATCAATTAAATCATGCCAAGAATGATTCACATTAAGTTGAACCACAGAACAGAGCTAGGGTTTCATGTAAATCCTAGCAAAACAGAAATTAGCTCATACTAAACATTAAGAGCAGAATTGAAATCGAATTGAAAACTAACATGAACCCTAAATTGAAAACTGAAACTGACTGTCTCTCTTTCCTCTCAAATCTCTCTTTTATAACAAACAAGCTCTCCAAAATCAAAAGACCCGAGTACCCAAACCCGACTTTGCGCCTTGCCTCCTCCCTCCGAATCGAACATGCAGAGTGGTTGGAATAAAACCCTAGCTTCAACTTTTCTCTCACCTAGCTTCTAAGATACAAAGAAGCTATGAAAGAGAAAGGTCGACGCAGAGTCTGGGAAAAGGGCTAGAGGTGATGGCTGAGGGGGATGTAGGTGTTGATGAAGATGGTGACGGTTCAGTGAAGGGGCGTGGGTCGTGAGAGCAGGTGAGGGTTTTGCAGAGGGGAGTGGGCGAAGAAGAAAGAGAAAGTGAAGGGGAAATGTTTTGCTCGAGTGGGGGTATAGGTGTAGGTAACTTTGCTATGGAGCAGGCGCAGCGAGTGATGATGAGAGGGGCCTAGCGAGCGTAGGATGGAGCTAATGGAGATCTGAACGGCCGAGGGTGATAGGCGGTTTTGGCGTGATCTGGTGTTGAGCGGAGCATCGAAGAAATGGATGTGAGTGTAGACGTTTAGGTACGGTTACATAAACCTAAATGAGGGTACATTTCATTTGTGTGTAACCAGCTAAGTTCGATCTAACGGTTGACAGATATTAGCTTGGTTGAATCAGGTTTTTCATCTAACGGTGAATATTGAATGATTTGTTACCAAGGTAACTTAGATTGCAAACCCTGATTTGAAAACTACATAAAGGAGAACTCTAGCAACTGGGAAACCTAATCCCCACACTTCTGTGTGTCACAAGTTTCATAACTAGAGTCGATTCTCCTTTAACGACTTGAAGACTTCATTGGGATTGTGAAGCCAGACCCAACTATTTTCTCTGTAGTTGCGTGTTCTGATCTTGCCCGATTCAATCGTCTGAGTACTATCTTCTCTAAGATTTGCTCGAGATTTAATCTCCGATAGGCAAGATAAAAATTAATCACAGACACCTTCGTCTCATCGTTTGTGATTCCACAATATCTAGTTTCGCTTCCATACGATTTAGATTATTATGAGGTGATTGATAGTACTAGGTTATTCTTCAGGAATATAAAACCGGTTTATCAATTGGTTCCTGTTCACCTTGATTTATCAAAAGAAGGAACAAAACTCATAGGTATTTCTGTGGGAGACAGATTTATCTATTCCAATAGACTTTTCTATGTGAGACAGATTTGTTTATCAAGTCTTCGACTTTGGGTCGTAGAAACTCTTAGTTGTGGGTGAGATCAACTAAGGGAATCAAGTGCGTAGTATCCTGCTATGATCATAGACGTAAGGAACTCAACTGTACCTTGAATCAGTGTGAGATTGATTAGGGTTCAACTACAGTCCAGTCTGAAGTTCATTGGTAATAGGCTAGTGTCTGTAGCGGCTTAATACAATATGGTGTTCAAAGTTGGACTAGGTCCCGAGGTTTTTCTGCATTTGCGGTTTTCCTCGTTAACAAAATTCTGGTGTCTGTGTTATTTCTTTTCCGCATTATATTTTGTTATATAATTGAAATATCACAGGTTGTGCGTTGAATCGATCAATTGGGAAATCCAACCTTTGGTTGTTGATTGAAATTTATTGATCCTTGAACATTGGTCTTTGGTACCGTTCAAGTTACTACTCTTATATTCAATCGGGCTCGCAAATTTCTTTTTGTTGATTGCAGATTGAATTGAGAGATAGAGATATAAAATCTTTGATATACTTTTCTAAAGATTGAGTTTGACTATCTAGTTGATTTTCTTTAAAGTGTATTGGAGTAAGTCCTCTCAGATTGCCAAATGAATTGTTGGGTGTGGTTGTTGTACCCCCGAATTTTTAATGATCATGTGAAAAATCACCTGGTAACATATTACATGATTTGTGTCAGACAGTCATTTGATGTAGACTCGGAATATTTCGCATTGATCATTCGATCACTTGAAAATTGCTTATAAGCTAATAATTTGTGTGAGATAGCTATTGTCGTCTTCTAAGAATGTTTCAATGATTGAAATGGGATTAAAGAGCTAAAACCCATGTCTGGATACATTACGGTTTGTGTACTAAGTGTGCGAACTGTTTTGATAGAATTCAGGACCGGAAGTTAAGTTTGCATACCCGTTCGCAAACTTATTCAACTGTTTAAGTCAGGGTACTTAAGTTTGCATGCCCGTTCGCAAACTGATTTAACTGTTTAAGTCCGGGAACCAAGTTTGCGTGCCTGTTTGCAAACGATTTCAACTGAGTTCGGTCCGGAGCTAAAGTTTGCATACCCGTTTGCAAACTGTCAGCTTGTGACTAATGTCCAAAACTTAAGTTTGCGTACCCGTTTGCAAACTTGAGTGGTTCAAGTTCTAAAATCGGTTAAGTATGATTTCATACTCATGAACAAATACATTTATATATTAAGGAATACAATCTTTGCAAACCGTGGCTAAAATGTTCATGAACTGATGCTTTCGAATCAATCCGATTTTGCTTCAATTGTGTCTTCTGTACTTCTATGAGAATATAAACAAAATTAGATTCATTTGATTATCAATTGATCTGGAAGTGTTAAGATGAACATGGTTAATACAAAAGTGTTCATATGGCTAACTTCGGTTAATTGTTATTGATCCAACTCAATATACACGTTTAGGTACGGTTACCTATATCTAAATGAAGGTATATTTCATTTGTGTGTAACAAGCTAAGACCATCTAACGGTGGAAAGATATTAGCTTGAATCTTGAATCGGATTTTATCTAACGGTGAATATTGATTGCTTTATCCCAAAGTTATCAAACCCTGATTTGAAGACTATATAAGGGAGAACTCTAGCAACTAGGAAACCTAATCCCTACACCTCATGTGTGATACTAGTTGCGACTAGAGTCGATTCTCCTTTAACCTAGGTTTTTCTTAAAACCATTATAGGTTAACGACTTAAAGACTTCATTGGGATTCTGAAGCCAGACCCAACTATTTTCACTGTAGTTGCGTGTTATGATCTTACTTGTTCAATCGTATTGAGTACTATCTTCTCTAAGATTCGCTCGAGATTTATCTCTGATAGGTAAGATATAAAAAAGTAATCACGAAGCTCTTCGTCTCATTCTTTGTGATTCCACAATAACTTGTTCTACTACCATGTAGTTAAGTTATTGTGTGGTGATTGATATTTCTAGGATGTTCTTCGGGAATATAAGATCGGATTATCAATTGATTCCTATTCACCTTGATTAATAAAAAGACGGAACAACCTTCGTAGGTATTACTGTGGGAGACATATTTATCTATCAGAATAGACTTTTCTGTAGGAGACATATTTGTTTATCAAGTCTTCGACTTTGGGTCATAGCAACTCTTAGTTGTGGGTGAGATCGGCTAAGGGAATCAAGTGCATAGAGTCCTGCTGGGATTCAAAGGCGTAAGGAACGCGACTGTACCTTAATCAGTGTGAGATTGGTTAGGTCTCAACTACATTCCAGTTCGGAGTTAACTTGTAGTATGCTAGAGTCTGTAGCGGCTTAATACAGTGTGGTGTTCAAATCTGGACTAGGTCCCGGGGTTTTTCTACATTTGCGGTTTCCTCGTTAACAAAACTTCTGGTGTCTGTGTTATTTCTTTTCCGCATTATATTTTCTATAGAATTGAAATATCACAAGTTGTGCGTAGTTCAATCAATTGGTAAATCCAACCTTTGGTTGTTGATTGAAATTGATTGACACTTGAACATTGGTCTTTGGTACCGTTCAAGTTGTTTCTCATAATAATCAAACTCGCGGATTCCTATGTGTTTGATTTGCTGATTACATTGAGAAACAAAGATATAACTCTTGGATATATTTTCTTGATTGAGTCTGACTGTCTAGTTGATTCTCTTGGAATTATATTGGAGTTAGTCTATACAGATTGCCTAAACGAAATATTGGGTGTGGTTGTTAGACCCCCGTTTTTTCACATCCCTTATCCTCATTTAAGACATTTAAATCCATATGAGCCCTCAAAACCATTTGGTTGGATATGCTCTCTT
Organism: Papaver armeniacum; assembly: GCA_023531295.1. Lineage (NCBI taxonomy): Eukaryota > Viridiplantae > Streptophyta > Magnoliopsida > Ranunculales > Papaveraceae > Papaver > Papaver armeniacum. Next base: position 48,329 of record JAJJWW010013657.1, read on the forward strand.
TTTTTTTTTCTTCAAAAGGTTCCAAAATGGATTTATTTATTTTTTGAGACAAAATGTCCAAAATTAGAACATGCCACACAACACACGTGGTAGAAACAAATCAACAACTACATTAAAACTCTTGCAAAATAAACTCATTGTATTGACATCAAGTTACGAAGACTTTGCAGCCCTCTAATTACATTGCAGCCTATAGTAACCAGCTCCATAGTTTGGTTTCTAATTACATTTCAACTAAAGATTATGTTACTTTTTCGAAAAATACCTGAAATAGATGAAGCTTTATATCTCCTCGAGGTTTTTATATATATATATAGACAAAATCGAAAGGAGAATTTATCGATAAAAGAAAAGGAAAACATAATAAGGCGAGGACGTAAAGTCATAACCTCTAAGAGGAAAAGAAAATAATTTTATAAAAAAAACATGAAAAAAATATCACAATTATAAGCTCACCCCAAGCTTTTAATTCGGAAACTCGGTACATGGGTTTCTAGATAAATCTCTGGTTTTTCCTTCGAACTTCTCTTCTTAAAACCATACAAAACATGTTAAAACCCATCTAGAGAAGGTTGTTTTTTTGAAGTATCATCTACCACCATATTCTGCCTGGATAATCATCGTATTATTTATCCATATAATCCATGGATAACATTTTAAGCCGATTAGTATTCAGACTAGTACGTATGGATAACCTTGGTGAGGAAATCGATCGTCTGATATTCTTGCACATAAACCTCACTTTCCTCCTAAGAAAGATCTAACCAACAAATTTTTTTCAAACATCTATTACCTATAGTGACAGAATCATTATCAGACATATTTTTTTATAATCATGTCCATGTTAGGCGTAGAAACCTATGCGTGGGAAGTATTAACTCTTGGACTTTCGGAAAGAACTTCATTTGCATATGAGTTTATTAAAGCATTGATCGCTTCTTTAATTATAGACTCGACTGCGGTTTCCAAAATAAAAAAAAACTTTCAGTCGTATGAGTGATAATAAACTCAGCAATATCATGTTTTGTTATAGCCGCAGAATCATCTTTAGTTGTAACACTAATCGTACTATTTTTCAATATCCTTCCATTTTTATTTGCTTGGATAAGTACCTTAGTTTTTTTAGAACGCGCAATTGGGGGATATAAAAACTAATTGGGGGATATAAATTACTTCCCCCCAACCAGTAGTGGCTGTTAAGGGGTGATTTTTGGGTATGAAAATACTAAAATACCCTTTGGTTAATTAAAAAACTTTATGAAAAGACTATTATACCCTTTCCCCTAAAACAATAATATCAAATAACCAAATTCATATATCCCCCATTCTCAAATCAGTACCGGCAGTGCGCTAGGTTTAGGTTTTTGAATTATTTTTTTCTTCATCGTTCTTCATCCGTTCTTCGTCGATTCAAAAATTTGTTCGTCGATTAACCTAAATCATAACAATGCCTCCACGAAAGAAACCAAATGCCCAATCGAAATGAAAATCGATTGGTGAACAGAAATTAAAACAAAGACTTGCTTTGATTGCTCAAGAGCAAGAAGAAGAAGAAGCAGCGAACTCGGACACTCAACCTCTCGGAAACATGGCTTCTGTGAGAAGGTAAGTGATTTTAAACTACTTTATGAGTGTTTAAATCGATTTATATCAATGGGTTTAGGTTAGAATTGTGAACCCTAACTCAAACAGTTGAGTTACAGAGAGTACCAGCACTGAAATATGTATGAATACAATGCCGGTATTGGGTTACGGCAATCGATCTAGAATGAATTCAGTGTCGGTATTAAGTTACGGCTTAGATGTTAGCATGAATGCAATGCCGTTTCCAAACCCTGAGTCGCCTAAAACTGAATGTTATGTACCGGCATAGAAATTGGGTTGAATACTATGCCGGTTTTAGGTTACGACATTCCTTTATTAATATTCAAGTATGCCGGTTGTGGACTTAAAACTTACAGGAAAACCTTTGAAACTGTCACCAGTACCGGCATAGGTTTTAGGTTGCATTATATGTCGTTACCCTATTACAGCATGGAAATGATGTTATCGAGAGTGCCGGTAGTGATCTTTTGGTATCCGGGAGAATTAAATATGGCTACCGGCATTGTTGATAGTTAATGTTCACTGCCGGAACTGTATACCGGCATGAGTTATTTGCTACGTTTCTATGCCGGTACTAAAACTGAAAGTGAGTTGTCTTATATTCATTTTGTGTGCTTATGATATAGGTCAAAAGCCAAGGAAGCTAACAAAAGAAAAACTAAAGATGTTGTCACTAAGAGAAGAAGGAATGACGGTCTTGATACTCCTCAGTCTCTGCCTCCTCGAGGGAAAAATAAAGGTCTCAACAAGCGTTTGGGGGCTGATACAAGAGGGGTAATTTGGGAGAGTGGTGGTGACCGTGGTCGACTTGTAATCCGTGAACCTACTGGAACTGTTGAGGACGATGAGCTGATGAGTGCCAAATATTGCATATTTCTACACCTTTTTATTGGCATTTTACTCATCTTTTGTGCTCAGAAATCAGATATTATCCCAGATTCTGTATTTTCTTTGTTTTCACGAATAAATATTTGTACTAATTAATTTTGTGTTTTTAGGTAATGAATAAAGTTCGGAGAAACTGAGGAGCCAAAAGAGCGAAGATTTGGAGTCAAGCGTCTTTGGAGCAGAAAGCCAAAGCTCGCAAGCGCGCAATGCTTGCAACCCAACAAGGAGCAACCCATTTACAAGACATGGGCCCAAGCTATCCAAGACCCGACCCGGATCCGAACCCATCATTTCTGAGCCGTTGAGATCTCCATCTTATGCATCCAACGCTCGCTACCTTACTCACATCATTCCTTGATGCCTCCGCTCAACAGTAAAAATCCCCTCAACCGTTCAGATCTTACCCACCAAATCCTACGCTCGCTCCGGCCTTCGCATCGTCATCTCGCTACACCCGCTTCACAGCAAAACCTCCCACACCCTTACACCATCCGACCAAACCCATACCTCTCTTCCACTTCTCTTTCTTCTCTTCTCTCCTTCATCCCCCGACCAAATTTGCAGAACCACCTCACCTCCGCCACCATCTCTTCTCCCGACAACAACAGCTGCAACAGCCGCCTCACCATCTTCTCCGCCACCCTAGATCGATCTCTCTCTCTCTCAGCTTCTCTTTACCCTAGAAGCTCAGTTGGAGATAGATGGAGCTAGGGTTTTCCCCACAGTCATGCATGGAGTCAGAGACGAGAGAAAGCAGGTTTGGGTCTTTGTGTAATCGATTGTGTGAGTGATTTGAGGGATATAAATTGATGTTTGTTTGGGGAGAGAGGGTTAGCATGTTTTAGGGTTTAGTCTTTAGAATTGAATTTCAAGTTTAATTTCCTCTTGCATAATGTTCTAATTCTTTTAAACTAGGGTGTACAATGAAGCCCTTTGATTTAATATGAAGCAAGTAAATTATCAACTTGTTCTCAGTGTGTAAATTGCTTAGGAAAATAGTTAGCTAATCAATGAATTTTCGTGATCACTGGTACTGTAAGAAGACCAGTGATACTAGGGGTAGGCAAAGAAAATTAGTTCATCCATTATCCAATTAAGACCTTCAAGAGAAGGCCTAAGAACAGAGTGAAAATTTGTATTGCTTATCATAGGATCAGAGGGTGGAATTAAACACTCTAGTGCCACTCAATCACAGTTACACTATTGTCATACACATCATTACCTTAGTTTAGAGTCACAACACTCATCTCAGTCGTATCGACAACCACAAAGCAACCTTATTTGTGTTACAATACTAGAAAATTAGTTAAGAGCCTTTAGATCAATCCTTGCACACACCACTTCTCTGTGGGATCGACCTGTGCTTGCCCTTGCCTCCAATAGGCCTGTGCACTTGCAGTTAACGTAGGATAAATCATCTTTCAACTCCTACCAAGTTTTTGGCGCCGTTGCCGGGGAACTGGTAGTGTGCTATTTGTTCTTTAGAGCTTATTTTCATTGTTTTTCAACCCATCCTCATACATATTTGCTTTGAATCATCCCTGTTTTTCATTTGTAGCCCTGTATATATGTGTTAGACTGTTTCTTGTTTCCCTGCCATTATAGCTGTAGCTTAGCTTCAATTTTTGCTTTTAATCACTTGCATCATTGCCCTGTGTTGCATCTTTACATCCTTACATCTTTACTCCATTTGTTGCATCAGTATTCTCATTTTCCTTGTGTTGCATCTGTTTTTACATTTGCACATTATCACATCAGTGACCATTCCCATGCAGTATTACCTCCCTTGTTACATTCTGTTGCTTACCAGATTTGGCATTCTTGTGTGCTTAATCCCAGAGAACTAAACCTCTCTTTTGAGTAGCAGGTACCTGTCAGCTGAGCTAACCCAAGGAGGAAAGAACAAGGAGCAGCAAAAACAAAGGGTGGAATTGCCTAAACCCAGTTAACACTGGTGGTATTGTATTCTATCATTGCTCTGTGTGGTGATATTTGTATGATAACCCTGAATGCTTAATAATCCTGCTCCCTTGCAAGCCCCCTGAAGCTGCAAGTTTGAGTTTAGCTTGTGTTGTCAACCCTGAGCTTTGTCTGTGAAACCCTGTTAGCTGAGTCCTTTTATTGAATGAGTTTGCTGAGTTCTGCCCTGTCATCTTTGTGCATGCTCTGAACTTGTGCTAGACCTTGAATCTGTGAGCTCTGTGCTCATCTTTCCATAGCCCCATCTGCCCTGAGCTCCAGACCCCTGAAGCTGTTGAGCCATTTTGTGAGTATTGAGGTCAACTGACCTTGCCTTAGCTAATAGACATGATAGCTATGCTCTGAAGTGGTGTTGTGAGCATAAAACCCTGCTGATATTTGCATGCTTGTGTATAACCTCTGAGCATTGAAATCTGTTAGCTTATTGACACCCTGTGGCCTTTGCATAATATTGTTGTCATCTGAACTTGTGGCATTTGAGCTCAACTAACCTTGCTGAGCATGCTATGAAGTGCCAATACTGATTATTTGCTGATGTAATTGCTCCTTCTGTGAAATTTATTTACATTGCAAACATATTGAGATGGTGTATCTGCTGTTACAGCTGCATCTATAATTTGTGTGTGCACCTTGGGTGCTTGATTGACCTGTGGAGTAGCAAAGTGGCATTAGCATTTAACTTGGTTTTCAAAGACACAAACCCTGCACATGATTCACCATTGAGTGAGCACATCCATCAAACCTGTGCACCATACACAGCTTTTAAACTTTTTTGTTCTCCTGCCACTCTGAAGTGTGCATCAGCTCTGTTGTGTCTCGCAATTTGTGTGAGAGTCTTGTGACTAGAGTCGCACATTACCTCGCTTTGTGCCTTGCCAGTCTTGTGCAAACTGTTCCCTGTCTTGTGAATTACAGAGTAGTCGTTCTTTGCATAGACCAGCCTGCAAAACCACTAGGTTGTGTCAATTTTTGTGAAATTTTTGTGCTGCTGTGTGTGTTGCTACCAATTTGTGATTCTTTGAGAAACCAAGTTGTCTTTGTGCATCAAATTGTCTTTGAAAACCTTACCCAATTTGTTATTGTTCCTGTGCTGTGCAACCATTGCATTTGCACATAACCACCAGGCTGTGCACACAGCCAGTGCTTGAGCTTGCCAATTTCTGCACCAAGTGAACCCTGTGCCAAATAGCTGGGCTGAAACAAACCCTTGACAGCTAAGCCCACTTAACTGAACCCAACCCTGGGCTGCAAACAACTAAGCCCGCATCAGCTGAGCTGCTGGGCTCTACACGTCAACTGAAGCCCAACCACTGGGCTCAACTTAATCTGGGATGTTCATTCCCAACCTAATATGGGCCGTGCAACCAATCTAAGCCCACTTCATCTGGGTTGGAACCCACACTGCTGGGCCTTACAACATCAAAAAGCCATCTTTTGGGCTTGAGTCTTGTATTAGTGGGTCATTTCTGAGTCTTTGCTTTTCTGTGTTGAACTTGATTGTATGATAACATGCTAGATGCGCTAGCTAGGCTATGATTGTGTCTTTTAGAGACCAAACAAATCGACTAGTTAGAATCCGCCCGGACGAAATCGTAAGCATACCCAGTTCTTCAACAGAAAACCCAAGCCCAGACCTATCTGAAACAGAAACCATGGGTGAGGAACAAAACCAACCCCGTAGTCTCAAGGACTACATGTACCCAACTAGGGCAAGCCAACCCTCTTGCATCATCATCCCATTTAGAACTGGGTGATGCTTAGTCCATTGAAAGATGCATTTGAATGAAAGCAAGCACCATTCATATGCTACCGTGTTTAGAGGGGTCAATCGAGAACCCCTACCATCACGTGAGAGACTTTGAGGATATTTGTGGGACTCTGCGTTTTAACCAAATGAGGGCGATCTTGAGGAGTCCCTCAAATTGAGATTGTTTCCTTTTTCTCTTTGAGAAAGACAAAGCCAAGTCTTGGCTACATGCCCTAACCACAACCACAGTTTTCTTTTCCCTCCTTTTCATTCCTGGAATTAGAACACGGGATGACCTCACAAAAAGAGTTTTTCAAAAAGTTTTTCCCCAACCATAAGACGGCGACATGATCCGAGTTATGAAATTTTGGCCCATGAAAAATTCGCGGTGCAGGCAAAGGAGTCTAAATGGTTTTGTGCAATTAGAAGACGAAACTCTAGCAAAGTACTTGGAGAGATTCAATGAATTATTACTCCAATGTCCCCACCATGGTTTTGAAAATGGAGACTCGCTCCTCATATCCTTTGCTTGTTTGTTACCATAATATTTGCTTGTCTCTAGGCATTCACCTCGCGAGGTATGTTCGATCCTTACTTTATGGCATGCATTTGCGTTGATCTGACTCATAATTTCTTTATCATTAGCATCTTTCGCAAAGTACCGAGCAGCACGTTGTCAAACGATGGTGCGATAGGAGTGGACAAAGTTGCGGTTCAACCCCGTAGTCTCAAGGACGAGAATAATTCTCTTTACAATCGTTTGTTTGATATGGAAGCGATGGTAAGAACAACTATCTCTGGCGGTGGGGCAAGCCAATTCCCTCATATTGTTTGCATCATCCTCCGCCATAAGTTTCTTGATGCGAATCTTCTTTATTACGATTGTAGTAATTCCTTTCGCGTTCAAACTCTTTTGAACCGACCTTTCGAAGCAAGCACCATTCATTTATGCTACCCGTGTTTAGAGGGGTCAATCGTATTTGTCTTAAGCTCTGCCTTTGAGAACCCCTTGTAAATGATTGAATGATGTATTGTGTTCCTTGCGAGTAAACCACATATTTTCCATCCCATTAGAACCATGTATTGTTTGGGATGACCTCACAAAAGAGTTTTTCAAAAGTTTTTCCCCAACCATAAGATCTTTCTTTTCAATGCGACAAAATTCGCGAGTCTAAATGGTTTTGTGCAATTAGAAAGACGAAACTCTAGCAAAGTACTTGGAGAGATTCACTTCTTTGCCCTCGCGGTGGTTCCATATGTCTTTGGTTGTTTTTGTGTGTCATGGTTTTCAAAAGTTTTTCCCCAAAAAATGGAGACTGATTAAAGACGAAACCCAGCAAAGTACTTGGAGCAAATCATGGTTTTGAAAAATGGAGACTCGTGCAAATCTCGTATGAGGGTCTAGATGTTAGAACCCGTACCACGGTCGAGTCAATGTGCAATGGTGCATTTATTGACAAGAGTGCCGATGACGCTTGGACCTTTCTAATCGAAGTCGCTGAAAAGACTCAACAGTGGGAGTCCATCCGTGAACCGAAACGGACTAACCCTGCACAAAATGTTCATAGAATCGAGTCTGACTTTGAGGGAAATGCAAAAATGGCATCTTTGGCCCGGAGAATAGAAGTGCTTGAGTTGGAAAAGAATGTAAAATCTAATGCCCCTACTCTCCGTGACCAAATTGATATGGCCACTTGTGCCGCATGCCATAGTTCGACCACTTAGTGGACAGCTGCTGCCCAGACTTACATGCATTTCAAGAGTCTAAAGCCGAGCAAGCCAATGCATTATACCCAGAGGCAAGAGAACAACCCTTATTCTCAAACCTACAACCCGGGGTGGAGGAATCACCCTAACTTCTCATGGTCCAAGGGACCTGTACAAGGGGACCAACAAATAACAACCAAGGATACTCATATCCTAGAAACCCCCAAGTACCACAACACCCTCAAGTACCCAGCCAGAGAAAAAGACTAGCTTGGAAGGCGTGTCGTTCTCGTTAACCCAAGGTCTTTCAAAACTTGAGAAAACTACCGACCAACGTCTCACAAACCTAGATCTTAAGATAGGGCAAATCTGTGATGCATTGAATGAGAGAGAGAAAGGAAAATTCCCTAGTCAACCCCAACGAAATCCAAAGATCGTGTTTCAAGCGGGCTCCTCTACCTCGCAATGAAACTTCGCATAGTCAAGCGAATGCTATCACCACTCTCCGTAGTGGTAGAATTGTTGAGAACAATGTAGGTGTACCACCGTCAAGCGAGTCTATATCGGACTCACCAAGTACACACAACACCACGTAAAACATCCACTTTGTAGAGAAAGAATCGAGCTTCGTTGATAAGACCAAGAGTCCTACCGATGTTCTGTGCCAAGTCATGTACCTGTTGCTCCATTCCCACAAAGGTTGGTGCAAATGAAGGGGGGTAACCAATACAATGAGATTTTGGAAATGTTCAAGAGAGTTAACATAAACATTCCATTTCTCGAAGCAATCAGACAAATACCCACTTATGCTAAGTTTCTGAAGGACCTTTGCACACAAAAGCGTAAGCTTCATGTGCATAAGCATGCCTTTCTCACTGAGCAAGTGAGCTCCATAATCCAAAACAAGATTCCCACTAAGTTTAGAGACCCAGGTAGTCCAACGATTACATGCAACATAGGCGACCATACGGTCGAAAAGGCGTTACTAGACTTAGGAGCCGGTGTGAATCTTTTGCCATACTCTATGTATGTGCAATCGGGCCTTGGGAGCTGAAGCCCACACCTGTTACGCTACAGGTTAGCGGACAGATCCGTGAGAATCCCCGTGGTATTATTGAAGATGTGTTAATCAAGGTTGATAAATTTTTCTTTCCCGTAGACTTCATTGTCTTAGACACTCAACCCGTGCAAAACCCAAGTAATCACATTCGTGATCTTAGGACGTCCTTTCTGGCGACGTCTAATGCCATCATCAATCTGTCGTAATGGTGTGTTGAAATTGTCTTTTGGTAACATGACCGTAGAGCTGAATGTTTTTAACACTAGTCAACAACCCATTGATTGTGATGATACTGATTTGCATGAGATTAACATGATCGAGAGTCTGATCCAAGACTCTTTGCCCGACATTTTGTCAGTGGACCCTTTGCAAGCATGTTTAGATAACTTTGACTTAGATCTCTTCGAGTCTAAGTACATTGGTGAAATCCACTCGTTGCTTGAATATGTCCCACACATGGATATTGCTAAGTGGCAGAATGCAGTGGAACCACTTCCACTCTCTGATACCAAATCTGCCCCACCTCTTGAGACACCACCTAAGCTTGATCTGAAGCCATTACCTGATACCTTGAAGTATGCTTTCTTAGGTCCTTCTGACACTTTACCTGTGATTATTGCATCATGTTTAGACACAGAACAGGAAAGTAGACTCTTAGAAGTACTTCAAGAACATAAAGGAGCCTTAGGTTGGACCATCTCCGATCTTAAGGGTATAAGTCCCACAATTTGCATGCATCACATAAACCTTGAAGAGAACACTAAACCATCTAGGGAAATGCAAAGGAGACTTAACCCCAACATGAGAGATGTTGTCAAGGGTGAGATTCTGAAACTGCTTGATGCGGGTATCATTTACCCCGTCCCCGATAGCCGTGGGTCGGGTCCCATTCAGGTAGTACCCAAGAAGTCCGGCATTACCGTAGTTCAAAACGAGATGAATGAACTTGTCCCCACCCGTGTGACCACGGGGTGGCGAGTCCGTATTGATTATAGAAAATCGAACACGGTAACCAAGAAAGACCATTTTCCCCTTCCCTTCATTGACCAAACGCTGGAAAGGTTAGCAAAACATAGTCACTACTGCTTCTTAGATGGCTATTCTGGCTACAACCAAATTCACATAGCACCCGAAGACCAACAAAAGACCATATTTACATGTCCTTATGGAACATTTGCTTATCGTCGTATGCCTTTTGGGTTGTGCAATGCACCCGCTACTTTTCAACGTTGCATGATGAGCATATTTTCCGACATGGTAGATAAGTTTCTTGAGATTTTTATGGATGATTTTTCGGTATTTGGTTCTTCTTTTGATGAGTGCTTGCATCACCTCACTTGTGTGCTTGATTAGGTGTAAAGAAAAGAGTTTGGTCTTGAATTGGGAAAAATGTCATTTCATGGTTAACTCGAGGCATTGTTCTAGGGCATATTATCTCGGAAAAAGGCATAGAAGTAGACAAAGCCAAGGTAGATCTCATTCAACACTTGCCTCAACCTCGTTCGTGAGGGACATCGAGATCATTTCTAGGCCATGCGGGTTTTTACCGCCGATTCATCAAAGACTTTAGTAAAATTTCACGACCTTTGTGCAATCTTCTTGCAAAAGATGTTGCATTTGTCTTTGATGATGCTTGTAAGGAAGCATGGGAGCAATCAAGGCTCTCCTTACATCTCGCCCCTATAGTCGGACCCCGATTGGTCATTACCATTTGAGATTATGTGTGATGCGTCGACTATCTTGTAGGAGCTGTTTTAGGCCAAAGAGTAGACAAACTCCCTTATGTGATCTACTATGCTAGTAAAACACTTAATGATGCTCAACTAAATTATTCCACTACCGAGAAGGAGTTGCTAGATGTTGTGTTTGCATTAGATAAGTTTAGATCTTATTTGATAGGGTCTAAGGTCATCATTTATTCTGATCATGATGCATTGAGATATCTTCTGTCTAAGAAAGATGCTAAGGCTCGTCTAATTCGATGGATACTCTTGCTACAAGAGTTTAACCTCGAAATTCGAGATAAGAAAGGGTCAAAGAATGTTGTTGCCGATCACTTGTCTAGGTTGAATGTTGAATCTGGTGATGAGTCTGTACTAATTAGGGAATCATTCCCTGATGAGCAATTGATGCTTGTGTCTGAAATGCCTTGGTTTGCTGATATTGTGAACTACCTTGCTACAGGTAGAATGCCCTTGCATTGGTCTAAACAAGACCGTTCTAAGTTCTTGGTTGAAGTTAAACACTTCCTTTGGGATGACCCATATTTGTTTAAGTACTGCCAAGACCAAATCATTAGGAGATGTGTCCCCAATTCTGAACAAAGGGACGTCATCTCTTTCTGTCATGACCATGCATGTGGAGGCCACTTTAGTGCCAAGAAAACTGCTGCAAAGATCTTGCAAAGCGGTTTCTATTGGCCAACACTATTTAAGGATTGCCATGCTTTTTGTGTTGCTTGTGACCGATGCCAGAAATTAGGAAGTATCTCTAGGAGAAACATGATGCCCTTACAACCCATTTTGATTGTTGAGCTGTTTGATGTTTGGGGTATTGATTTCATGGGTCCATTTCCTAACTCGAAGGTAAGTTATACATTCTTGTTCTTTGTCGATTATGTCTCTAAGTGGGTAGAGGCCATTGCATCCAAAACCAACGACCATAAAGTTGTTCTTTCTTTTCTTAAGGAGAACATTTTCTCCCGTTTTGGAACCCCTAGGGCAATAATCAGTGATGGAGGTAGTCATTTTTGCAATAGACCCTTTGAATCACTAGTGCGCAAGTATGGAATCACTCACAAGGTCGCAACACCTTACCATCCTCAAACCCGTGGCCAAGTAGAAGTTTCTAATAGGGAAATTAAGCATATTCTTGAGAAGACCGTCAATCCTTCTAGGAAAGATTGGTCTTTGCGCTTAAATGATGCTTTATGGGCCTATAGGACTGCATACAAGACTCCCATTGGGATGTCTCCTTACAGGACTTGTGTACGGGAAAGCATGTCATTTACCTGTTGAGTTAGAACACCATGCATATTGGGCTGTGAAGAAGTTGAATTTTGATCTTGATAAGGCTGGAACCCGTAGAAAACTTCAACTCAATGAGTTAGAAGAATTGAGAAACGATGCATATGATAGTGCCAAAACGTACAAACATAGGATGAAAGTGTTTCATGACAAGCGCATTCTGCGCAAGTCTTTCACACCAGGTCAGAAAGTTTTATTGTACAAAACTCGTTTGCACTTGTTTCCGTGAAAGCTACGTTCTCGATGGTCGAGGACCATTCTTGGTACGCACCGTCTTTCCCCATGGAGTGTAGAAGTTGAAAACCCAACAAACAAGAACATTTTCAAAGTCAATGGTCGAGATTGAAACCATTTCTGGAGCATCTTCCACCAGAAGTTGAGACCGTTGACTTGGAAGACCCCATCTATGTGGACTGATCTAGTTCACTTGTGTACATACATATGGACTAAAAATCCATCATCTTCCCCTTTTCTTTTTTCTTTTTGCATAGTTTTTGATGTGTGCTAACCAACCTTTTTGTCTTGCGCTCTTGCTTGTTTGCTTTCAAAGCATTCATCTTTCTATGGTTTAGCAACACCCTCTTGCATCCGGTAATCTCTTCCCTTTTCTCCTCTCAACATAGTTCTCTTGGTTTGTGACTGTTTAAATTCTTTATATCTGTTGACACATTGAGGACAATGTTTGATCTAGGTTTGGGGTGTGATTTGCATATAGAGTTTTTAGTCTTTTTGTTTTACTTCTTTGTTGCATATAGAGTTTTTAGTCTTTTTGTTTTACTTCTTTGTCCAAAAAAAAATAAAAATAAAAAAATAATATATCGAAAAACTCAAAAATTTGCATAAAAACCTCCAACTTTTAGTGATTTTAGAGTCACTAGCATGCTTCTAGCTATGTTTACATAGAGAATCGACCGAAATAACTGAAATTGGAAGTATCGGAGAACACAATCGGGTTTCTTAGTTGATTAGAGCGTTAAAGTTGGATTTAACCATACCGGATGGCGAATTAGGTGCTGTTTAGATATTCGGTAGTAGAATTGTGATCACCCATAGTGGAGACTACCCATTTTACATCAAGCGAGGTACCGACCTTCACTCTTTGTGACTTTCTAGAAAATCTATTAGAGTGTGTGTCACCGTACGTTAATTCCGGGTAGGAATGGTGAGCTACCCAACTTCGCACCACTTTCAAAGACTATTTTTGATCTCTTGAGTGCTAATTCCGTCAATCATGAGGGTGACGCCTAAAGATGAAAACTCCTTCTAAATATCGATTTGCAGTTAGCATCACTCTCTCCCTCTCAATCAACACATTCATAGAAACACATCATCGTCAGCAAGCGGAGCATCATCAGAATATTTGAAGAAAAGTTGAGATAGTCCAAGGTTATGTGCAACAAAGGAAAGAAAAGAAAAGAAGATGAGAATTAATGAAGTTTGTGAAAAATTGAGTTTTATTGTTATTTTCATTTCATGTACCAAGTTGTTCTAAAAAAAAAAAAAAAAAAAAAAAAAAAAAAAAAAAAAAAAAAAAAATTGTATGTCTGTCAAGTTTTTGTGAAGTTCAGAAGTTCATCATCGGCTATTGAAGACCGAAGACCGAAGATTGAAGATGTTTCTATGAATCTTTGAGAGAGTGATATTAATTGCCGATCGGGTGAGAAGGTAAGTGAGTACTCCCACCCTTGCTAATGGTTGATTTCATTTCTTAGAGATCATCGGAAAAGATTCTTTTTGTCCACACTTTTGTGGAGTCTCCGTAAATTATTTCGGAAGGTTATCCTTCTTACCTACAACGTGTGCAGGATTTCTCTCTTTATTCCTGCCTGCACACATGAGAGACTAAAAGCGATCTTTTTGAGTGCAATTATCATAAAACCCTATTAGTGAGGCGAAGTCGAGGCTTATGATCACAATCGAATCCGAATTCTTTCATATGGTATGGTTACTTCTCGCAAAGACTTAAGGATGAGAATGCGTTCTTTGGTAGTTCTAACTTCGTGTTACTAGCATGCAGAAACTCTATGTCCTCATAGATCCTTGGATGCTTGAGACTCTTTTACATTCTGAAGTTGGAGAAGGTTTTGTGGGTACACCTCTGGTAAACCCTCACGAGACTACAACTCGTCCACTAGGGACACCTAGGGGTTTAAAGGCTTAGTGCATACGCTAAATGCATTCGAGAGACCAGCGACAGTGGTATAGTTAGGATTTCTTAATTTCTTTTTCACTTGAGGACAAGTAAAATTCAGAGTTGGGGGTATTTGATGAGTGCCAAATATTGCATATTTCTACACCTTTTTATTGGCATTTTACTCATCTTTTGTGCTCGGAAATCAGATATTATCCCAGATTCTGTATTTTCTTTGTTTTCACGAATAAATATTTGTACTAATTAATTTTGTGTTTTTAGGTAATGAATAAAGTTCGGAGAAACTGAGGAGCCAAAAGAGCGAAGATTTGGAGTCAAGCGTCTTTGGAGCAGAAAGCCAAAGCCCGCGCGCGCAACAGTTGCAACCCAACAAGGAGCAACCCATTTACAAGACATGGGCCCAAGCTATCCAAGACCCGACCCGGATCCGAACCCATCATTTCTGAGCCGTTGAGATCTCCATCTTATGCATCCAACGCTCGCTACCTTACTCACATCATTCCTTGATGCCTCCGCTCAACAGTAAAAATCCCCTCAACCGTTCAGATCTTACCCACCAAATCCTACGCTCGCTCCGGCCTTCGCATCGTCATCTCGCTACACCCGCTTCACAGCAAAACCTCCCACACCCTTACACCATCCGACCAAACCCATACCTCTCTTCCACTTGTCTTTCTTCTCTTCTCTCCTTCATCCCCCGACCAAATTTGCAGAACCACCTCACCTCCGCCACCATCTCTTCTCCCGACAACAACAGCTGCAACAGCCACCTCGCCATCTTCTCCGCCACCCTAGATCGATCTCTCTCTCTCTCTCTCTCTCAGCTTCTCTTTACCCTAGAAGCTCAGTTGGAGATAGATGGAGCTAGGGTTTTCCCCACAGTCATGCATGGAGTCAGAGACGAGAGAAAGCAGGTTTGGGTCTTTGTGTAATCGATTGTGTGAGTGATTTGAGGGATATAAATTGATGTTTGTTTGGGGAGAGAGGGTTAGCATGTTTTAGGGTTTAGTCTTTAGAATTGAATTTCAAGTTTAATTTCCTCTTGCATAATGTTCTAATTCTTTTAAACTAGGGTGTACAATGAAGCCCTTTGATTTAATATGAAGCAAGTAAATTATCAACTTGTTCTCAGTGTGTAAATTGCTTAGGAAAATAGTTAGCTAATCAACTGAATTTACCTGTGATCACTGGTACTGTAAGAAGACCAGTGATACTAGGGGTAGGCAAAGAAAATTAGTTCATCCATTATCCAATTAAGACCTTCAAGAGAAGGCCTAAGAACAGAGTGAAAATTTGTATTGCTTATCATAGGATCAAAGGGTGGAATTAAACACTCTAGTGCCACTCAATCACAGTTACACTATTGTCATACACATCATTACCTTAGTTTAGAGTCACAACACTCATCTCAGTCGTATCGACAACCACAAAGCAACCTTATTTGTGTTACAATACTAGAAAATTAGTTAAGAGCCTTTAGATCAATCCTTGCACACACCACTTCTCTGTGGGATCGACCTGTGCTTGCCCTTGCCTCCAATAGGCCTGTGCACTTGCAGTTAACGTAGGATAAATCATCTTTCAACTCCTACCATGAGCATGATGAAGAAGAAAGTGAGGAGGAAGATGATGAGGTTCATCCAAGTCAATTAGCAAGCCAAACCGAAGTTGGTGGGCCAAGTCAACAACAAACACAAGGCAAGGGCAAGAAGGGCAAGGGCATAATCAAAGTAAAAGTTAAAGGTTCTCACCTTCCTCACATTGATGACATGATACCTGACCTTGGTCGTGGTAGAATTTTGGGTGAAGCTCCGGAACCAAAAATACTATTTGGATACAAGGACTCGTGGGCTCGTACTATCTATCAAACCTATGTAAGCATTTTTATCTTGTGCATATGTATTGTTGTGTATTTATGTAAAATCTCTTAATTGTATTGTCTCCTAATTGTAGGATCATAAGAAGGATGTGCGTGTTTGCCGAAACCAAGCCGCGGATGGTTGGAATTTGTCTGAGGAATGTGAAGAGGTCCAAACAATAGTAAAAGATTTTGGTCTATATGCTTTGGTTGAAAATTATGTGAAGCCTGATTCTGTGACTGTCAATTGCTTCGTCGAAAGGTATCATGGTGAAATTGATACCATGCACTTCCATTTTAGGGAGATGACCTTCATCCCTGAAGATGCTCAGAACATTCTAGGCTTGAATGTTATCGGCAAATCAATTGCAGAAGGAGATGAGTGTCTGGACCTAGAATGGTCGAAGTTGCACGCTCTGACTAACATTCTATTTGGTTGGGACAACAAAACTTCGTGGAGAGCTTCTATATATCCAAGTCTAGTAGGACAAAGACATTCAAGTTGACGCTGCTTAAGAAGAAGTTTGAAAAAACAAAGGAAAGAAGTTTGGAGGATGGATGGGACCCTAAACAAATTTGTTATATAGTCGTTGCATACCTGTTATACATCTTGGGCACTAAGGTATTCCCTGACACTAGTGGCAACAGGGTTAGTGCAAACTACCTTCAGTACTTGGATCAGTTGGAAGATGTTTTTAACTATTCTTGGGGCACCGTGGTAATGGCACATTTGATGACGGAGATGAGAAGGGCCTTTAAGGCTAAAACAAACCAATTTGTCGGGAATTTCACTCTACTGCGGGTAATTTTGCTTTTAAACTTATGTTCTTATGTATATTGTTCACATGTACCCTTATCATGAACTTAGAAACAAAACTTACTGATTCTTATATGTATCATTCCACATTGGTATAGGTGTGGGCATATGAACACTTCCCAACATTGTTCAAGGACTATCCCTTCTTGAAGATCACACACATTGACGACCCCGAGGAGCCTAGAGTCAAGAGATACGAGTTCAACAATATTCCCAAGCCCGGTAACAATCATCGACTGATCGATATGAGATTGGCTCTTGATGCGATAAGTACCAAAGATGTTGTGTTCGACCCTTACAAGGAGGCTAGAGGAAACCGCCAACTTTTGAGGTTTGGTAACGCTGCATTTTACAATAGGCCGTTGTTCCATCCAAAGGGATACGTTATGGCTGATCCTCGACGTGTGATGCGCCAACTTGGATATAAGCAATTATAACGTTTTGAGACGGCCTCTCTTCAAGGTTATGTTCTTTACCTTTCTCGGTGTTTTTCAACTCCCAATCGGTTGCATGTAGAGTATGATCCAAATCCGGAACCAACACATTGGAGGGATAGGGAACGACGTCGTTTGGTAGATATTAGTAAGTGGGAGATTGCGGAAAATGGTGATGAAGTTGATGACGACTACATGGAAGATTATATACCTGGAATGGTTACATACTTATGTCGTGTTCCCGGATGACGTCCAAGTTCCACCCCAGAAAAACCCTCTCGTTCCAACTTATGCATAGGCACCACCTATGATGGCCCAACTTAATAAGACCGTTGGATTGCTAGTAAGTATTGTTAATTGCTTAGTCGTTTAATGTACACATAATCTTATATTAGCATATATATACTAATTATGTGTTTGATGTATTAAACTAGCGGCGTCAGCTTGGCAAGTTGAAGAAGATGTTTGGTTGCAAGTACCAGGAAGGAGAGGTGCTATCCCTTGAAGAAATGAAGGAAGTCGAGGAAAAGCTTGATAGAATTGAAGAAACCGACCCTAGTGCAAAAGATTTGTTCAGGGAAACTAGGAAGAAACCGGCCCAAAAGAAGCAAAAGACCAAGTGATTAACTCTTTAGTTATGTTTCTTTATTTGGATGGTGGTTGTTACGTCATGAACAATTCAGAACTTGTTTTTGTTTGTACCTCATGGTTAACTCTTTAGTTGTTTGGTTTATGATACCTGGATTAAGAACATTTAAGAACAATCCAGCTGTTTGGTTATGTTGAACATGTTTAGATTTCTAGTGAAATGTTTTGTTTGCAAGATTTGTTTTCAATTGGTGCCGGCATTGAAGCGTTTAGGTTCTACAACGCCGGTACTTC
Organism: Papaver armeniacum; assembly: GCA_023531295.1. Taxonomy (NCBI): domain Eukaryota; kingdom Viridiplantae; phylum Streptophyta; class Magnoliopsida; order Ranunculales; family Papaveraceae; genus Papaver; species Papaver armeniacum. The sequence goes on from JAJJWW010013657.1 coordinate 66,485, forward strand.
TTCCGGTGTGAAAGAGTAATTAAAATCCCATGCCGTTTTTCGGTACCGACACTGGATTTTTTTTTTTTAACCATACCGGAACAAGAAGATGAAAGGGTCCAAGTTCCTGTATACATATTAGAAGGTACCGGCATTGTAGTATTTTATATAATCTATGACGGAATATGATTTTTTTAAACTTTCATAGTTTTCAAAAAACCGACACTGTTTTCATGATGGAATCTATGCTGGAACTCTGATTTTCTTATACTCGGATAGTTTTTCTAGACAACCGGCATTGTTTAGGATAAAACACAATGCCGGTGTTGATTATAAATCCATTTCGAATGCTCTTTTATTTCATTCCTAAGTAATCTATTACATTGGATTTGAAACTTTAAATTAAAACATACTAAAAAAATGGAATGGAGTAACTTTGGTTAAAGATGATCTCATAATCTATTTCCATCCCTTTTCAACAATTGCGGAACCTTTGAGCCTTTCGCGAATTTCTTCGAAGACATCATCCGAAATGGGGGTGTCAAGGACCATCTTCATTGGTTCTTCTTCTCTTTCAACATATTCATTTCACTTCATATAACACCCTTCACACCTATCTATAGGCTTGCATTGGCCCTTGTGGTTTTCTCTTGATTCTGCTAGTTCAACAGCTTTGTCAAACCATTGAAACTCATCGCACTTTGGGTGATTCAAACACCTTAGAAACATTCTTCCATTTTCAACATCATCAGTTTTTGCAATCCAAAACCGGCGTGTCCCATCACAGCTTCTACACTTTGAATAAATAAAAGGACAGTCCATGGCTAGATGAGAAGGTGACTTGCAAATTTGACAGCTACAATGATGACTCTGTAAGAGAAGATTATATTAGTGATACGTCATATTAGAGAAGATTTTAACTGTTCAATCCATCGTTAGTAATGTTGAATCTACTTACTTTTTAGGTACAGATTGATTGTGGTTTGCAAATAGAGCTTGATGATGAATCTCCCATTGCTTGTGAAGGTTGAATCGTTGTTGATTGATCTATTTTAGGAGGCTTGCTTTCTTGAGAGAATGATTTTTGTTATTTGGTGGGTGCTTTGTGTACATTTTTACCAAGGAATGAGGGGGTTTTATATAGAAATGGAGCTCCAACGGTCATATTTTTAAAAAAACTAGCCATTTTTTTTTTAAATTCACAGGTACCGGCGTAGTCGAAGCAACACAATCAATGCAGGTAGTCTGTACCGGCGTTGTACGCTGTTATTAAAACGACGCCGGTACTATCTGCGGATTTGACCCAATCTCTGTATAATAAAATTAGTTACCAACATGGATGTTTAAAGGTAACTTCAATTCCGGTACAGAATGATTTCAGAAAAAACTATCCGTTGAGTTTAAAGGTAACTTCAATGCCAGCACAGAATGATTTCAGAAAAAACTATCCGTTGAGGTTTTTCTCTATATAAAGAGAGCTAATACTTGTACCCAATTGCCCAAAACTCGTGTGTTCTTTACTATATCCTTGCTCTAAACTTATGAAACCCTAAACCCTAGAAGATTCATCTATAGATAGCTTAGTATAGAACCTACTTCCCACATACAACAAATGGTATCGTTTGACTCCGAGGAAGATTTAGCAATCACCAAAGCATGGTTCTCCGAAACTCGTCCTTCAACTATAGATAACAGTTCGCGGGATTCCATGTGGTTGAAATTTTTTAACAAATTTACTCACGATTATGGTAACCCGGAGAGAAGAACTGCTCAACAAATAGAGCAACGACACGACATCATCCTAAATGTGGTGGTTGAGTATTTAAAAATGAAACACCGGATCGCGCAATCTACCCACAATACATTGTCCCCTCAACAACTCGTAAGTATCTTTATGATTAATTCGACACAATCCACTCTTTTCAATATTTATGTAACAAACTAAGTTTGTGTGTTGTTTTTGTAGCATGAAGCCGTGAAAGCGCGTTACTTACTGGAAAAGGGGGAAGCATTCATGTTTGACGAAAACGTGAACCACATCGTAACCAAAGTCACAGAGTACCACCAGCTGGGTGAATCGGAGACGGAGTCTTCTTAAAAAGATTGATAGGTTTAATGCTTTTTGGTTAGGTTTTTAGTGTAGTTTTTGGTAAGGTTTTGTGGGTAGATCTCTATGTAAACCCTCACGAGACTATAACTCGTCCACTTGGATCACCAAGTGGTTTAAAGGCTTGATGCACGTGCTAAGTGTATCCGTGCTTCCTGCGACAAGGATTACATTTGAAATAAATTATAGTTCCGGCAAAAAAAGTTAACATAATTCCATGCCTTTAGTAAGCGCCGGCGTAGCTTTTATATATATTCCTATGCCGGGATATAGTGTCAAAATTTTATGGTTTCTGTGTACAATAAACCTTATTCCGGCATTGATTGTATAGATGAGGCAATGCCGGCATGCCGTTCCGGCAGAACGTTTATCCTTATTACCATGCCGACAATTTCAAAATTCAAATTTTTGCAAGTACAACTTCATTGATTGAGTACAATAACGGCCAGATTTGGGCACCATCCTATAAATACACTAGTTCTCCCTAAAAAACAACACACACCTGGTTCCATATACTCTCCAAAGCTGATATCATTATATACTCTTTCTAACTCTGCCTATACCTCTAGATACAAAGCAATGGCATCCTTTGATTCGAATGAAGATTTGGAAATCACCAAAGCTTGGTACGCCGAAACTCGAGTTAGAAGGCAGTCCTCCGTAAGGGTGGATTCCGTAACCTTTTGGGGTAAGGTATACAACAAATATAGGCAAGAGTTTGGAATTCCCAATGGAAGAAGTGTTCAATAAATTCATGATAGGCATCTAGTCATCAAAAATGCGATACTTGCTTATTTAGCTATCCAAAAACCAATTTTCAACGCTCCCCACTTTAACTTGTCCATTGAAAAATTTGTAAGTTTTTTTTGTGGTTTATTTTTACGTGATCCATGTTGTTTGATCTTCCTACTAAACACCACTAACAAAGTAATTTTTTGTTATGTTTTTGTAGCATGAAGTCGTCAAAGCGCGCTACTTGGAGGAAAAGGGGGAAGCATTCGCATTCGATGCAAGCTATCAATTCATGGTATCCAAAATCCCGGAGTATGCCCCGGAGATGATGGAGGGTGTATCGTCCTCGGAAGAAGATTGGTGGTTTTAGTGTAGGTTTTGTGGGTAGATCTCTATGTAAACCCTCACGAGACTATAACTCGTCCAGTAGGGTCGCCTAGGGGTTCAAAGGCTTGATGCATATGCTAAGTGCATTCGTTGTTCCGTCGACAAGGATTACGTTCGAAATAAATTATAGTTCCGGCTTAGTATGTAAACATATTTCAATTTCCTACCTGTGCTGGCGTGGATTATAGTGTATTACTCTATGCTGGAATAGATTGTCTAATTTACTTTGTTTCTGTGTACACTAAACCATATTCCGACATTGGTTTGAAAGATGACAAAATGCCGGTAGTAAGTGCCGGCATGTCGGTTATCCTTATTCCAATGCCGGCTGGTTGCAAAATTCAATGCCCAACGACTATTTTTTTAAACAATAAACCAGCAAAGAGAACTGTCGGCGTTGATATTAGGTCACTGACTATGTCGGCACCATAAATTTGAAAAAGAGCCGTTGTGCATTTATCTATTTAATGCAATGGATTCACCCTTTGCACTTGATACCTCTTTAAAAAAAAAAAAAAAAAAACCAACGCATACATCCAATGGCAAATCCATCCGCAACTACCGATTTCATCATTGCCATGGAAAAAGACAAACTTAGTAAGAACAAACTATCCACTCTGATGGGAAATCAATTATCATCCACCACCAACTCAAATCCATCAACAACAACCGATTTCATCATTGCCATGGAAAAACACAAACTTAGGAAGAACAAACTATCCACTCCGTTGGGAAATCAATTATCATCCACCCCCAACTCAGTTGCCCTTATACTAGAAAAACTAAGAAGGAAGGAAGAAACCACCAAGTAAATTGCCGCAATGGAACAAGAGATACTTAAGAGGAAAAGAGAAGAAGAAGAGGAAGCAAAGCTTGAACATTATCGCAAAGAAGCTAAAGAGATCCTTAAACGTCAAAAACAAGCTAAGATAGAAGCGGATGTCGAGGAAGAAACCGAGTGGATTAAAAATTTCTACATAGTATCAGATTTCCCGGAAGATCACCACCCTTCGAATCTTTTTTCGGGTCTTGTTAGGACTGGTCCTTACATGAATAACTTCTTGGAAGGTATGAAATGCAGAATTGATTACGGTGATCTCTATGTACAAAATCGAACAACCGCACTCATAAAGTTATGTCGTAAATACAACGAGTTTCTCGCAAGATACAGAGGGAATAGTTATCAAGCTCGGGACGCATATACCAAGTGGATAAAAGAGCCTTTTAGGCATTTCGAAGCTGCTTTGTTTGTTCAATCTCGTTCCAAGAAATGATGTTAGTTGCAATTAGCTTGAGATCTTTCATTTTATGTCTAACGTTGTTTATGTTTATTTCCTTAAGAAATGATGTTAGTTGCAATTAGTTTGGGTTAATGTTTTTAAGTTTATTTCCTTAAGATTATGTGTCTGATGTTGTTTATTTCATTAAGTTTATTTTCAATGCCGACATTGAAAAATAAACCAAATACTATACCGTAACCTGTGCCGGCATCGAAATGTGATCAACATACAATGCCGGTATTCTGATTATAATTTAAACTTATTGTCAGAATTCCGGCACTGGATTGTACCATCCTTCCATGTCGGCATTCTGACGGTTAGAAACTCGGGTTATGGGGCAGTTACAAACTCCTTAATTCCACTTATGTGACGGTTACAAACTATTTAAGTGACGGTTATAGAAAGAAAATTATTCAGTCTCTCTTTGTATTCAATCTCCCTTTTTGTTTCATCTTCCATACCAAAGACAATGGGTCAACGCAAACCTCGTGAAAAACCCAAATCCCATCCTGAAGAATCTGTTGATGATGGTGGTAAATCGAAATCAAAAGCGCAACAAGTGCCTGAAGAGTCTGTTGGTGAGGCGGAAATAACAAATTTGATGCGGTAAGTGATGTCTATGTTGAATTGAAGTATTTTATTTTTAGGATTTATCCTATACTAGAAAACACAAAGTGAAACTTGGTTGTTTAGTCTTTCTTCTACACTAAAAGAAAATTTTGAAATTACAATCTAGTCAATTGAAATTCAGTTACATGTTAGATTCGCGGTAGAATTCAATTTGAAAATCATGCCGGATTATATGTCTTGTATACCTATTTTATTGCATGAACCTGCCGGCAGATGAAATTAATTGAATAATATGCCGGCTTTGCGTGCCGACTTAGTTTATTTGGGAATCCCATGTCGTTTTGAATTTGCCTATGCATCTAAAATCTCTGTACAAAATTCCCCAATTATCGACATATAAATTTTCTAACTTACCACGCCGGCACGGCTACCGACAGTGTCGATATGTTTACATACCATGCCGGTTGTCATTCCCTTAAATTGTTAATTCTCTGTATAAAATTCAAGAAAACCAGCATTGAATTTTAATTATTTAGTACGCCGGCAGCTGTGCCGGCACTTATATTATGTTCAACAACCATGTCGGCACTGATTTTTACATACTGGAACATATGACTAAAGCACCACAAACGAACAAAGGAAAGGGAAAAGTTGTTGAAGAAGTAAAACGTAAGTCTTCTCGAAGTAGTCTTTCTGATAAGGAGCGTGCTAAGGTCGTCATTCGGGATCAACCTATAAGTGACACAACCAGCAGTGATGATGATGATGAGTGGGAAAAATTTCCTGAACCGGCCAGAGCAGGTGGCTCATCCTCACAAGCAGGTGGCTTAGGAGAACCTGATGTCGGAGTTGAAGCCCCTAACAAAAAGGAAAACGAACCCATAACACATCTTCCTACAGGATATGACGTGATTCCAGACCGCGATGATGGAAAATAGTGGGGTCAACCGATAAACCCGCAACTCTTATTTGACTACAAGCACTCTTGGGATCGTTGGATCTTTCAAACTTATGTAAGACATTTGCATCTTGTTATTATATTATTTATCTGTGATCATGTGAATTTAATTTAGTTTGGTATGTTTTTATAGGACCACAAGAAAGCCTACCGTGTTAGCCGCCATCAATCAAGTTATATATGGCCTTTGGAGAATGAGTGTCCCGAAGTTGGAGCAATAGTCAGAGCATCTGGGTTGTATTCCGAGGTAGAAAATTATGTGGCCACTGATCCAGTCACGGCGAACTATTTTGGAGAGGTTTTATGGTGAAACTGATACCATGCATTTTCATTTTGGCGAGATGACCATTATCCCTGAAGATGTCCAAAGAATACTAAGTATAGAGGTTCTTGGGAAAGCCGTTAAGGTAGGAGATGACTCTAATGAACTAGGATGGGACAAGATCTATGAGCTGACTAAAAAGTTGTTTGGGTGGGACAAGGAAACGACTATGGCAAATGTGTACAAGACAACGCGTTCCCGGACAAAGACTATCACATTCGTCAATCTCGTTCGATTGTTTGGGGATACGAAGGACAAGGGTTTGAATCCCGAACAAATTCGGCAAACTGTCGCTGCTTATCTTTTGTTCATCTTGGGCTCCGTTATATTCCCGGACGCTAATGGTAACAGGGTTCATCTGAGTCTCCTTCAATACTTGGATCCCTTGGAAGAGGTCTATGAGTATTCATGGGGCACTGCTTTCTTAGCACATTTTTTGGCAGAAATGCGTAGAGCTTCTAAGGAGAACGCCCGTCAATTTAATGGTTATTTCACTCTAATCTAGGTATACTGAACTTATTTTATTTTGTCATCATTGTCATTAATTTTGTTAGTTTGTAATTATTTTGCCATTAATTTATTTTCTTATACATTTCATTGGCATAGGTGTGGGCTTATGAACACTTCCCAAAATTGTTCATAGGGTATAAAGGATTGAAGACTTGTCGTGATTATCAAGAGCATCAGGCTATAGCTCAGAAATACTTCTTCATCATTACACCGAAGCCCAATAACAGGAAAGGGTTTTTCTCAATGAGATTGGCTTTGGACTCCGTGGCTGTCCAAGATGTTGTCTTTGACCCATATAGGAATGCCAGAGGAGTTTAATTTGAAAGGCGTGACAATGTTTCATTCTACAACGGACCGTTTTTTCATCCAAAAGGATTTGTTATGCACAACCCTCGCCATGTAATGCGCCAACTTGGGTACAAGAAAAAAGATCTTACGGATACATCTTATCAGAAATTCTCTCATGACTTTCCTCAATGCCAAGCAAATGAGAACCATACTCTGGTAGTTTACGACCCAAATCCCATTCTTGCACATTAGAGTGAAAGTAAACAACGAGGACTTGTGTTGAATAGGGTTAGTTAGGAATTGGCGGAAAACGGTTATGAGACCGAACTAACCTTTCTCAGAGCTCATCGGAAGTACTCGCATCCTTATGTTGTACGCTCGGCTGAAATAGAAGTTCCTCCACAAGTAGAACCTCCCTCCACAACTCCGTTAACTGTACCCGGACTTCTAAAGCTCGTTATGTTGTTGGTACGTACGTCTTGTTCATTTCCTATTCTTTTAATTTATATCTATGAGCTTATACAAGTGTACATACTAAGTACATGTTTAAAAATTCCTTAACAACGTCAGTGGATTGGAAATTTGTCAAAGTTCTTTAAGAAAAAGAACAAGAAAGGAGAGGTGCTGACCCAGAAAGAAATGGAGAAAGTCGAGCAAAAGATAGACAAAATTGAAGATCCATAGGCAAAAGACTTGTGGGACGAAAGGAAGAAGAGGGTACACAAGAATCCAAGGACCGAGTGATCGTGTGTTTCTTCTATAGTATTAGTTTGGTCTTGAACAATCTAGTGTTGGTTTATGTTTGTTTGTGTGTCTTGAACAATGTGTTTGTATGTGTTTCTTGGTAAACTCTTTGCTTGATTTGGTTTATGTTTCATTTGTTTTCGATTTGGAACCTCTTAACTTTGGAGTTTGTTTTTTTATACAATCTACTGTTGTTATTTGATTTATTATTTTCATAAACTTGTGTCAAATTACCTCTTTTACAGAGTTTGAATGTGCCAAAATCACATAAATTTCTAAGCTTTTCTTCAGTACCGGCATGGTCGAAAAGAGTAACATCAATGTCGGCACTCTGAATTACAGAGTTTCGGCATTGAAGTGTTTTTGGATACCATGCCGGTAGTCTGTAATCTCCAGGTCCAAATATGTTTTTGTCAGAGTGCCGACATGGTTATGATTTTAATTTCAATGTCGGCACAGTTACTGATTTCTCTGGATGTTTTTTCTGAATTCCCGACAACGTTTCAAAAATAAGTTCTACGCCGGCACAAACGTTCCGGCGTCGTAATTAAGAAACACAACCATGCCGGCATGGGCATCAAAATATGATTTAATGTTTACAATTCACATTTCCAAAAAAAACAAACTAATTGCTCATAAAAGCTCGGTCCCTAATACTTGAGCAGACATATTATCAAACCCCTCGCCTTCACCAACCAATTGCTCATAAAAGCTCATTTTTTTCACAAGTTTTTCGGCCATCCTCATTCTAGCATATCGGCATGGTGTCATCCCTCTACTAACCGTCGTCTCAAAGATTCCTAATTGTTCGGTAACGGCATGATAGCCACAATTTCCATCTCCATCGACATCATCCGTATATACAATATACTCGCGAATAACCTCAGGAAGTTGGTCTATGTAAGACTGTATCTTGGTATGATAAATTCTAATGGTCCTACCTGTTCTGGGATCCTTATACATCTTCATATTACCCTTTTCTAACTTAATTATATCCAAACCATCCTCTGCAATCTCTACACTTGCAATGTCTTCGGTATGTGATGGGAGTTCGTACTTCCTTGGCCTACCCCTTCGCCTTGGAAATGAAACTACATCAACTTTGGTCGTGCCTACGGAGTTGTCACCATCGTGTTGTTGTTGACTAGATATGGTTCGCTTACCTGCGCTATGACTTTGGTTTGTCACCACCGTTTCATTACCTTGTTGTTCTTTGGCACTTGATATTGATACCTTTAGCGGCCTACTCCTTTTCCTTGGAACCTCCGCTAGATCGACTATGGGTGTGCCTTCGGGATGCTCACCTTGTTGTTCTTTGCCATTTGATGTTGGTACCTTTCGCGGCCTACCCCTTTTCTTTGGAACCTCCGCTAGATCGACTATGGGTATGGCTTCGGAATGCTCATCTTGTTGTTCTTGGTAGCTTGATGTTGGTACCTTTGGCGGACTACCCCTCTTCTTTGGAACCTCCGATCCGTTGGCTTTTGGTGTGGATACGAAATTTGTCGTTTGTTGTTGACTTGATAGCGGTTCTTTCATCGGCCTACCCTTTTTGTTTGGAACCGTCGCTTCCGCGAACCTTTCTTCTGAAATCTCACATGCGTTTAGATCTCGTTTCTTACTTGCCGCAAGTTCTTCTTCACGTTGAGTCATTTCTTTTAATTCTTTCCTTTGTTTTCTCCTTGTCGTTTTAGTTTGTGGTCTACCTATCGGATGTCCCTTTCTTGGCTCTTCACTTTGTGCGATCCATGGGCGAGTACTTAGCCTTAGTTGGCTCAACAAGACTTGTCGGCTTACCGAGTTGCCACGTGAGTAAGCTTCGAAGAATTCCTTTGCTTCGTTCGTATCCCATGGTGATTGTCCAGGATCTTCCGAAGGGGGAGGGTCGAAAGATAGTTTCTTCCAAAACGGATCAATAACCTCAATAGGTATCACTTATTCATAATTCACAAGCATATGACGACACGTAAGCCCCAATGAAGACATGTCGGGACAAATACACACATCACCCGGTTTTCCGTAATTTTTCTCATATTCCATTTGTCTCATCATATGTTTTATTGCCCAATGAGAGATGTTGAATTCTATTCCTTGGATCAACTTACCATATTGAAGAAATGGAGTCATCCTTTCCATTGAGCTTTTCTCAAAAGCCTGCTTGATCCTATCGATATCACTCTTAAAGTATTGCTCCATTGCCTCGGTGACCGTAACCACGTTGCCTTGACCGGAATGGATGAGATATTTAAATCTCCCATGAGCGGACTCCGCTGCACTAGTTACTTCAGTTTTAAAGTGTCTATACCGGTTTGTCCATGCACGCACAAATTTTTCCTTGAACTTATCCAACCATTGAGTCCGACAATACCAGACGACAGTTGGGTAAACTTCGTTCCAATCGGCAATAAACTTGTCCAATCTCTTTTCGTACATAACCTCGGTAAGAGACCAATAAACTTTCTCCCAATCTCTTAGAAATTCCAACCACTTTTTATGATTTTCCACATGTTCTTTGTCCACTCGCTCTTTTATCTTGCCTCTCTCATCTTCTTCTTCTTCGGGGGATAGTTTATTCTTTCGAACATCTTCCTCTAGTTGAACAATCATTCTCTTCTTAATATACGCCTTAGTGGGTTCAAAAAAGGCATGGCAAGTTTTTATGATATTTTGACGTATATGATATGTACATAGGAAATTTTGTGCGTCCGGGAAGACGTCGGATATTGCATTCATTAATGCGTCATCTTGATCGGTTACGATGACCCTCGGAAGTTGATTTTCCCGGAAGAATAATTTCAATTGTCGTAATGCCCAATGATAATTATAGTCCCTCTCGTTTTCCATTAAACACCAAGCCAATGTGAATGTTACCTTGTCCGATGTTTGCCCTACGATGTTGAACAACGGCATATTGTATTTGTTTGTCTTGTAGGTGCAATCCATCAAAAGAACACCACAACATGTATTTGCCAATTTTGAAAGCAAAGGATGCGAAATGAATATTTGAAGGGGCTTGTTGTCCGACCCTCTTTTAATGATACGTGTATAGTTGTGATCCCAAACTATCTTCTCAAATTCTTGCATAATGGTCCTCCCTTCCCATTCCACCCTTCTAATAGTTGCTTGTGTGCTATAAATTGTACGTAGAGAAGACACGTTAGTCTCATCCTTTTCCTTGAAGCCTCTGAGAATTTGTCTCGGTTTGATAAGTGTTTTGGTCAATCTCTTTACATCCTCGAATTCATGAGGTTTTAGCTTCGCAACTAGGGAGTGACCGACAAAATCTTTCGGATCCCGGTGGTTATGAAGGCCAAACCAAACCGCACAATCACATTCATTGTTCTTGTCATTTAAACGGAATACAAGCTTAAACGGGCAATTATCCTTCCTCGTACGAGTCTTGTATACCCTATTAGTCTTCTTTGGATATACATAATCCTTTCGCTTGTGGCTATTCTTCTCCTTGTATTCCCCACTTCTCTCGCAAACCATCCCAAAATGGGTTTTTCAACCTTGGGTATTCCTCACCAACACACACATGTTCTTAAGAGCCGTCTCTTTAGCCCAAGCAATTGCTTGCTTTTGATATTTTATTCCCTACATAAGGACAACAATGGGTGATTAGAAGGTTCATTACTAGCAATCCATTAGTAATATTCAAGATACTAGGTGAAAAGAATTCTTTGGTAACATACCGGAGGCATTTTATAGTATTCCGACTTATCCCGACCAAGCGGTTTTGCATTTGTTTGATCAATATATGTCACCACCTAAAGATCGAACAAAAATTAGTTCCAAAAGAAATTAAAAAACAATGCCGGAAATCAGTTCCGGCATGCTCGACCAATGTCCCGGCATGGTCGAACTGAACCAAAATTGAAGACCAAATTAGAAACCTTTTCCGGCATACAAATTTCAGTACAAATCAACGCCGGAAGCACAGGTGCCGGCATACTCGTAATGTATGGTTTCAAGCTGGTACTGGGTTCCGGCGTACTCCATAATTAATTTACCATGCCGATATTTATCTTTGAAAAACACTCCTTTCTGGATGTTTTTTTGTAGGTACCGGCATAGTAACGTTATAATTAACCAATGCCGGTGTACGTGCCGGCATGGATGATATCTACGGATTCATGCCGGTAGGGAGTTCCGGCGTGGTGGTTAGCTAATTAGTCTATGCCGGTATTTAGTGTTGGAAGGTAGTGCTTGTTGTATGTTTTTCATGCAGTACCGGCATGGTAACCGTAGAAAATAACTATGCCGGTACCATATTCCGTAGAATATTCTGTGGTAGGTAAAAAGTAACTTTTGTACCGGCATAATGTTTTTGGTAAAATACTATGCCGGATTTAATTTCAAAATGGGGGATATTCGGTACCGGCATGGCCGTAGTATGAATATTATGCCGGTATAGCGGCTTCCGGCATAGTATTCATACCACTACTATGCCGGCACCGAGCTTTTTTAGCTGAAAAAATGGTGGGTTCAAAGAAAAAAAAATCAAATTTTCAACCTCTTAGCAGCTTTACCTGAGTATTGGGAGTGCTTATATGTTGAACTAGTTTACTCTCTTGGGTTGGTTCTTCACGAAACACTTCATGCTCGTAAAATTCATGATCCAAAAGTGTTGGTTCCACAAAAACTTGCAATTGTGAGTTGTTGTCATTGGATGAAGATTGAAGATATGCTCCTTGTTGTAGTTGAGCTAAAGATTCAGCAGCATCAATTTTCTCTTCACAATCATCCTCCATTTTCACCAAAAAAGTTCCCTCCCAATTTTTTTTCCCTCCTTCTACTCTCACCTCACTCACCTAAACACAAATAATAATCCACACTAATCATTTATCAAATAATCTTAAGATTTTACTAATTATTATTAATCACTAATCCTAATTAGTGAGGGGTAGATTAAAAATTACTTAAAATACTTAGATAAGGGGTGACCCTGATTTTATATTTGGATCCAGATTTTGTCCTTTTCCTATATCCCCCAATTAGTTTTTATATCCCCCAATTGCGCGTTCTTTTTTTACTTGACTTTGCACCATCGGTCACCTTTGGTATATACTACAACCCCACTTTTTTGGGTTGTTGTTTTCCTGCATGCTTTCTATTGCAATATCATATATAATGTCTCAGGGTTTTGAAAAAAAGTGTGAAAGGAGAAGACTTTCTCATGCATCACCTGTGTGATAATTACATCTCGTTCAACTAAGATTCTCTCAGGGAGGTACTTTAACAAATCAACTTCGATAAGGATGCACAAGATTAAAGTATCCTAATTTGTATTTGGATGTTGCATCATCAACCAATAGTGTAGTTTTGTGGCATAACCAAGTCCGAACCCTCAAATATTTTAAACCCAACTCATAAGATCTCATCCAAATCTGAGCAAGGGTTGAAGTCTTTTGTCCATTTTTGGAATTAGATTACACCAGGATTAAGCATGATAAACTCCCAGCATTCTAATACGCCTAACATCCTAGCAAATTGAAAGCAATAAAATCTCTTCCATGGAGAAATAATATTATTCCAAAGAACGGTCATGGGCCGAATACTTTTGAGTTTCCGGTTGAGATCTTCCATTTTCAATAGTGATGAACCTTTAGGAAGAATTAATCTCTCAATAAAGCAGTTTCAGTAGTCATTAACACATTTATGATATTCATCATCAGATATTTTAATAGCTATATAATATCATTTAATGCACGACTTTGGAAGTTTATCAACATGATAACTTATCCCTTTAATTAGCAACTTATGCAAAGCTACGATTAGGTTTTGGCGCTCGCAAACTCCTATATAGATGCAGGGGACAATGTTTTATTATCAAAACTTGTTTGGAGACTATGTCATACTTCTATCCATTTATGGGCCGCTGCTCTGAAGAACAGGTATTATCCAAAAAAAAAATATCCTCCATCTGCTTTGTTGAACCTAATGTTGGTGTGTCGAGTTTGGTTGCCAAATTTAGTTCCAAAACCCACCACTTGAATTACTTACTAAAATCAGCTTGTTTAGGTTATACTCAAGGGCATAAAAATATTGAGACATAATTCTAGTTACTCATTGAGGACTTGAAGACGTATTGAAGAACAAACGAAAACATCATCCTTCAACAAAGTTAATGACTATATATTTAATGAATGTTCCTTTTCTATATAGTTCTCACAGTCTTATTCATTGAAAACATATTGAAGTTTGTTTACATGTCTTTAGTATATAAGGTGACTTGATCATGTGCCGAAGGAATGATATACATTAGCTGTTTATATAACTTCTATATGTTGTACTTGTCACTACTTAGTGTTGAACTTTTGATATGAATCCGTGCTTTGAAAACATGTTAGAAAGCAATTCCAAAAATATGGTTAAAAGCTAGTGTGAACTCGAATTAAGTTTCGTAATCAAATAAGGATTCAGAATCGATTCCAAGTAGAACTGATACCAGATCCGGTTCCAACACCGATTCCACAATCGATTCTAATTGCATGTTTCAGACTGTCTTTTTACTCGAAAATACAAGAAATATTTTGACGAATGTTTGGCTCACGGTTATGGTTTCGGTGCTTTGGCTTTTACGACGTTTGGTGATCTTGGGGAAGATGACTTGGTGAATTTTTTGAAGAGGTTGCATAATATTTGTCTAGGTTTGACATTAATGCTAAGAAATGTAACTTTTTTTTCACAGATTAGGGATAGTGATTAAAAAAGGTGTTGAAGCCCAGCTTGTCGCTAGGATTCCATCCATTTTTTTACCGGACCCTCTTTGTAAATGATATTTTTTAATATTTTAAATTGACGAAGTTCTATTGTAACAAAGAAAAATTAGATTACTGCGTTATCTTGTGTCTAAAATGAGTTTTGCACTCTCAAGATCGAGAGAACCTTTTTCGATCCAACAAAAGACGTTTTAGAATCTAATGGTCTCCGATCTCTACGCATTTACCGAAAAAAAATTCAAACTTCACTTAAGTTTAAGATTTCAATCAACATTATGTCTGAGATACGAAAATGCTTGGTTTACCGATTCTTTCTCCCGACAAAAATCCTGACTGAAATAGTGCATGAGCCTCACTTTCACCCATTGATAATCCCAATACTAAAAACGCATCCATAGACCATCTGATCCCCTGTCAAGATCTTTTACGGGAGAAAAGCTCGGTGGTTGTAGCACTTCCGTCTGAGATACTATGGATAGAGATAAAAATATTCTAAAATACACATTAGTAAGATCTTGGATCTTATGATCAAAACAACAACAAAAAAAACCTTGGACCAGTGTCAACGGATATAATACAGCCAATCCGTGGTTCACTTGTCATTTAGATTTGTAACTGCCCCTTCAACGAACTTTTCTCGTCACTTTCCTTGAAAGACCACACAGGCACACACCAAGTAGACAAGACTAGAGAGAGAGAAAATGATCGAGTAGAGTAGTTTCGAGTCTTCCGACGGTTGGAAAGGAAGTTGGATCTGTAGGGCATTCCGGTCAAACAAGAAAAAATCCTTGCCCTCAAAATTCGACACGTGTCTGCACGTATTTTACCTCCAAAACACTACTAGGAATATACCCCCATAGCACCCTGAAATCTCCGGTTTCGTTTCATTTTTTCCACAAAACATCTCTCTTTTCTTAGTTACGGACTTCCATCATTCATTCATATACTGACAACCAAATTAAAGGCAAGTATTAGTTCTGAATTTACAGTTGATCTGAAAATGCTGATCTTATTAATGATTTCTCGTTTTGTAATCATTATGGAAGATTCTATAAAATGAGATCCTTTTATTACATTTCTCACTTTCTTTATTATCATTATTTCTTGGATTAATTGAATTTGGTCAATTATTGTGATCTTGATCTAGAATGAGGTTGATCATGGACATACAGATGTGGTTAGGAAATCTCTAGGTATGAACATTTGTTGAAGGAGTTGAGGTTATTGTTTCTGTTGGAGGAAAATCTTAGAAATTTTGGGAATTGATTGGGATCTAGAGTCAAATATAACGAGATTTTGAAGATTATGTGTTGAATTTAGGTAATTTGCACGCAAATGTTTAAGCTGTGTTGCCTACATTTACGATTATTAGGTTTCGAAGGATATTGGTGATCTGAGGAGTTTGAGGGCATAATTTTGTTCATTAGTTGGTATTATTACTGGGTTTGAGGTTGGATTGAATTAGATTACCAGCTTAAGTTTGACTTTTTTGGGGATCAAGTTTAGTTTGAAGTGACAGAAAAGCAAAATATGGCAGCTGGAACTCATATGTCGCCTCAATTAAATGGATTAGAAAGTGGATACAGCAAGGAAAGTAAAAATTCAGTGGAAGATGACAATTCTGAGATTCAGGAGAGCTTGAAACAATTGAATGCTGCGAAACCTCCAAGACACCTCTCAGTCATGAGGCATTGTACAAGTTCTGCCAAGTTGTCTGCACTTTCAGAATTGGTGAGTTTCTTATTCTATTCATGTCTTTGGAATATCCCAATCTAAAGTTCCTAGTGTTTATATATGCCTAGTACTTCCAACTCCTTTCCTCATTGTGCACGCATAGTGATCTTTAGCGATATATGCTTGTTATTGTTGTATCTCATGCACCATTAGTGTGTACTATCGAGCTTTAAAAAGATTCCTGGACTCCATAAACACCGCAAATACGACTGCTAACCTTAGAGTGAGGGGGCCACTGGGCACTAGCGCCCTGTTCCACGTGTTTTGGACCTCAGCTATTGGATTTCGAACGGTCCTATCTGGAATCTGAAAACTAAGTTCAAATATCATATCTGTTTTGCAATCTAGTTTTATGAACTCAAGTTTTATTAACTCATTATTTCACAATTTGGTGCAGGAATTGGATATTGGGAATGTTTGTTTAAAATCACCTTCGGATGTCAAATCAGGGTTTTTACCTGTATTTCGTTCAGGGAGCTGTTCTGAGATAGGACCTAAGCAATACATGGAGGATGAACACATATGTGTAGATAATCTTGTCGAACATCTCGGTGGATCTGCCAACATTCCTGCTCCAGGAGCTTTCTATGGGGTGTGTAATTTGATTACTGCTACTGCACAATGAGAACTGGTTCGATGATTGATCATTTTTCTGATCTTTTATCACGCATATTATTTTTGAATGGGATTGTTTTTCATATGTATGGCATGTTCCTTCGAACTGATATAGTGGTCACCAAGACCTTCTCTTAGATGGCCTTCTACAAAACATGCTCAGAAGCCATTTCCTTGGCGTCAGAATTTAGCATACTATTCAAGGCAATTTTGTGCAACTTGTTTCTACTCCATGTCTGAAATTACTGTTTTGGTCGTTTTTGGTTATCTTGCTTTGTTTTGGAAAGCTGAATTACTGCAGATAAAAATTTTGTAAAAAGGTGCAGGTTCTTCAGCTATTAATGGAAATTATACCTCTATAAGAAGCTCTGCACGAGAGTGGAGAAGTAGAAATCGTAGTCTTCCAAATACTTTCGTAGCTATGCAAATTCCACACTAAGGGAATTCAACTTACTTTTTTATCAGTTGATGAACACTTAGATAGTAGTTCAGTGATCAAGGTTATGATTATGGATATTGATGGCGTATGATTTGGTTTTAGTTGCTATAAAAAAGATCGATTTGGCGCCCATGAGGATATGCCAAAGTTTTTGCATGCAAAGTAATTTGTGAATTCTCATTCTTTGACATTGGCATGATTAACCTTGAATGCTTCACGGTATTGCCAGGCACTTATATCACTAATTAATTGATAAATTTCGTTAGCTGAGATTCTGTTGTTTTTCTTAACAGGTGTTTGATGGTCATGGTGGATCGGATGCAGCAACTTTTATTAAAAAGCACATTCTTACATATATCACAGAGGATGCTCATTTTCCCAGTTGTGCATCGAAGGCTGTTAAGAGTGCTTTCCTGAGAGCTGATCATGCATTTGCTGATGCTTGTTCTCTTGACAGCTCCTCTGGCACAACAGCACTGACTGCGCTTATGTTCGGAAGGTGAGTATATTTTCAATCACATTTTGTTAATAAAGACTTTTTAGTTATTCACTAGAATTGGACAATAAGGAATCTGTCTCCTCTTTTATGGAAGGTTGACTTCCTAATCCATATCTTACTGTATGGCGGATGCGTAAATTTGAAGAGTCGTCTCCTCTTTTATTAGCACCCAACATTTCAACTCTGTGGCAAACAACAAGTATTAGACTCGGTGTACTCTGTCTAATAATATAGTTATATTCTAGTAGTATAGACTAATGAATAATGACGAACTCTGGTCAAAATTTGGAATTTGGAAACACACTTCATTAATGAACAAGCTCTCTGGTACGACGTATTAACTGTATTATCTGTATTCTGCTGTTTGTTTTGTGTGTACCAGCTTTATTTATATGGACTTACTTCAGTTTTGTTTATCACTATCTATAATATTCATAATTGCAGTAGTACGGTCAACAGTATTATAGTTCATAAACTTGATAATGTGGAGACTGAGTGATGATCTTGCCCCGTACATGAATAATATTGCTTTCTCATTTTCACCCTTGTACAAATGTAGTTCTGTTGATGGTTTTAGATTTGTTTCTCATACTTATCTTCTATGTGTAGGACAATGCTTATTGCCAATGTCGGGGACTGCAGAGCTGTATTAGGGAAACGAGGTAGGGCGGTCGAGCTGTCCAAAGACCACAAACCAAACTGCACCACTGAAAGATTGAGGATTGAGAAACTGGGTGGAATTGTGTTTGATGGGTATCTTAATGGGCAGTTATCAGTAGCACGAGCAATAGGTGATTGGCACATGAAGGGTCCAAAAGGATCCACTGGCCCTTTGAGTGCAGAACCAGAACTCCACGAGAGTCTATTAACCGAAGAAGATGAGTTCTTGATTATGGGTTGTGATGGACTATGGGATGTTATGAGTAGTCAGTGTGCAGTTACAATCACAAGAAAAGAATTAATGCTTCACAACGATCCTGAGAAATGCTCAAAAGAATTGGTAAAAGAAGCACTTAAGCGAAACACTTGTGATAATCTGACTGTCGTTGTTGTCTGCTTCTCTTCTGACCCACCTCCAAAAATTGAGATTCCAAAAACTCGAGTTCGAAGAAGTATATCTTTAGAAGGATTGAATTTTCTCAAAGGAGTTTTGGACAGTAACGAATGATAACACGGTGAAATGGGTGGTATTAACAGTGTCTATACAAAAGAAATTTGGATATATATTACCACTGGGTTTAGGTTATTTTTATCCTTAGCTGTTGTTGCTGCTGCTGCTTGGCCTTGGCTGACATTCACAGCCACATTCATCCAGGTCAAGGAATAAAAGACAATTTGTAGGATTTGATTCTTCACTTGAAACAAGTCTTTGTCTGTAGATCTAATATTTAATCAATTGTATTAATTTTAATTAATGAGAATCGTTTCATTTATGCGGCTTCATCTTTTTCTTTTTAGACTTGGTGAACTGTTTAAATTGTTTTCTTCTTTTTGGCACTCGAATCGGAATCAATAGCGCCGTAGAGTATCAAGAAGCAAGATGCTGATAACCAGTTTAAACTTTAAATGCAGTGCGAGAAAAACCATCTGACTACAACATTTTACTGTAAAAACAACGGTCCGTGGTCCCTCTGTGGAACTCGAGATGCATTAATCACCACAAACACATCAAATCTCGACAAAACTTTACACACGCATCTCAATTCCATGGTTTGACGACAAAACGTTGTTAACCGTTCATTACACCCCAACACAAATCTCGAGGATTTCACCATTCATCTCTCGCGGTTTGAGACTGTGTTGTTTAACGTTTAATAAAGTCAAGTTACACTTACACCCATCCAACCGCCAAGATCAGATGTAACTCTCAATCTTACAGTACCGGTCCCACCTCTGGTAGAAAATCTTAGTAGAAGGTAATTTAATTCTCACTGCCAACAATTTCCAAATACAGCGAAAAAAACAGAAATGGTACCGAAAGAAATCTAATGAAAAAAACGGGAAAAAACAAAGGAGAAAACACAGAATATATAAAGAAGAGGAAAAGAAAAAGGAGAAAGAAGAAACTTTTCTCACCTTTCGCTTTCAATGCATCTTTACTCATTTCTTCATGTCCCTACTCCAACAACAAAAACCAGAACTTCATTCATTCATCTTCCTTCTCCATTACAAAAAACCTAACTTTTAATCTCTCAAATCAATTATTTGTTGAAATGAAATTAACTAGTATGATTTTTAATCACTGAATTTGTTTCTAGGTTTGCAGGTATAAGTATAACCTTGATCTGTAAAGATGATTAGCTTCAGAACTTCAAGTAAGCTTTTTCTGATTTGAATTTATGATTTTGCTTTTGCTGATAAATAAGTTTTTTTTGTTTTTTTTTTTTTCTGAAAATTGAAGTTGAACTGTTGAGTAATGATTCTGAGAGTTTAGATCTGCTTGGAAATGCTGATTATATATTAGTTGTATTTTGGATGTTAAATTTTGTTAATGTTGTGGTATTTGGGGAATTTATTTTGTGTTTGAGTAGTGTTTTTATCTGATTTGGAACGTTAAATTGAGATTTTTGGATGGGGTAGGGCTTTTATGGGTTGGATCTGTTGGTTATATAATCTATTAATGTAAGCAAAAGAGAGTTTTTTTTTTTTTTTGGCGTTTTTAATGCAAGGTTTTTAATGGTTAGGAGCATGTAGATTAGGTTAATAAAGAGTACTTTAAATGTGCAGCAGTTGAATTTTTGCTGTAGTTTCTTTTGTTTGAAGATTTAATAATGTTTGCTGAGTTTGCAAGTAATGTTGGAATATTTGCTTTAAATCCAGGGTACATGTTAGGGATGAAACTATGGAGTTAGAGTATTGAGAGGTCTTGAAATGGCTAACTTTGGTAGCTCTAAGAGCTTCGGTAATGGTAAGAAGACATCTTTTATTTGTGATGATTCTCGAGAAGGAACGGAGAACAGAATTTTAGTCGAGAGGGTGGTTGGCGAATCGTCTCTTCAAAGGGAATTCGAAGATTTGAGTGTGTCACGACGCCTAGTCAAAAGTGTTAGCCAGAAGTTGAGAAAGAAGAGTCATAAAAATGGCGGGGAGGAAGAAGGTGAAGAGCGGAGAGTTTCTTCTGGATGCCTTGGTTTGTATGGAAAAGGTGGCGGTTGTAAAGTGGGTGTAGACACATGTGATGATTTTGGTGAGGGCAGCAATCGAAGGAAGTCAATTGTTGGGGAAGAAATGAAGGGGTACCAACCCGTTTGTGGCGATGATGAAACTATGGTCGATTGTTTTCCGAATGCTGTTGCAGAGAAATTTTGGAAGAGAGGTAATAGAAAGGAGAGAGAATTTCAATTTGGAGAACCACCTTCGCGCAATAGGATGGACCTTTTGCTTCCAGATGATGTTCTAGAAATGTGTTTCAAGAGACTTCCTCTGACTGCTCTCATGGCTTCTCGGCTTGTCTGCAAAAAATGGAGATATCTAACAAGCACACCTCGTTTTTTACAAATGAGGTGTGATGGTTTGTATCAGACGCCATGGTTGTTCCTATTTGGAGTTGTGAAGAATGGTTATTGTGCTGGCCATGTACATGCATTGGATGTATCACTTGATCAGTGGCACAAGATCGACGCTAAAATCATCAAGGGGAAGTTCTTGTTCTCTGTTACCACCATTGGAGACGATGTCTACGTTGTTGGAGGTTGTTCTAGCATGACCAGCTTTGGAACGGTTGATAAGAGCTCCTTCAAAACCCACAAAGGGGTTCTAGTATTTAGTCCCTTGACCAAGTCTTGGCGGAAAGTTGCTTCGATGAAGTCAGCTAGATCATCAGCTATTCTTGGAGTTTTTAAGGTCAGTTCTCACTGTTCTATTTTTCGAAGTCAGAAAGACAGAAAAGATCGGCGGTTTCCCAGGTCAAGAATTGGCGGTGTTTCGGATGTTTACGAGGATCCTCATAGGCTTTCAGTAAGACGTCAATTTGGGAACGCTTTTGAGGAAAGTGATTCTTTATTAGTGTCCAGGAGTAAATCTTTTGTCAAACATGAAAGGAACTTTTCTAATCCGAAAGGATTTACTAGGTATGTTCTGATTGCTGTAGGTGGTTTAGGATCTTGGGATGAACCTTTGGATTCAGGGGAAATTTTCGACCCAGTGTCGAATAGATGGATAGAAACTATGAAGTTGCCAGTAGATTTCGGAGTCGTTTGTTCTGGTGTTGTTTGTGGTGAGACGTTTTATGTTTATTCTGAGACCGACAAACTTGCAGCATATGATTTGGAAAAGGGTATCTGGGTAGGGATACAGACCACTCAATCTCCTCCACGGCTTCATGAATATTACCCAAAACTCGTGTCTGCCAATGATCGGTTGTTCATGCTCTCTGTTTCATGGTGCGGGCAAGATTTTCAGACTGACAGAAGAGAAAAGGCTGTAAGGAAGTTATGGGAGTTAAATCTCGTGCCGCGTACATGGACTGAAATCTCTAGACATCCGGATGCACCTATGGACTGGAACGCTTCATTTGTGTCTGATAGGGGTCGGATATTCGGGATTGAGATGTTCAAGATATTTGGTCAAGTACTGGACTTCTTTACTGTTTGTGATATGTCGAGTTCGGATCTTAAGTGGAAACATATTTCAAGAAAACATGTAGCTCAAGAACTCGATGCTTCTTCTTGCGTGACCAAGTCATTAGCAGTACTGTACCTGTGATCTTCAAAAGACTTTAGTAGCTCCCATGAGAATCCAGTGCTGTTAAGATGACGATGTATGGAATTTTCATGATGTAGCATATCTTCAAATCTATTATTTCTGTTTCTCCAGACTAATGACAGTTTTAAGATTCCATTTTAAGATCTTAGGATTCTTAACGCATCAAGTGAGCAATGAAAAAGGAAGCAAATGGAGTATGCTTCTGTTCGGAATTTGGTGGACTGTCATAGGAAACATTTCCAAGGCAAAAGACACTCGAAGCTGCTCATTGATGGTGTGAAATGCCTGAGAAACTGTGATTGATTTACATTGTGTAGTGTAGCTTAGTTCTTGGGTTTTTCTCTGTTTTGATTTAACTCTTTGTAGGTGCTTTGTATCACTCTCTGGGTTTTTACCTCTTTCTGGTAACACAGCTTTTAATCTATCTTAGCCCCCTATCATGTAAAAAAGAAAAAAGAAGAAGAAAGAAAGTTGTTATTATCGCTTGTATTTCACTTTCTCCTGTATCTAATTTTTCATAAATAATGAATGGCCTGATTAATTTCTATTGGATTTCTTGCAACACTTTTTAGGGGTGAGCATTTGGCCCGTAATCTGCGGATTTAACCGGGACTAACCGTTTTTTTGCGGATGGATGTCCGGACCGTTCGTTAATGGATTGGATGCGGATGAAATTTTTGAAATCCAGCGGATTATGGATCGGGCCCGGACGCAACCTTGAAAATCCGTTGGACATCCATATCCGTTAAAACTAAGGGCATTTATATAGCTCTAGAAAATACTATGTATCATTTAGGAATTTTTAACCTGGCTTGATTGGGGTATACCCAATAAGACAAAATCGGGTCATTTTGAAGTAAAACCAAGCCACCCCTTAACCTTGTTTTTTCTAAATGGCTAATATGCCCTTGGTTAATTAACACTAAAATTCTGATTAGGTTAATTAATTGAGTTTAGATTAAAATTTTCAAATTATGAATTCAGTAGATTAACCTTTTGATCCGTCTTATGAGTTCGATTTCGATCCAAAATTTTGGTTTTGAAAATGCATAAGGCCGACAAGGTCGTGGTTTGAATAAGCTGCCGACCAGATATCCGCCGGAATGGTCAACTTTGAATAAGCTGCCGATCGCTCTTCCGCCGGTAGGGTCAACTTTGAATAAGTCGCCAACCGGATATCCATAGGAATGGTCCTCGGATGAAGAACACGCCGACTATCTTGGGCAGCAATCTTACGGTCGGCATGTAAATATTTCCTACCCTTCCGGCTATCTTAAAGTCGGCATGCAAAAAAATACAACATTGTCGGCTGACATAATATGGAAGATGTAATTTACTTTATTCATGCAATTTTGGTTACTACATTGATTGAAACATAAAACCTAATCCTTGTCGACGGAAAAACGAATGCACTTAGCATGTGCATCAAGCCTTTGAACTCCGAGGCGACCCTATTGGACGAGTTATAGTCTCGTGAGGGCTTACATAGAGGTATACCCACCAAAACCTACACTAAAACTTCTAAAGCCATCAATTTTCCTCCGACGAAGACGATACATCATCCAAGTATTCCGGGTTATCCACCGGGATTCTTTCGTCCAAGAAGTGATAGCTTGCATCGAACGCGAATACTTCCCCCTTTACCTCCAAGTAGCGCCCTTTCACGACTTCATGCTTCAAAAACACAAAAACATTTGTTAATGGTGTTTCAACAACATGGGTTGCGAGAAAAAAATACCACAAAATTACTTACAAATTGTGCAATGGACAAGGTGAAGAGGCGAGTGTTAAAAATCCGAGGTTGGAGAGATAAAAAAGCAAGTATCGCGTTTTCGATGACAAGGTGCCTATCGTGCACTTGTTGAACACTTCTTGCGTTAGGATTCCCAAACTCTTGGCTAAATTTTTTGTGTACCCTAGCCCAAAAGGTTGTGGAATCCACCCTTTCGGAGGACTGCCTTCGAACTCTAGTCTCCGCATACCAAGCTTTGTTGATTGCCAAATCTTCATTAGAATCAAATGAAGCCATTTCTTGTGTGTAGAGAGCTATTGGGTGAGTTAGATGGTGTGTGTGATGATATGAGCTTTGGAGAGTATATGCAAATAGTTGTGTGTTGTTTTGTGGAGATAAGTAGTGTATTTATAGGATGGTGCCCAAATTTGGCCGTTATAGTGTCCAAGTACAAGTGAATCAATGCAATTGTACTTGCAAAAATTTGAATTTTGAACCCGCCGGGGGTCGTAAATTTTCTACAATCTTGGGGTCGTAAAACGGCCGGAAATGTATGGGTTCATTAGCATGCCGGCCAAAATACCGCCGGCATTTTCTAATTTTGTTTCCCTCCCGACCTTACATGATTTTAGGCATCAGAAGAATGGTTTTTTTTTCAAGATATGGCGGCGGGGTCTCTATTTTGGTACCCTTAGGCTACAAAACGCCGGCTTAGTAGGAATCGTATTACCTTGCCGGCCCTGGTAACTACACAATTTTTTGTTGACGGGCCGTGATCGACATTTCACAACCTTGCCGGCCTTGGGACAGCCGACGGGGTAAGCAAAAAAAAGCATGCCTAAGCAAATGTATTGACACTTTATATAGCTAAACAAACCATTCATTCAACAACTAGAAATCCAAAATTTTTTGTCCAAAATACGAAAACATGTCCCATAAACCGTAAAAAACATTTGTCCACACCATTAACTTAAACATTTGTCCACCACAACATAAATAAATAAACTAGGAAAGCATTCATTGGCCACGACCACGACCACGACGACCACGACCCCGTTTTGGATCACTACCTTCACCACCACGACCACTGCTGCTACCTTCACCACCACGAGCACTATGAGTCCTCTTTTTATCAGCCTTTATCTTGGCTTGTGCTTCCTTCATAGCTTTTTCTTCCGCCTTTACTTGACTGAAGTTGCTTGAATAATAGTGGGCATCCTCATTGTCAACAT
Organism: Papaver armeniacum; assembly: GCA_023531295.1. Taxonomy (NCBI): domain Eukaryota; kingdom Viridiplantae; phylum Streptophyta; class Magnoliopsida; order Ranunculales; family Papaveraceae; genus Papaver; species Papaver armeniacum. The sequence goes on from JAJJWW010013657.1 coordinate 92,042, forward strand.
TGCAAGCATAGTCAATGTGCTTGCTTTGCATGAGTTCTCCCTCTGTCTTTCGCGCAACACAACACCCTCACAAAGGTCTTCAACTGATCCTTCTATATTCAATTAAACAACAAACAATTAATAGAATGATTCGGTAATGCAATCAATCTTAAAATAGTAAGAGCAACTCTAAAATACTTACAAATATCTTAAGCAATGTTCTTTGGGTCTTTCGATTCCATCTTCTTCTTACGAGCCAGTTCTTGGTAGTCATTGGCCTAATCACGAGGGACGAGCCCAACCCAAGTACCACGCCATGTATTTCTCGGTAGCTTCATGACCGGTGGTCACCTCGTCCAAAAGACTCACATCAATTTGACCGCGATGCCTATCATCCCAATGTTCTTGAGTTGGTCTTTGGAATGTAAGAGACGTTCATACCTTTTTGGGACGTCTTTGCAATCATTCATATCCACAAAGTAAAGGCGGCTTTGCTTTGCATCGAAATGAGGTTCTTCTTGGACGTAACCCAATTGTCGCATTACCCGATGTGGATCGTACATTGAAAATCCTTCAAACATGAGTCATCAAGGGTCCATAGTATAATGCAACAACTTCATTTCTCCTTGGTATTAAACCTTGATTTCTATCCTCTCGATACGGATCAAATATCACCTCTTCCATGATCAATTTGTCGATGGCGTCTCGGAGTTTCATAAGATTTTGCGGCATTTCCTTATCCTGAGTACCCTTAAAACTGTACCTTTGCGCTCTTGGCAAATGAACCGGAACACTGTTATCCCCTTTAACGTAAGAGTTGTCTTTGAACAAAGAAGGGAAGTGCTCATATATCCAAACCTATGCAAAAAGAAATTTTTTTTAGTAAGAACCTTATCTTACGAGAATTAAAGACATGTGTTTCCGTTAACTTGCTTAGTGAGTGCCCTAGAACATTTTTTCAACTCATTGTTCAAGAAGGCGACCACCGCAGTACCCCAAGAATACCCACGCATCTCATGTAAGGGATCCAATAGTTGCAAGTAACTGGCCTCGACTTGGTTTCCGAAGCGTCGGGGAAGATACATTTGCCAGGGTGTATAGCAAATAAGCGGCCGCGGTATCATTGATTCGCACCGGGTGCACCATTCCTTCCCTATCAAGGATTTCCTGAGTCTTCCATAATCTGTCCCTCAACTTCTTCATATTAAACTTCTTGGTTAGTCGACCATCCTTCTTGTCAAGAACATCATCCATCTGAACCTGACTCCAACCGAACAATTTCTTGCTCAATTCGTAAATCTTCCCGAAAGAAATGGCATTATCGAATCCCTCGGTGACTGCTTTTCCATCAACCTCGAGGCCTAGAATTTGTTGAACATCATCGGGAGTTATCACCATCTCACCGAATGGGAATAACAGAGTATCAGTCTCTCCGTAGAACCTCTCACAGAATGCAGATACGGTAACTTTATCATGATCAATATTCGAACCCTCCACCGCAGGCCACAACCCGGAGTTCCTCACAATCACTTTCACCTCCTCACATTCCATGTCAAGATCCCAAGTATGAGTCACTGAACACGAAGCTTGGCGCCTCATGAGACGGATGGCATGCTTGTGATCCTAAATACCAAAAAAAAAAAAAAATGAAAAGAAATACAAACACTTTACGCAAATTTAATTAAGATAGTTACACACTTGAATAAATAACAAAGACGGATTAAGATTACTTACGATAGTATTATGGACCGTACATGCCCATGAGTCTTTGTATCCAAAAAGAACATCTCCACCATCTGCTGGGGTCCCTTTTGGAGGCTCACCTTCTTTCAGTGCAACCATCAAGTGTTTGGGAGGCATGTGAGAATCAGCCGGTTTAGTGATCACCCTCTTCTTCGTTCCAGTTGAAGTTGAAGCCGAAGCTTCGGTGGCTTGAACAATAGCTAGAGTTTGTTCTCCTTCTCCATCTCCATCTCCATCTTCTTCTTCTTCTTGTTCCTCTTCCTCTTCAACAATTTCATCTTCGATGATATTCTTACCTTTATCTCCATTACCATCATTATCATCATCATCATCATCACCATCATCATTACCTCCTCCAGCCTCAGGCATGTCTTGATCACCATCATCATCATCATTGTTACCTCCTCCCGCAGCCGGATTGGTTTCATCAACATCATCATCATCACCTCTTCTACCAGATGGAATTGATTGGTCTTCATATGGAGTCTCGTCTGAATCACTGGGTTCAGATAGTGGTTCTAAGACCTTTGTCGTTCTCGGCACAACATATACCCCTCGATGTTTTGAAGACAAGAGTTTATCACCAACACGAGGAGGGTTTGAAGGAGGAATAAGAGCTGCTTTCAGAGCTGCTTTCTTCTTTGCTATTTGCAATCTGAACAAGAATAATTCAGAAAAAAAAAACATCAAAGGCCCGCAGGGTAGACATATACAACATATCCGGCGGAAAAATGGCCGAAAAGGTCGACCAAAAGATGAGTGTCGGCTAAGCCAAAGCCTAGCGGTGTATCAAAAAATAGCCTTAGGCTCAAAAAAAATATAGGATTTTTCACTAAACTGGTCGGAAAGGTCCATTTCCCACACATCGCCGGCTGACAAACAGCCGGAATGGTTTTATATAAATACCCTTCCGGACACAAAAATTCTAGGCATCAGGAAACATTCTAAACAAGTAGCCGGAAGGGTAAACAATAATAAGATGCCGGCTTCATTAAAAAAAAAGACTCCAGAATGGTATACAGATGAATAACCTGCCGGCCCTGCTAGTAGCAGTTACAGAAACTATACGGCCGGCAAGTTCTTCAACCTTATACCCTCCCGGCCAAACCCTAACTATGAAAACCCGGAAAGGTCGATAACAAAAAACCTTGCCGGCGTCGCAACTTCCAATTCACAAATTCGAATTTTCTGACCTAATTTGACATGCAAACATGAAATCGAAGCACTATAGTGAGTTTAAACAAGCCCTTACTTTCTTAAGCGCACCATTTGACGTGTTTCAGCGGGTTCAATTTCTTCTTCTTCAACCGTTTTTTTCTTCACTTTCTTAGCAACCAAACTTGCAATTCCAGGGTTATATTCATTGGGTTTTCGATTAGTTTCTTTCATACGAGTTTCCTTCTTCCATGGTGGATCCATTGATGAAGATTAATCGGAGTTTTCGAATCGAAGATTTTAACGAATTGATCGACGAGTTTTGGTGGTGGTGGGGTGATGGAGCCGGTAGGGTTGTGGAGGAGAAGAAGAAGAGAATAAGAAGATGAAATGAAAAGATTAAAACTGATTTAGGGTAATAGGTTTTTAAAGGAAAAGAGTAGTTTTGTAACTTACCCATTAGGACTCCCCCTAAAACCCACAAAAAGTGTCCCTTTAAAATTGGGTATACCCCAATTAGTTTGAGTATACCGCAATCAAGCCAGGATATTTGTTTGGGGTGTTGTACATGGAATTTTTATATTTGTATATATATATATAGGATATGTAGGTTTTATAAGAAGTCATTTGTGTTAGCTTTATATTTTTTACTAAAATTTTTAACTAAAACAAATCCATTGGATTATCCGCATCCAATCCGTCCACCCGTGCATCCATTGGATGCAAATCCGTCAGATCTGGATTGGATGCGGATTCCAAATTTGAAATCCATAGTGCAATAGATTAGATGCGGATGAGGCGAAAACCGGCCCATGCTCACCCCTAACTTTCATTATAGCACTAAAATCCCATATTAGTATATAAGAACGCATCGAACCACTCTAGACTCACTAGTCGTGACATGCGTATGCTGTACCATTGAAATATTATTCTTGAAAAATGAAAGTGATTTTGAATCGAAATTAATAGAGTGAATTTTATTTGATCTTAGTATTCTATGAGCTTCTTAAGCTGCAGAGCACCCGAAGGGGCCATAGCATCTTTTTCTAAACCATGAACAAATTCAGCATTCCAAATTTCCAACCCAGTAGTACTTATCACTGACTCTAAGGTGATAAGTAAGGATAAGTAACACTTATCACCGACTCTAGAACTAGTACATAAAGAATGAAGGCTTCCTATAAGTAAGCAGGTAGCCTCCCAAAATTTTGTTTAAAGATTGTTGGGTTTCTCTTAGAAAGAGAGAACCCTCCAAAATCCCTATTCATTTATGGAATGAGAAGGGAATCAACATGATTTCTAGTGCTTTGGGTACCCCTTTGCTTGTTGATAAACATACATTAGCTAGAACTAGAATGAGCTTTGCGAGGGTCTGTGTTGAAATTGAAGTTGATTTTGATTATCCAGACTCTATTCCAGTTTCTTTTGATGGAAAAGAATTCAATGTCCTTGTAGAATACTCTTGGAAACCTCCAAGATGTCTCTCTTGTGCTACATTTGGACATTCTAGTATTAAATGTACCAAGGGTCCAAAGCAATTGATAGTTGATTATGTTCCTGCATCCTGTCAACATCTCGTTGAGAAAGGGTTAGAGCTCGAAATAGTGGAGCAAATTATAGTTAATTCTCGCCTAAAGTTTCATCTACTACCGTTGATCCAAGTGCAGAGATGTGTGTGAATGGTGAGAAGGTTCTTGAACAAGAAAAATCTCTTGGTGAGTGGGTTTCTTATAAAAGAAAGAAAGGCACCGCAAAACGAGAAAAATGAAAAGCACTTAGAGACTCCTACATCTCTGTAGGTTGTGGAAGTTGCAAGCACCTCGCCTCTGGAGCCCACCATCCCCAGGGTTTTGAATCCCATAACAGGTTTCATGGTTTTAATGAAGAAGAAAGGGAAGAGGAAGAAGAAGAAGAAGAAGAAGAAGAAGAAGAAGAAGAGGAAGTAGCCACTTCCCAGTTAGCTCAGAAAGATCCAAAAGCAAGCACTACAAAGCCGTCATTGCACAAGCCAATTGTAGGTACAGGTATGTTTCCAAATGGTTCTCTTTCAAGTTTAGAAAATAAAAAACCTCTTAAATCTAAAGTTCCTAACAAGGTTTCCGCAGATAAGCTAGTGGAGTTTGGATCTTCTTGGGATTAGAATTTCCACCTTTGAAAACTAACCGTGAAGAGATGTTTAGCGATTTAGAAAAAAAACCACGACGATATATTTGTAGAAGATGTTGATAGGTCTTAAATGTCTTTAGGCAGTGGTCCTCATTGCGATTTGAAAGTTGTTGTTTGTTTGTTAGGTTTCACAAGTTGTGTCTTTTGTTGACACTCTTTCTTCTCTTAGAAATTTCTTTATACTCTTTGTGGGCTTTTAACTCTTAGTTGTTGTATTCGCCCGCACACAGCTTGTGTGCATTTTAATCTATTCTTTTTGATCGATCACAAAAAAAAAAGAGAACCCTCCAAAAATAGGCCTTTTTGATCGATCACAAAAAAAAAAGAGAACCCTCCAAAAATAGGCGTATGCCACTTATAAGCGGCAAGCACACGTATTCTTTAGTAAAAGGCGAAAGAATAGTTCGGTTTGTGCTTACCGCATGGCTACGTGAGTTTTCAGCTTGGATGAAGGGCCGTTTATATACAAAGCATTTTGAGTTAAGTAGTTGCTTGCTACTCGTGGTGGGACTAATGTTTTTTCATTTTTCAATTCCCTTTTAGATATAGTGGTTTTGTCATTTTGAACCCAAAAACAAGAATATTTGAAACCTCACTGAATCCATGTCCAAATTCTACAATCCTGCGAAGTTTTTCAATTTAACTGTAACTCATTCAAGATTTTTTCTTCTTAGATTTCAAGCAAAACCCATTTCTTCTTCTTCCTCTTCTACATCATCATCGTCATCAGTTCCTTCTCATCAACACATTGCTCATCTTATTACAGAACAAATATCACATTCCCAAGCTCTTCAGACATTTAGATGGGCTTCAAAGCTTCCAAATTTTACTCATTCTCAATCAACATACAGAGCTTTGATACACAAATTATGCACTTTTCGTCAGTTCGATTTAGTCAAGGAGCTGCTCGACGAAATGCCTACTTCAATTGGATCTCCTCCTGATGAATCCATCTTTCTTACTATCATTCGTGGACTCGGACGAGCAAAAATGGTGAAAGAAGCAATTAAGGTACTTGACTTGGTTTCTAATTTTCAAAAGGACCCGTCTTTGAAAGTTTGCAATTCTATTCTTGATGTTTTAGTGAAAGAAGATATTAATTTAGCTAGAGCATTTTATAGGGATAAAATGATGAAATGTGGAATTCAAGGAGATAATTATACTTTTGGAATTTTGATGAAAGGTTTGTGTTTAACCAATAGGATTAGTGATGGTTTTAAGCTTTTACAGTTGATGAAATCTCGAGGAATTACTCCGAATACTGTAGTTTATAATACATTGATTCATGGTCTTTGTAAGACTGGAAAACTTGGAATTGGACGAGGTAGAAGTTTAATGAGTGAGATGGCTGAACCAAATGAAGTAACTTTTAATATTCTGATATCTGCTTATTGTAAAGAAGGGGATTTGATTCAATCCTTGGTCTTGTTAGAGAAGAGTTTTAGTTTAGGCTTTGTACCTGATGTCATTCCGGTTACCAAAATTGTCCAACTTCTATGTGGCGAAGGACGTGTAATGGAAGCTGTTGAAATTTTGGAAAGAGTAGAGGAGAGAGGTGGTTCTGTTGATGTTGTGGCTTATAATGCTTTGATTAGAGGCTTTTGTAGAATAGGGAAAACAAATTTAGGATTCCGGTTTTTGAAGGAGATGGAAAGGAAAGGTTGCCTTCCTAATGTTCACACATATAATGAATTGATAGCTGGTCTTTGTGAGTCCAAAGAATATGATTTGGCACTTGAACAGTTTAATGATATGACACGAGATGGGATAAGCCCGAATTTTATTACATATGATACGTTGATTAGAGGTTTGTGCTCGGGAAGAAGGATTGGAGATGGCATGAAGATTTTAGATCAAATGGAGGAAGGAAGAAGAGGATCTGGGGGTCAGATTAGTCCTTACAATAGTATAATTTACGGCTTTTACAAGGAAAACCGATTAGTCGAAGCACTTGAATTTCTTACTAAAATGGGATCTTTCTTCCCTAGAGCTGTTGATAAGAGTAGGAGGATATTGGGGTTTTGCAAGGATAACTGCGTTGGCGAAGCAAAGCAGGTTTATGATCAAGTGATTGCAGGAGGAGGATTACCTAGTGCTGTTGTATATAATGATTTAATTCATGGTTTGTGCCATGTTGGAGATATTAGAGAAGCTTTTGAGCTAATGAATGAAATGGTTAATCATGGTTATTTCCCGATTTCTTCAACATTTAATGTTTTGATTAGCGAATTTTGTAAGCAAGGCAAAGTGGAGAGTGCTTCGAAGCTCCTGAAGGAGATGGTTGATAGGGGTTGCTTACCTGACGTAGGAAGCTATAATCCATTGATAGATACTTTTTGCAAGAAAGGTGATTTTCACAGAGCCTTAAAACTGCAGCTTCAAATGGTAGAAAAGGGTATTACTCCCAATTACTACACGTGGACCTCCTTGCTTCTTTTTCTAAGTCAACAAATAAAATGGAGAAAGTAGGAATTTTTTGTGTACAAGTAACCTGTTATGATCAAGTATTGTCAAGTGTCTTGACAGGATTGTTTCTGGCTGAAAGATGGTTTGCACGGGAACCTTGATTTTTTTTCTTATGATGTACGGACAAGGTTGCATTCTTTGGTCAGAATATGGAGACAGGAGACAACAATTACTGTACTTTATATTCCTGCTTTAAGATGACGCCGGATATGAAGCATCAGTATGACTGAGTTTTGACCATAAATGAAATGTGCTGTGCTCGTACCTGTGTAGCTTGGGCAAAGGAGTGAATGTGAAATTAGCATCTGTTTCCCTTCCTTGCAGAAGAAAGGACAACCAGGTTGCAAGAGATATATTTCCATAAGCTCAGTCATTGATTCTTGTTTCGCCATTCAATTCACTTTAGAGTTTTTCTTCCGGAGTACATCCAATAAGTAAAAAGATTCAACATGAAGTTATTCGAACTGATGAGACGGCCTTCACTTATCTGCGAAGTAGATGATCAGTGGCAGTGGATCCCCAAGGGGTGCTTTCAGAATTTAAGATTTTAGCCCTGTAGGGGAGGATATTTTTAGTCCATATTGTATTATAGTGGTCACGGTTGGATGAAGCAAATTGGTGGCACTGCAGAACACATTTCCTTCTTCTTTTTTTAAATTGCTTTGTATTTTTTACCATTTTCAGTTTCTGGATATGATCTGGGGTTCTGGCGTACAAGAAGAATCCAAAAATGAAGTTAATGAAGTAAATATGGTGTACCAGAATATTTAACTGTAGAACAAAGGAACACCTTCCACAACTTTTTTCCCTGTGAACCCTTTTACATTATGACAAATAAAGGTTATAACTTATAATACATACATTTCTACCCTTTTAACACACTGAAAGAAGCAAGAGACTACAACAGAAAGTAGATGATGATGGCATGTACAGGATATCTCGAGTCCGCAAAAGGAAAACTCACAAAGAAAATCAGGCCTCAAATATCAACTTTGAACAACAGGAAAACTCACAAAGAAAAGAAGAACAGTGACTTCATCCACTAGTACATGGACAATTATTTTGGAAAGATGCCAGAGAAGTTGGGTATCTTATCAACATGCTTCAGGGCGCGCTCAGCAATCTGTCGAGTCCGGAAATCACCATGCCTGAAGGCATCAACAAGTGCAGTATTCACATTGGGATGACCAGAAACTTCTACGGCAATATCTTGAGTCCGCAAAAGCCTCTCAACAGCATAAACTGACCTCCGCCTTAAGATTTCCGAACGATTCTCAACCAAAATATCAAGTATCAGCTTAATCGCATCCACTTCATCTAACACCATCACACCTTGCTCAACATCAACCTCATCATCCAGCAAAGTGCAAATTGCTGCTAATGCAGCTTCAACCACCTTCTCATTTGTGTGATCTAAACAGGTCACCAATTTCCCAACTGCTTTTCCTTCTAAAAGACAAAAGGTGTTCCTGAACGAACATATTCCAAGGTGGAGTCGGCACAGTCCAGTAATTCCCTTTGGCTTGCTGGCGCAAAAGATTGAAAAACAAGACCCAGGTTTTGGCATTTCCGGAGTTTGCGTTAGATGTTTAGACTCTAGCGAGAGATTCTCTAAAGCCATGGCAGCCATCATCTGCACATTATCTAGGCCATTCACCTGAAGCAGATCGGCGAACAATGCTGCAATGTTGTGCTCACGCACAAGAGAAACAGCTTCTGGCTGATCCTCCAATACAAATGTGAGCCTTGCTAAAACTCTAACAAGTCCTTCCAGATATGGAGTTGTGAACCGGCTTCCCTTGGTTTCCCCCTGCCGGACCCGAGCCAAACTGGAGATTATTACCTCAAAGGCACCTTCATCTAGCATTTGCCGAGTGAGGCCTTTATCCCTCTCTGGAAGATCGGCCAACATACTAACAGCTGCAGCCTGCTCTTCCATGATTCCACCTGCTTCTGATATGATTTTTATCAGACTGCCTAACTGGCCAGCAGTCCCACACAGAGCATCGGCTAGCTCTGGACCCATATGCGGAGAGAGGTTCTGCAATAGTTTTATTGAAGCGAAACGAAGATCCGGTTGTATAGCTTCAATGAACTGAATCAAGCTGACGATAGCTCCCGAGCTTTTAACCGCTGCAACAACATCTAAAACAGTAGTAGGTGAACCAGTGAGACCTACAAGTATCTGGAGAAGCTTGCACTCAATTGCAGGACCCGTATTGCTGATGAGATGAAGTAGGCTATGGATTATGCTTTCAGAGACGAGGGTTTCATGGTGATCAGGCCCAAGTGGCACAGAATCAAAATCATAACCGGAGTTTACAATGTTGGAAAGAACTGTTGCAGAGATTTCTTTTAGCCTCATCGGAAGTTGATTGCTGCCAACAGTGAAAAGGTCCTTGACTAGTGGGGGAAGTATCCCAGCTTCTTCTATTAACACCCTGGCACTAATCTCACAAGAAGATGATATCTGATTCAGTGCCTTCAGAGCGGCTTCTCTTAGTTTTATGTTTCCACTTCTCATGACATTGACTAGTGCTGAACCCACTGTTTTGGCAACAAAAACTTTCGCATCATTGCTAAGAACCAGATTACCGAGGAATGCAGCCATTTCCAGTTTAGTGTCAGGGGAACCTGCACCCAATTAAAATGGCAATGTATTAGATAACACCCTAATTACGAATAATCCTGATCGGACAAAGAACACTTTGACTTAATGATAAGAGTGATGTGTATTTTACTTCAAAAAACAGAGAGAAAAATCACCTTCAAGTAGCAACGTAAGAAGAGGTTGTAGTCTACCATTTTCAGCCATTTGCAACACATTCTTTTCACATTTCCCCAAGTTGTCTAATGTCTTGTCAGCTCTCTCAACTGCCAAAACATTCTCTGAATCACTACTTGACATTCCAAGCAATATAAGAATTGCTCCAGGGACCATGCCGATCTTTTCACATAGAGCTTCAGACTTTGAGAGCTCATACAACACTGACACAGCCTCCTCCCTCTCCTTGGAATGCTCATGGTTTAAGAATTTAACAATTGTGCGAACAGTATCTCCTTCACCAATTATTTCCTGTAGAAGAAGAAAAAAAGAAATTTAGAAATAGACCCCAACTACTCCAAGGTGAACATCGACACCAATCAAAAACACAAAACAAGCAAAACCTGCAGACAACCTTATTGCATTCATCCTCCTCTGCAACGATTTGGAGTGTTTCTAGGGTAGTACTCCGAACTCTCCTGCTGCTACTCTTTAACATATCAACAACCTTAGGTATTAACTCTGCATTGCGAATAGCATGCTTATTTGATCTGCTTTGCAAGCAGATGTTCTGAATGTAATTCAAAGCCTGCAAAATTTCATGCTCTGAACAATCTAGAGACAAACATCTATGAGCAACTTCACGCTGTGCAGCTTCATTCCTAGCCATCCATTCTTCAATCGTGTTGCGCAAAGCTATGCTAGGGTTTAGATCAGCACTTTTCAATTCTTTCTGTGTCAATGGACAAACCAACCTCCTTCCACTCTCTCTCAGTTCCCTGAACCACTTCTCAATAGCTTCTCGTTCAAAGGTTCTACCATTTTCTATGGAAACAGGATCTCGCATTACTTGTTTCGTTAGTGGACATAAAAATGAATCATAAATAGGCTCAATGTGTGTTCTTTCAAGTTGAAAGCTCTGTTCCGACTGGCTACCGGAGTCAAAACTTTCCCAGCTCTCTGTCATGTCTTCCAGCACACCTACATCAAACAAAGTAAAATGCTGTAACTCTGAGAATGGGAAAAAAACAACAACTATGTGAGACTTATTAAAAGTAGCCAAAACATCCCCGGCTAGTGGTAAAGGTGCAACACTTCTAATCAAAAAACTGTTTATACTGCTTAATAACCATAACGTAACAGTGAGAAGTGCTAAGGGAATATATAAATACAAGCAATGTATCCTTATAATTTGAGGGCAGCTACGGAGAATAAATACATAGCATTTATAGTTCAGCATATTAATGTTGAAGCCCTCAATGTAACACCATTGAGATATAGGTGAACTTCCTTATCTAGTTTATCTATCTAAGCCCCCAATGCACAAGGATGGGCATCAAAAAGGAATTCAGGTCCACAGCTATAATAAATAAATCTGGTTGTTTTTCCTATAAGGCACACACAAAAAAAAAAAAAAAAAAAAAAATCCTAATTATGATAACAAGCCTATACAAATTATCTATAAATTGCAAATCAACATCAATTTTCCATATAAAGAGTATCGCAACTATCAAAACAGAAATAGAAAACAAAAATCATTTCTTCAAAAGTAAGAGAGAGTAACTAATAAACCCTTACATTTCACATCAATCCAACTTGAATTGAATACAATTAGAAACCCAAAAAAGCACAATCTAAAATGAGAAACATACCTTACTCTGAGTTAAAAGATGATTGAAATTACAGATTTTATATTTATGTTTTGGAAAATCAACACAAGTCTTCCCCTGATCAAACCTCTTCTTGTGGCACTCTAACAGGATGAGAAGAAGAAATTAACCAGCTGTTGCTTTTCCATGAATAGCTCACATATTGAGAATTAGGGTTTCTTTGGTTTGGTTGAGAATAATTAAGAATGAAAAGAGTTTGAAGAGAAATAGGTGTAGAGAAATAAAATGAAACTGAATACAGCAAATCAAAAAAATAATTGTAAAACGAAACCAACAAAAATATTGATGATTGATGATAAGGAAGAAGAAGGAAATGAGAGAGAAAGTGAGAAAATGTTGACTTCTCCATCTTTTCTCGTCTTCTTCTCCTGTGAAGAAGACGATGGTCCTCAGTCAATTGTCAAACCAACTACCACTTGGGTGTTTAAAACTTTAAAAGATCACACAATCGTGTGGACTGGTATTTATTTATGGGCCCTACCCATAAAAGTCATCTTGTTAGAGTTTTTTCCTTTTTTGTAAGGCCAATTTTATTTCTTCCGCCTTCAAAAAGGCTAATGATCTTCCTCGATAATCATTCCAAGTCAAATTCGGAATAAACGACGACCTTCAAAGAGGCTAATGATCTTCATCAATAATCATTCTAAGTCAAATTGGGGTACAGCGTGAGCTACAAAATTACATAACCGAAGTTGAAAAATAAAGGGAAAAATATCGTTTGGTCCTTTTTTAGGTGGTCCCATGTCTGTTTAGTCCTTTGGGAAAACGCCTTTACTGTTTGGTCCATAATAATTCAAAATTATAAAACAGACCAAATTACCCTTCCGTGTTAATTTTTACTTATTTTCTAGTAGAAGTTCATTCGTGAAATGAACTCCTGTTAATTTCTACTTATTTTTTCAGAAAACATATAAACCAGAGTTCATTCCAGAAATGAACTCCATATAAAAACCTAAAAAACAGAGTTCATTCATAAATGAACTCCATATAAAAACCTAAAAAAACAGAGTTCATTCCAGAAATGAACTCCATATAAAAACCTAAAAAAACAGAGTTCATTCCAAAATGAACTCCATATAAAAACCTAAAAAAAACCACAGTTCATTCCAGAAATGAACTCCATATAAAACCTAAAAAAACCAGAGTTCATTCCAAAAATGAACTCCATATAAAAACCTAAAAAAACATAGTTCATTCCAGAAATGAACTCCATATAAAAACCTAAAAAAACAGAGTTCATTCCAGAAATGAACTCCAAAAATCAGATCGAAGAACAAATAAAAAATGATGAAAACAAACATAGATCTACAAGAAATCATCATCGTATCGTATTCATCTTCATTGTGTTCATCGTCTCCATTATCTTCATCTTCATCGTCTCCATCATCGTCGTCTTCGTCATCTTCATCGTCTCAATCATCTTCAACAGCAGCAGAGAAGAAAAATACACAAATCTTCATCATTTTCATCATCTTTAAAAATAGCAAAATCAATCTCGTAATCGTCAAAATCAAGCTTTATAGATCTGTAAATAAATCTTCATCAACGTCTTTATCAGCGTCTTCATCATCATCATCATCGTCGTCGTTCTTTATCATAAAGATCTTCATCAAAACAAAAGAAGAAGAAAAACAGAGAGAAAAAGTAGATCTAGAAACAGGAGAGAGAAAACAAAAAAGAAAATGATTCCCCTTCTCTTATTAATTGAGTATATATATGGTCCACCAAAATGTTATTTCTGCCACTTTAAAAAGAAAATTACATCATCCATGACGTCATCCCGCGTGGGTATTGTACACCCTAGGACCAAACCATAATTTTTAGGACCAAACTATAATATATTTTTTCAAAAAGGACCAAACAAACAGTTGACTGAGTCAAAAGGACTAGACTCTCTCTAATATATTATTACTAGGACCAAATGGTATTTCCTACAAAAATCAAATACAAGCAATTAACTAAGAAGAGAAAAGATAAATGTCTTTAAAAATACCATACGTTCTGTGATCACCATTGAACATGCCAGCAAAAAATTGGTCGATCAAATCTTTTACATCACTCTCAATGATGATATGAATGAGCTTTTGTTTCACAGTTTTTTTGAGAACTGCCCATATGGCCCTAGCTTCAGCTTCAAAAGAGTATATATCAAATACCATTGTGGCACAAAAGGAGGCTTTATTTGATTAGTCCCTCATCACATACCCTACATCATTGTCCATAGGTATATCGTCAAAGGCACCATTAGTGTTACATTTTAACCAACCAAAGGGCGAAGGCATCCATTTATCACAACAACTGATAATGATATTATTATAAATCTGAAACTTAGGTTGCCTAGTCAATATCATAGCTTTGGATCTATTAATACCAACAATATGGTGTTCATTCTTGTAACACCGCGTTTTTAGCATCACGCATGCTCAAAGATGCACCATGGCCTGGGCCTGAGATGAAGCTTCATCTCAAGTTTTCGTTGCATGTTAAGAGGAACATTGGTCTAGGACCAATATAGCGCCACGTATGACACGTTGCTAAGGCACACTGGCCAAAGGCCAATCTCGTGCCAAAATGGTGTATTATGTTGGACATACTAGCCAAGCGCCAATCTCGCACAAAATGGTGCATCAGGCCCGTTGGGAGGATGACCTTGAGGAAAGTAGCGCTAACATAGCGCATTACACATGTCGTTAGATTATGGCCAATGTCGCATCTCGATGATGCATCAGTCCAGAGCAGGATGACCGAGGTGATGTCCAGCCATCATGGCTGGACATTAGAGTTGGCCTATGGGCCAAAGTTAGAAATACATACATCATGGCGCTTCATAGCATTTAACTTTGGCAACGACCATGAATGGTGAAGTAAGCACCTCATAAGTGGACTTGGTGAGTGTGTAGAAATGTCAATAAGACATATATAGGGAGGGGTAGTTGGTTGAAGGTGCATATGCGGACTACGCACAAGTAAGCTTCATAGCTTAGCCGGAAGACCATAAATGATGCTTAGGCCTCATGTATAGCTTCATAGCCTTGCCAATAGAGCATGTGATGTGAAGACATCGTTATTCCATGTTGCGGACTAAATACGCATCACCTTGATGCATTCCGTTGGAATAGCCTATATGGACTAGGCCTATGGCTTGGTTACAGTCTTGCTATACGAGTTGGCTTAAGTTGCTAGTCATTTCGTAGATGAACTACGATCAGTGCTTCATCCATTTAGAGTGGGGAAGTGAAAAAGTGGGGGTACAACAACCACACCCAATATTTCGATTAACAATCTGTATGGACTAACTCCAATATACTTTCAAGAGAATCAACTAGACTCAATCTTAATAAAGTATATCAAGAATTATAATATCTCTATTCCACAATGTAATCAGCAAATCGAACAGATAAAAATCCGTGAGCCTGATTATTATGTGAAATAACTTGAACGGTACCAAAGACCAATATCCAAGTGTCAATCAATGTAAATCGACAACCAAAGGTTGGATATTCTAATTGATTGATCTTAATGCACAACCTGTGATATTTCAATTATATAACAAAATATAATGCGGAAAAGAAATAACACGGACACCAGAATTTTGTTAACGAGGAAACCGCAAATGCAAAAAAACCCCGGGACCTAGTCCAGATTGAACACACACTGTATTAAGCCGCTACAGACACTAGCCTACTACAAACTAACTTCGGTGTAGTTAAACCCCAATCAATCTCACACTGATCCAAGGTACAGTTGCGCTCCTTACGTCTCTGATCCCAGCAGGATACTACGCACTTGATTCCCTTAGATGATCTCACCCACAACTAAGAGTTGTTACGACCCAAAGTCGAAGACTTTAATAAACAAATCTGTATCACACTGAAAAGTCTACGGTAATAGATAAATCTGTCTCCCACAGAAATACCTACGAGTTTTGTTCCGTCTTTTGATAAATCAAGGTGAACAAGAACCAATTAATAACCCAGACTTATATTTCCGAAGAACAGCCTGGTATTATCAATCACCTCATAGTAATCTTAATCGACGTGGCAAAAGAAGATATTGTGGAATCACAAAGGATGAGACGAAGATGTTTGTGACTACTTTTATATATTGCCTATTGGAGATATCAATCTCAAGCCAATCGTTACGATTGTACTCAATACGATAGAAACAGCAAGATCAGATCACACAACTACAAGAAAGTAGTACCGGTCTGGCTTCACAATCCCAATGAAGTCTTCAAGTCGTTAACCTACAGGGTCTCGATAGAAACCTAAGGTTACAGGAGAATCGACTCTAGCTTATAAAACTAGTATCACACAGGAGGTGTGGGGATTAGGTTTCCCAGTTGCTAGAGTTCTCCCTTATATAGTCTTTCAAATCAGGGTTTGCAATCAATGTTAGCTTAGTAATAAAGCATTCAATATTCACCGTTAGATGAAAACAGCTCAAGCTAATATCTTTCAACCGTTGGATCGAAAACTTAGCTTGTTACACACAAATGAAATGCACGTTTTAGGTTTGTGTAACCATACCCAAACATGTACATTCGTTGGTTCAACAATAGTTAACCAAATGGTTAGCCATATGAGCACTTTCATATCAACCATATTCTTCTTCACCATAACTAGTTCAAATGACTCAAATGGTTAGAGAGTTATTCAATTTCTTAGATCTTATAGAAGTATACAAGACACAATCGAAGCAAAAACAATTTGATTCATTCGAATCGATTCATGAACTTTATAGCCACGGTTTGCAAATTGCATTCCTTAGTTAATATAAGTATAAGTTCACAAACTATCGTCTTTAGATATAACCAACTCAAGTACGCGGACTAAGTTCGCGGACTTAAGTTCCCGGGATGAGAACCTCCGACAGTTCGCGGACTTCCTGATCAACAAAGTACGCATACTTTGGTTCAAGGAATAAGGACTTATACATATATGTGTTACCACATAATGCTTATATCCAACATTAGTTATATAATCTAAACTCTCATTTCAATCATTGAAACATTCTTAGAGGACGTTATATAGTTGTTATTCACAAACCATTTTTCGTCAAAGCCATTTTCAAAGTGATTGAAACATAACATGACTTTCGTCACTAGGTAAAGATGGACTTGGCCAAAGCGAAAGCTTACCAACACATATTTCGAGAAATAGATAAGCGAGATAAACTCGGCTCGAAATAGCAAATGTGCATAATCAAAGTCTATATAGCAAAACGACTTTTGTCTTAAGATAGGAGATAGAGCAGATAGACTTTTGAGTGATAGATAAGTTCAAGTCTCCACATACCTTTTAGTCGATGAAGTTCTACCAGTTCCTTGAGTAACTCTTCGTCTTGTATGATGATCGCCATGGAGTTCTTGAGCTCAACTACACTTTCTATCCTAGTCCGCGACTTAGCTATAATAGACTAGAAATCAAGACTTATAGTTTTGATCACTAACATTGACAAACATGCTTGAGATAGCAACGCATGCGAGTTCTACCAAGCAGTGCTCTAACAGGAAGGGTACGTAGGAAGCCGCAATGAGTTGCAACATTGTCGGTCCAGCACGTTGTCGCTCATATCATCTAATTGCGAGATGATTATGGCATATTGGCCTCTCATATCATCTGGCTCGACATTGCAATACAAGAGATGATTATGGACAAACTTGATGATTCAAGTTGCATTCCATTCCTTGGATGCTCATACTTCTTATCAATATGTTTGATGTACGCAGGCACTAATTGTGCATTGGACATGGCAAGAAAATTAAGTTATATCGGTATGCAACTAGCGGAGCTTGCATAAGCCTAAGAAAAGTATGACATTAGCCTGATTAATGCACCCTTAGAGGAGCAAGATCAGTACATGCTTTCAGCAATGCCGAAGCTAGGTAGGGAAGATGGAATTAGGCCTCTGATGGCCTATGCGCAAGTTAGATTGGTGTGGAAGCTAAGTTAGTTGCATCATTCTTGCAAGGTAATTAGATTTTTTAATTTGTTTGTTGTAGTAGTAAAAGGGTTATCGTTCACTCGGACGTTGTTGAGATTAAATTTAAAGGTTCAACGAAAATAATAAACAAAAGCGAGAGTCACTGGGTCTAGGATTCCACCGCATTCATATTAATAGGTTCAATTATTTACTCTTCATCAATTATCTCTCAATAAACAAAACAACAAGGACTCTTATTTTTGCCAATGTAGATTCTCCAAACATTAGTTATAAATCATAAGCATGGGACATCAAACATCTAAGCAAGCATGACCCATCTAATAAAATGATAACTAATTTTTTCAAATCATAATTCTATTTTAATTAATGCAAAAGTCATATAAAGAATTAATTAAAATTAACCACGTATGAAATTCGGCTTCCTCCGTCGACCTAGCGTAGGGGTTTAGCTACTCATGATGTAGGCACTCTCAAAATATTTTTTATTAGCTCAAATGGTGTTTACAATGAAGAAAAGGAGAAAAATAACATAAATCGGGAATTCGCAACGCTTAAACGGCGTTACAAACTCGCCGTTACAATCTGTAAAGCAGCTGTCACATAAACTATATTAGGAAACTGTCGTAGAAAAACGGTCCCTAAGATGTGAACATGCGACCGTTCATAAACGACAGACCTTTAGCGTCGTCTGTGTTCTTCGTCTTCTACTTCTCTGCAGCAGCAGAGAAGTTTCTGCAACTTCTCCTCTTAAGCTCTGTAGCCTCTCCCCACTCTCGATATTTCTCTCTGATTCACATACAACCTTTATATACCGAACATGAATAAGAATCTCTCGTCATTCATCAAAAATATCCAACAATCAATCAAGTATATTCGGTTTTATTTCCATGCAGATATGGAAAATATCTTTCCCCTTTTCTCTTCTCCGCATGCCTGTTAGTCGTTAAGTCTCTTATTTTATGTCCTTCACGCTCCAAATTGCAGGCTACACACTCCAGGCATGTTACAGATTCATTAAAAATCATTTTCACCTTACACCACACACACAAAACTCGGGAAAGAATAACAGAGCATATATCTTCATTTTGACGCGTCATTACCGTTGGCTTTGGACTCTCTGATGGGATAAGTATGAATGTCAGAGGATATATCTTCCTACAAATACATATTGCTTCCCAAAATAACTCCAACAACATCCCATGAATATCCCCGTCTCTGTTTTGTTCGAGTTCATATTGCCGCTCAAATTCTTCGATTCTGATGGACTTACCAGTCCTGTTTAGCTGCACCAGGCCCAATCTGATCGATAGTAGCACTTGAATCCTCCTAAAAATCCACCAAATCCAAAACAGGGATGATCGGTTTTTTTTTAAAATAAAACCGTAATGCTTTGACTTCTTCAATCTCAGTTCTCCAGCCAATTACAAAAGCATCGATCATACCATGACTGTTAAGCTCAAACAGACCTTCCCATGCAATTTAAGCCATTGAGTCTCCTTGAATCTCCTCCAAAATACGAACCCTAATTCTGGTTTCTGAAGAACACCGTTTCCCGCCAAAAATGGAAATTTAAATGGTTGAAGACGACTGCCCCTTATCCAATCCGGGAGTGCGAATAGCAATTAGGGTGCCCCTTATCCAAAACTGAGAGTCCGAATAACATGTGTCCTCCGGGGTACAAAAACCACTTTTCGAGCAACTTTCTCCATAAGAGCTTATTTCACAAAAACACCTACAAACAAGTTTATTAGTGATAAATGAGTCTCAGCTAATGTATTTATGGGTGAAAATGCGTCGCACTTTCGTGCTCATCACAAGGGCAAATGAACGTGTATTTTCCTGGCGTGGAGATGAGTTTTAAGGCCCGATTAGTAGCATCATAGTGGCGCATCGGGGAGTTATGGCATGCACTTCCTGACGCGCTAGGCATAATTTTCTGTTCTGTCACTCTTCTTGTCATTGAAAACTAGGTTGTTCCTACTACTCCAGATAGACCAAAGGATAGTAGCAAAAAATCACTGACATTTATTAGGAAGTCTAGAACTGGGATCCACTAACCAAAACAAGAGACAGTCAATAAAAGACTGATCCAGAAAAACAGAAGTATACACACATAGAGAACTCATAAACCAAACATGACTAGCAAAAGGACAAAGCACAAGAGAATGCATAATAGATTCATGAGGGTCAGAACACCTAGGACAATCCACGGTAGCCATAGATATTTTTATGTTAAGAGCGGTTCTTTCAGGTAGGGAATCCCTAACTGTTTTCCACAAAAATATCTAAATAAAATGTAGGACTCTAAGTTTTCAAATGCACTTCCAAAGATTGAACAAGGGGAGGGTTGAGACCCTCTTAGTCCCAAGTAGGCATATTTTAAAGAAAACCCCCCATTCTTTGAAAGCTCTCAAGCTCTCCTATAGGAGTGCACAACTGGCTTAAGGGAACAACGATAATATTCTTAACAAAAGCATTATCAAAATGGGCATTCAGTCTACTAAGATTCCAAGTTTTATCATCATGGTTAATGAAATAGACAACTTTCACATTAGGGTCTGGAGGAACTAGAGGGTTAGGGGTGGCAGACCCCAAAATTGTTATCCACTTATCACACCAGGGGTCAATTAATTGACAATCTCCAATAATCCAAGAGATAAAGTGTTTGATAAGCTCTTTTACAGTGTGCAGACACCTCTAGGTCCACGAGAAATTACTAGCGCATTTAACATTCAAAAAAATCAGTTTTAGGGAAGTATTTAGCCTTAAGAGTAATACCAAGCAAACACTCGGGATTATCAATAATTTTCCAAGCATTTCTGGCTAACATGGCCAGTTTATTCAATTCATCTTTCCTTAGACCTAAAACTCCTCCAGACTTAGGGGAACACAAGATAATCCAGACGAGTAAATGTAAGTTTCCACGCTTAGGATCTAAAGTCCCCCCCACCCCACCCCCCAAAAAAAAAACTTATTAAGAAAAGCCCCCATCGGATATAAGAGAATAGCTTGCCAAATGTGTTTAACCAGAGTAGTTCTAGTAGTCTAGGAAACAAATCTATGAAACCAAGTAGATATTCTAGCATCCACGGATTGGAGATACCCATATGAGTTCGAATTTTTGACGCTTGGAAGGCAATAGGGGTGCCGAAATACTTCTCTCCCAGGTCACATGTATGAATGTTAAAAATACCAGACAATTGGTTCATTAACTGATCTGACAATTTTTTTATTGAAAACAAAATGTCATACTTATCAAATTTATTTCTTGCCCAGAAGCTAAGGCAATACTTGTGCAAATAATCTTTTATAATTTGAAAGTATATCACAATAGCTTTAGAAAATAAAAGGGAATCGTCGACAAACAACAAGTGAGTGATATTAGAAGAGTATTTACTAACACTAATGCCCTCGACTAGCCTTTTTATAGTCAAAGAATCTATATAAGAAGATAGAGCCTCTGAACAGACAATATAGAGATAGAGGGATAGAGGGTCACCCTGTTTTAGGCCTCTCTCTGTGTTAATTAACCCAGTTGGAACGCTATTTAATAAAATAAAATAATACACAGTAGAAAGGCATTGGTTAATCAACTTAATCAAATGGGTGGACAAACCTATTTTCAAAAGTACTTTCTCTAAATAAGACTATTCCAACTTGTCATAAGCTTTGGACATATCAAGTTTAATAGCAGCTAATCCCTCTTTCCCTTATGATGTTAACTGTATAAATTACCTCATTTGCAAGAAGGATATTACCAAATATACTTCTTTTAGGGACAAAGACACTCTGGTGTAGGGAGATCAAATTATCTATGAAAGGTTTTGATATGTTGGCCAAAGTTTTAGATAGGATTTTAGAAACGATATTACATAATCCTATGGGTCTATATTGGGCCACAAGTTTAGGCAAGGGAACTTTATAAATCAAAGCAATATTAATATGATTAACATCTTTCGCAATGTGACCAGTTCTGAAGCAAGTTTGTGTTATATCTGAAAAAGCGGGGGTACAACAACCTCACCCAATATTTCGATTAGCAATCTGTATGGACAAACTCCAATATACTTTCAAGAGAATCAACTAGACTCAATCTTAATAAAGTATATCAAAGAGTTATATCTCTCTTTCTCGATTCAATTCTTTCTAAGGCAAATAGAAATCTGCGAGTCTAATTGAATACAAGAGAAATTATTTGAACGGTACCAAAGACCAATGTTCAAGTATCAATCAATTTCAATCAACAACCAAAGGTCGGATTTCCAATTGATTGATTCAAACGCACAACCTGTGATATTTCAATTATATAACAAAATATAATGCGGAATAGAAATAACACAGACACCAGAATTTTGTTAACGAGGAAACCGCAAATGCAGAAAAACCCCGGGGCCTAGTCCAGATTGAACACATACTGTATTAAGCCGCTACAAACACTAGCCTACTACAAACTAACTTCGGTCTGGACTGTAGTTGAACCCCAATCAATCTCACACTGATCCAAGGTACAATTGCGCTCCTTACGTCTCTGATCCCAGCAGGATACTACACACTTGATTCCCTTAGCTGATCTCACCCACAACTAAGAGTTGCTACGACCCAAAGTCGAAGACTTTAATAAATAAATTTGTATCACACAGAAAAGTCTACAGTAATAGATAAATCTGTCTCCCACAGAAATACCTACGAGTTTTGTTCCGTCTTTTGATAAATCAAGGTGAACAGGAACCAATTGATAACCCAGAGTTATATTCCCGAAGAACAGTCTAGTATTATCAATCACCTCACAATAATCTTAATCGACGCGGCGAAAGAAGATATTGTGGAATCACAAATGATGAGACGAAGATGTTTGTGACTACTTTTATATCTTGCCTATCGGAGATATTAATCTCAAGCCAATCGTTATGATTGTACTCAACACGATAGAATCAGTAAGATCAGATCACACAACTACGAGAAAGTAGTATCGATATGGCTTCACAATCCCAATGAAGTCTTTAAGTCGTTAACCTGGTTTTCAAGAAGAAACCTAAGGTTAAAGGAGAATCGACTCTAGCTAATACAACTAGTATCACACGTAAGGTGTGGGGATTAGGTTTCCCAGTTGCTAGAGTTCTCCCTTATATAGTCTTTCAAATCGGGGTTTGCAATCAATGTTAGCTTAGTAACAAAGCATTCAATATTCATCGTTAGATGAAAACCTGATTAGATTCAAGCTAATATCTTTCAACCGTTGGATCGAAAACTTAGCTTGTTACACACAAATGAAATGCACGATTTTAGGTTTGTGTAACCGTACCCAAACATGTACATTTGTTGGTTCAACAATAGTTAACAAAATGGTTAGCAATATGAGCACTTTCATATCAACCATATTCTTCTTCACCATAACTATTTCAAATGACTCAAATGAACTAGCTAGAGAGTTGTTCAATTGCAAGGAAATCTTATGTAACTACACAAGACACAATCGAAGCAAAAACGATTTGATTCACTCGAATCGGTTCATGAGCTCACTAGTACAAATCTTCGCATATGCCACACTTAATCACCGTGTCCATAGGCTTTTGGCCATGGATTTTTTTCACTCCAAAAATGTGGCATCAGGTGCCGTGACAAAGAGGTACCTTTATGGCTACATAAACTTTGAGTGACTATAAAATATTATTTACCATGGATAAACCCTATAACCGTGTCTATATGATATCCATCTCATTTTTTTATAGTTAAGCATTTTCCCTATCACCGTGGCTATAAGAACCTTATAGACACGCAAACTGATTTAACCGTGACTTGATTTTACCTAAAGGCCACGTGGATTTTATTTGAACTGTGGCCTACGTGATCAATCAGACACGCAAAATTTGTTATATCATGGCCAATCCATGAGTTATGGTTACGCCAAATTTCTAGCACCATGGCCATAAATATTCTAAAAACACATAAATACTTTTAAACGTGACTATTATTTACCTTTAAGACACGAGAAATCCATTAAACCATGACGATAAATTGTTTATGGACACGATATATGATTTCCACATGGCTATAGGTTTACCCTAAAGTCACATGAAATTATTAAACCATGGTCATCGCTATCATTTAGACACACAAAAATTTATTTTAACGTGGCCAATTCATATTTTATGGTCATGGATAACATTTAGCTCCATGGCGATATAGGATTCACCTATATTGGTTCCAAACCATAGGAGACATCAGAACTATACAGGAATACACACCAACAAGACTAAAAAGAATACTCAAACGGTAACAATTAAAATATAAAAACACTACACTAGGATACATCAAACCATATGAATGTAAATACAAGGAATGGTTAACTATCTCGTGAAATAATCTTTTGCCGTAGTGTGAGAATCAACATTGAAGCTAGCACCTTCACTATCAACGCAATGCATAGCCTTCGTCTTGTTAATCGGGTGCTCAGAAACCATCAATCCGCCCTAACTATAAAACATAGGACCAATTGGGAATGGTGCAATTGATTTAGCAGAACTTCCTTGAATAACCTCACGATTATAAAAAATCACGGTAGTAGAACCAGCTGCAAAACCCCAAAACAACAGATCTCTGTCTTTTCGGGTTGTACTTCAATTAGAAACGTTGAAGCATTTATCCTTATTGAACTTAGGCCATATCGCCAGCCCGTAATCCAGATGAGTATATAGTAATCATCATAGCAAGTCGTCCCACCTTTGGTAATTCCTGTGTTCCAGAATGTGGTGAATTTTTAGATACTCCTAAATCAGAACTCTAGAAGTTCTAAGCAATTAAAGAACACATGAGATAGGACTTACCTTCAAATCATACATGATCCAACCCATGATCCCTCAAGCAACCAACATGGTATTCCTTGCAAATGGAACAATTACATGACTGTACAAGCAAATATTGAAACTGAAAGGGACTTTGAAGACTACTTTTACCCCTTATATCTGTTTTAAGGTGCACTCTAGAACTGGATAAGCATCCATTCTTGCAACTACATTTCTTGGACTCCTATAGTTGTTGGAGGATGCTACAACCAAGACCTACAAGAATCAAACATATGAGCCAGTCAGTTCCCAACTCTCCGAGAAACTAAATTAGGGAATGGTTTTGAATTGCAACAAGAAAAAGTAGAAAGAGCAACAACAACAACTACTTTAGAAAGTTGAGGTAACCGTATAAATTTAACCTTGATTATGGTTACAAATGTGCTTCCAGTAGGAAACTTATTCCCATACCTGCAAATGTACCAACAAAAAAGATTGGGCTCAACAAAATTACTTCTACAGTAGATTCCAAAACCCAATTCTCAACCTTTATTGTGGTCAATCCACACAAGTGTGACTACTATCAGAGCTTAACATGCAAGGCAAAAGATATAATTTGTTTCCTTCCTTGTGGGGTGTCATTATCGAATTGTTCAGCTCCATGAGAAGGCAATGATTATTTTTGCCGCAGAGATCACCAAAGAACTGCATGGATTATGTTCCCTTATGTGCAATTGTTCCTGGACAAAAAAAAAACATGAAGGATTTAGATGAATTGGTAAACTGAGAAAAACATTTGTGGAATTATTTTGCTATCCGACGAAGCTTCAAACTCTTTCAATGTGTGCATCGCTAGCCAATGTCATTGTTCATTTGAATGTATTTCATTCATTGAGCTTGTTTTCATGAAATTGCTTCAAAAAATTATTACAGGCAAAACAGAAATTCAATGATGTAGCTCTGAACACAAGTACACTAAAAGCAATAATCAGAAGAACAAAAAAAGAAAACATACAGTAGGATCCATGTCTTCATGCTACTTGAGGGTTAGTAGCTTTAGAGCTCTCAATGAAGTCTGCCTGCGAAAAAAAAAACAAAACATCTCTCTCAAAATTTATTATACATTGCAGATCTAAATGTAAGGATTAATTCAAGATTTACCAACAATTCAGGATTCAAATACCCTGAATTCCTTAAATCGACTCCTATATTGCCTTATGTGCATCTCAGATGCAGAAAATAAAATTGACCATCGACAAAAATTAAGTATTAAAAGATCTACATTAAACAACAACAACACGTAACATTATCATAGCCATCACCGAAAAAATCCTAAAACCCAAAATTTGGGACAATAAAATTAAAAGAAAGAAAAAAAAAACATATGTAAAACCTTCCATTAGATGAAACTAACCTCAAAGGAAAGATATTTCGATATAATAACCTTCTTGATTAAATTTCATCCAAATAAAACCTCTGATCCATCAAAGAAAAAGATTGACAGAGAAAACTGAAAATGGTATTGGAGACGTGATAAATTATACCGAGAAGATAGTAGGTTTTTAAGGTTTTGATTTGGAATTCCGAAGACAAAAGATTAAGCTGGATCTGTGAAGAGAAAACTGCGACCTTGTCGACTAATCATGCATTTCTAAACACCTTTCTCTGTGTGCCAAAAATCTTATAGTCGACAGGGTAGTTTTTTTATCGACCTTGTCGACTTTTCATACTTTCAAAATTGAAAATGTTGATTCCTTCTATAATTTTGAGTATAAAATCACTCTGCAGCTTTGCAATCCTGTTTGGCTAGTGTGGTTTCATTTCTGTTACAAAAAAAATCTAAAAACAAAAAAAAAAATCCTCAAAAATCATAACACATAATTCATGAGTTCAATTCAAATAATACCTAATTTGAGAACTTTAATTTGACTAATTAACTAACTAAACTAAACACATTATTAATATTAACTAATCAAAGGTATATTAGCCATTTTGAAAATAAATGATTAAGGGGTGTTGTGTTTTACTTCATACTGACCCGAGTTTTGTCTTATTAGGCATACCCCAGGTATACCCCAATATCGCCAGGATGTTTTGTTGGGGTCTAATTTGTCGATGCGAATATTAACTAGTATCAAATATGGTCAACTAATTTTAACAGTAGAACGGAACCGTTGGAAAATTGAATCCAATTTTCGTATATAAATGGATAAATCATCTAACTAGTACTGTATTGGATTTGGATGTTGGGTTGTATCAGTAGGTTTAATCTTAAATTGGCGTATTAGTTAGGTTAAGTTAGTTTCAAGTTGGAAACTAAAGGAAACCTAAAACCAGGATACAAACCTTTGTAATTCATATTGGAATTCAAGAGTTATATCCCTTGGGAAATCGTTGGAGCATCATGGTTCTTCATTGAAGAGGTAGTGATTCTTCATTGAAGATGTACTAGTGATTTCTGTAAATATTGTAGTTTATACACAAGATTGCCAACAAATTAAAAACCGAATAAAATTGGATTCAATTTATGGATAACTAGTCAAAGTAAGTGTGATCTAATGACATTGAGTAACAAATGAGGATAATTGGATTGAATTAGATGGATAATCAGTAATAGCAAGTCTCGTATAGAGACATCAAGTATGAACTATCGATTTTGATGGAATAAAGTGAAATTGAATAAAATTGTATCCAATGTGGATATAATTAGTCAAATAAGTGTGATGATAGTGATATGGTAAAAATTAAGTAAAATGGGACTGAAGATGAAATAAGGTAGATAATTAGTCATAGCGGGTCTGGTATAGTGATTCCCAGGTATGACCAAGTGATTTTGATCGAATGAATTGAATTTGAGTAAAATTGGATCAAAGTTGTGGATAATTGTTCAAAGTAAGTTTGATGTAGTCACATTATGTAAAAACTAGTATTATTGGATTATCATAACATTGAGCATGATCTATTAATTTTGGTGAAATGAAGTAAAATCAAATTATATTGGGTTGATTTATGGATAACTAGTCAATGTAGGTGCGATCTAGTAATGTTGAGAACAAAAAGAGTACAGTTAAAATGAATTGATGGAGTTAGGATGATAATCAGCCATATTACTAGTTGTAAGTGTGATCTAGCAATGTTGAAAATTGAGTACAACTAAAAAGAATTTGATATGGAATCAGAGAACAGAAGATTTTAGAGTCAAATGAATGCTTCTCAGAAACCCCTCAGAAATTTATATATAAGCATGCTCAATGACATATAATGAATTTAAAGTCGATGAATCTTTTTGAAATGACTATGTGGTTCTTTAAATGTATCCGACGGGACCAAACGAATTACAGATAAACAAATGAATCTGTCTTACTTACCGAAGGAAAATATAAATTCGCCATAAATAATCACGATATCTCATATGAGTTCATTACTTACTAACACAAAGTTGGATCACAACGAAGGTTCTGTAAAATTAAACCACATTGCAAAATTTTTAATATCTATGCCGATTCACTGAGTCCAAATCTGTTCACACTCCTCTAACGAGTGTATATTTACATATTCTTCTGATTGGTTGATTATTTAACGGATGACCCCATTACCCTCCATATTTAGAATCAGGACCCTCGTTACATAACTCTGTAAACTAAATCAAGGGTGGAGATTAAAATGTGAAATATACACTCGTTAAGGAGTGTGCACGAATTCGCACTCCAATTCACTCAACATATATCAAATGCGATCCGTATAGCATTTATTCAACCAATAGGAATAGAACAAACTGCATACGATTGCCAACTCATCCATCAGAAAGGTAAACTTGCCTTCACAATTTCGTTTGGCGCGCAAATCTTTTAGGGGAAAAACATAGCGGCAAATTTTGGCGGGCTAGTTTATTCCCCGCCCTAACAATTTTGGGGCTAAAACATTCGAAAACCGCCAAACTAAGCAGCTTCTAAAGCTCCGCATCTGTTTTTATCTCTACTAAAAGACCCCATTGAAAACCCAAGCATGTTAGGCTTGGTGTCTTGCTCTCTTTTTTACCTCTTCAACTGCCGCTATTCCAACTCAAAACCTTACTTTCTTCATATTTTAACTCTCTGCTTTTCAATTTATTGCAGTTGCTCCTCGTGATTTAATCTAAGATCTCTTCCCAATTATTGATTTCGATTTAGGGATTTTTCATTAGTTTGTCTTTGAAACTTTTAACTCTGTGGATTTGATGAATTAGTTTTCGATTGTCTTATATACTTGTCTTGCTAATCTAGGTTTTGTTATGTTTTGTATTATTTGGGCTAATTATATTTAGGTTTGATGCTTTAGATTCCATTATCTTTCAATTTTTTTTAAATAGATTCAATTTTTATTAAGTTCTGGATTTTTCAGATGTATGATATAAACCAATTCATGGTAAAAAAATTGAATTCTAGGTAATCTAATTGAGTTTAAATGCGGTTTTTGATTGTTCTGTTGGTGAGCCCTAAATCTGTTTATGAAATCAACATCGGTCCACTTTCTAAACCCTATTACTCATCCTCTCTACGGTCTCTCTCAACTGAAGTCCTAAATCTGTTTTCTGGAGGCAGAGAAATAATGACGAAATCTCTGTTGTCGACTTGAAGGAAGGAAAGACTGCTGAAAATTAAGGTGCTTTTCAATTCG
Source organism: Papaver armeniacum (assembly GCA_023531295.1). Lineage (NCBI taxonomy): Eukaryota > Viridiplantae > Streptophyta > Magnoliopsida > Ranunculales > Papaveraceae > Papaver > Papaver armeniacum. Next base: position 121,369 of record JAJJWW010013657.1, read on the forward strand.
CTCTAATGGATCTGAATTTTTCTTATCAAATTTTGTTGCTTATTGATTGATCTGTCTGATGTTTTGGGAAACAGGTACCTTTTTCTTCAAGGATGAAGATTTACTTAAGGTTTCCACTTGATTGGACAGGCCCTGATAGCGTTATGTGTTCCTGGGTTTGGTGTTTTTATTTCACTAGTCGGAAGTACAGTTAGTGCATTGCTATCCTTCGTTTTGCCTTTTTCATTCCACTTGATATTCGTTGGATCCTCTCTAGCATTGTGGCAAAGAGCATTAGATGTCATCATTTTGTTTTGTGGACTTTGTTTTGCTGTTTATGGCACTTACGATGCCATTATTGGTAGTTCAATTAGAGTACTTATTGGAAATGACACTTTGATGTCTCATCCGTTCGCACTTGGAATGCCGCTGCAAATGTTCAAAAGCCAAAAATGTTGACCTATATTTGGATTTTGGCTTGAGATTTTGTCCAAAGCACCCGCTGGAGTAGAATGAAATTTAGTTGACCGCGCTTATTTATATTTACGCTCCAATTTACAGCTAGATAGTTTAGTTGTAATCTGAGTTTACATGTGAAATGTGATTTTCATATTGGCCTTCTTGAGATACCAGATTTTGATACATCATTAGAGATGTAATTCTTCGGAATGTTGAACACCTACTCTTAGATGATTGGTCCGAAATTTCCTAAATCATAAAATAAGCTGCAATGTGCACATTCGTGAAGGATCAGGTCGATTCCGAGGATGTCACTTTCTTAGACACCATGTTTATTGGGTTTTAAAATGTGTTAATATTTTTGGTGTCATGGGTTCCACTACTGGATGTACTCCTAGTGAACTTGACTGAATTAAACTTCATATTATAGGGTAGTTAATATTAGTTGATTGAGGGAAGTTGATGAGGTGAATCATGTTGACAGAATATATTAGATAATAATGTCTCTTCTGTGTTAGAAATTGAATCGAGGCAACTCTTTGGAAGGTTGAATTTGAGCTAGAGCTTCTCTTCTGTTCTATCTGGTGTTAGTTGATGCTCTATGGAGATTTAACTAACTTATTGGATAGATTCTTGTAGGAAAATCACATGCTATTATTCATAAGCGGATTGGACAGCTTTGCACAAGAGCAGTCAATTGTGCTTAACTGAAAAGAATAACAAAGGTGGTTCTTTCTCGACTCAATAATACTCCTATTACTGTTGTAGTTTATTTCTCTTTGTCATTGTTCAATCATACTTCACGAACATTATTATATTTGGTGTGAGTACATTGGCAGGGGATGGTCCAAGTAGCAATGTGTCACTAGTGTCCAACTGAAAAATTAGATCTGGTTGATCGCAGTTTATGTCGACGGCTTAGGAACTTAGGATTGAACTGTTACCATTCAATTTGAAATCTTCTCTACCGTTTACAAATTTTACAGCATTTCGATAGAACGAAAAGTGTTGATTACTTAAAACATTCATTGGCAACTTTTCAATAGATTGATTGCAAGAATACCATCTTCTTTAGGGATTACATTCAGATTATATTCTCCTGCATTTCGAAAATGTTGTAGAGATATTTCTGAATCATGAATGCAGTTTTCTGTTAGGTGAGTATAGAGGCAGCTGTAGAGGTTAAGAACATCTTAAATGGCATTGTTAAGGGTTACTACAAAACTCCTAAAACTGAGAGGGAACAAGATAAAATACTTTGGCCATGGGCATCTTGTAATGAAAAACTTGGCAGAGTGAAGAGAACCCCCGCCAAGAAGAAATAGGAGGCCTCTTTCTTTGTTGTTCGTTGCTGCCCTACGTTCAGTTTAGGCTTGGGTGTAGTACTGCAGGTTGTGTTTTTTTGTGTTTGGGTTTACTTTTGTCTAATCCCTTATTTGCGCTTTGGGTAGTTTGCTTATGGGATCTCTAGATTTTTCGACAATAAAGTATTCTTTGATTATTACCGATAGGTATGTACCTTTGTAATTATAACTTCACTATGGAACACTGGCATGGTCATCACCTGTCAGATTTTTCTATATAGACTCGGGTGTGCGAAATGACACTGTTGACTCTAACCACCGACTGCTGAGATCCTTTGTTGGGTTTCAACTGTTCGAAATGAAACATATTTATTAGCTACTGCTAGGCTTGTATTTCTGAATTGATTTATCAATTTTGATTTCATTGAAGTGCAGCTGATGTAATTGATCTACTGGTTCTCTTTGCGTTTCAGAATGGATAAATCCTGGATGAGTAATGACAGAACGAAAAAACGCTATAGAGAAGGAGTCGCGGCATTTCTGCAGTATGCTGTCAACCATGTCAAGGAGGAGGGTCATGCACACATCAATATGCATCAACAATAGGTTATAGTAATTGAGGTTCTCCCTAGCCAGGTGGTATACATTCTGTTGTGGCTGTCAAGTTGCCAAACACTACCTGTTATATGCTATTCCTGTATAAAATTGACATTTTTTTCTTCGAGCTAGGCAATCAAATTAGAATATGAATGCATATACACTAAATCTCATCAAAGATGTTTTTCCCGAAGAGCTGGTGATGAGCTAATGACACAATGCTAAATTTTATAACCAGAACATACAAAAATTTGTTAAAGCAACAACTAGAAAATTGTCAACTCGTCACTGGACATATATCTAACACTGTATATTCGTAATTCGTTAGTACAATGTGAGCGCATGGTTCCAGTATTGCCAAAAAATTAAGTGTTCACCCACGGTGTGGTTGTACTTTGATGAAGTTTGGATGCTCGGAAGTCCTCTTGTTTACTTGTAACACTAATCATAACAACAAATTTTCAGCAAATTTCCATGGACCGAAGCTTCGACTACCGGCTAATTTGAGGTTCTATAGTCCTTGCCCAGGTTTCGTTACTTAGAACACCTATTGTAACCCCGACTTGGATGGCTATGTAAAAGTCTTTCATCTGGGTTGCAAGGTGTGCCTAATGAACTGTAGGCTACGGTCACATAAACAAAATCTCCGTGGTCATATAATAATCCCCCACCCCCCACACACAAGAAAAAAAGGAAAAAGTGGTGTAGCCATATATTGATCTTTTGTCATGTTTTTTAAAATGTGTCCATTTCTTAACATGTACATGTCTAAAAAACCATATACTATGGACACAAACAAACCAATGTGGCTAAATAAATCTCTTTTCGTCACAGGTTAATAGGTGTGTCTATCGCCATCCTACACATTTGACACATACATAATTGCTTAATGTGGCCATATTCGCATCTACGGCTACATGTGATGGGATTAGACCGAAAACCATGACTAAACGATGCCCTATGGCTACAGTTGACGGGTTTACGATTAAACCCATGACCAAAAGGTGCACTATGGCTACAAGGTCATACAAAACGTGGCTATAGTTATACTGATGACCAGTAGCCACACAAATAACCCGAAATGTGGCTAGGCTGTAAACCAAAAAATGTGGCCTATGTGGAGGTTTGTACTAGTGACTTTATAGCCACGGTTTGCATTTTTCATTCCTTAGTTAATATAAATATAAGTTCACAAACAATCGTCTTTAGATATAACCAACTTAAGTTCGCGGACTTAAGTTCCCGGAAGGAGTTCTCAAACTCCAGCAGATTTTCTCGGGTCGAGAACTTCCGCGAGTTCGCGGACTGGGTTCGCGGACTGAGTTCACAGCTCTTGTTCCGGTTCTCTTGATCAACAAAGTTCGCAAACTTCGGTTCAAAGAAAAATGACTTATACATATATGTGTTACCACACAATGCTTATATCCAACATTGGTTATATAATCTAAACTCTCATTTCAATGATTGAAACATTCTTAGAGGACGTTATTATATAGTTGTTATTCACAAACTATTTTTCGTCAAAGTAAGCAATTTTCAAAGTGATTGAAACATATCATGACTTTCATCACTAGGTAAACATGAACTTGGCCAAAGCAAAATCTTACCGATACATATTTCGAGAAATAGATAGGCGAGATAAACTCGGCTCGAAATAGCAAATTCGTATAATCAAAGTCTATATAGCAAAACGACTTTTGTCTCAAAATAGGAGATAGAGTAGATAGACTTTTGAGTGATACATAAGTTCAAGTCTCCACATACCTTTTAGTCGATGAAGTTGCACTAGTTCCTTGAGTAGTTCTTCGTCTTGTATGATATTTGCCATGGAGTTCTTGAGCTCAACTACACTTTCTATCCTAGTCCGAGACTTAGCTATAGTAGACTAGAAATCAAGACTTATAGTTTTGATCACTAACATTTACAAACATGCTTGAGATAGCAACACATGCGAGTTCGACCGAGCAATGCACTAAAAATCTCCCCATTTGTCAATTTTAGTGACAAAACTATCAATACATATGGAATACAAAAATAAATGAATTAACTTTTGTAGCTCCTATTCCACATGCCTAATCTTTAACATTACTAGAAATCTTCGTCACTTCCAAGTACTCCAATGATCCCAAAGGTTGTAAGTTCAGCATCATCGTTGTTGAAAATTCGTAGCTATAACAACGAGAAAATAAGAGTTCTCAATCATTGTTATACAGTGTCATAGTATCATTATATAGTATCAAAGTTCAATTGTATCACAACTTCGATAACAATACTATGGTGATATGTATCACTCCCCCTTAGTCAATACTCCATCTCACATGGAAACCACTCCCCCTTACATAATGATTCGAAAACCATATGTATTTGTAGTGTGAACTACATATTAATTCTCCCCCTTTTTGTCAATAAAATTGGCAAATGTACGAAAACGGGATCCTAATGAAATTTCCAAAAGAGACATTTCATGACCAAAAGAAAGCATATATCATCTTATTTAGATGCAATCATATAGCCGAAGCTAAATGCATTCATCAAGGAGTTTATAAAGATACAAGATAACCCCTATAATATTCCACAGCCGCACTCCCCACATAGATTTGGCAATTAAGCACAAGTTCAATTAAGAACTCTCCCCCATAATATGTCATTCCCGAAAGAACAACAAGAGCGATTTTAATTTCAAAAGAAAAGAAGGATTTCTTTGGACATAACAAATCACATACAAGTATGAATTTGAATCCAAAATACTCAATTAAATTAACCATAAGAGAACCCATGATTAATTTAATCGGAATTGCTCAACATAAGTGAACTTATGGAGACTCAAAAATACTCAATGAGATTAATCACAAGAGAACCCATAATTAATCTAATCGGAATACACAACCAAATTAACCACAAAAGTAATCAACTTATTTGGTCATGCTCGACATAAGAGAACTTACGTAGCAACAACTAAACAACCAAACGAGGATGATTAATTTAGTTGATCATCCTCGACATAAAGTACCTCACGGAGCAACAACTAAGCTAATCATAAGCGAATGAATAACTCAGTCGATTGTGCTCAACATAAGACACCTTATGGAACAACACAATATATGCACAAAAATTGTAGACCGGAGGTCGACCGAATACTGTGGAATAAGCAAGGATTCATTCTATTTTCCATCACCATTTGCACAATGACATACATAGACATAATCCTTGTAAACAAAAGATTTTAACTTATCTTCCATCAATAATTGACATAATAGGCTTAACTTTTGTATTGTCAAAAGTTCATTTCTTCTTTTATCAACACATGCATATTGACATATAAAGGACTTAACTTTCGACACGGTATGGTACAATCACAGTTCACGGACGTAAACACACATATCCCATAACATGGACTTGATTTTGTTTAGAAGAATAACTAGAGTTTGGAATAGCCATTATTGTGATTACACACAGTTCACGGACGTAAACACACATATCTCATCAGTTGCCTTCTTCAGTTTATTTTTCAGAAAATCAATTAGATTCCTTGTTGCAATTTCAAGTTGTTCACATACAACTTTAAAATCTTGAAGAAGATTTCCTACCAGTTGTGAAGACATCTGAACTGGTAGCTTGTTTTCATGGTCAATGGCATGATAGAATGTTATGAAAACAGGATTCTTGTGAAACTCGATCGTCTTCCCCTTCTTGACTTCATCATCTTTGATACCTCCATTCATTGTGCACACCAAAAAATGGTAAAACCTTTTGACCTCACAGAACTATGTATCAAGAGATGATACATAAGTGTATATAAATAAGTGATAGGGTGTAGAATACATCCTATTTACTATCTATTGTTTATGCTTTCTTTGCTATTTTTCTTGTAAATTATGTATTTTACGCTTGTTTTGAGTTTTATAGCTACTATGGAGTCACACGGAGGAAAAGGAGAAGAAATCACCATATTTTAGCAAAAGGGTAAAATTGTCATTTCACCAAGGAGGGAATACTATATGGAGCCCAGCCAAGGTTAAGGGGTGACTCAAATTACTGAAGGAAGGACAATAATAGTTAAGGGGAGGTCAAAGAGGTGTCCCTTATCCAAAAGAAGGGAGTGAGAATAGCACAATTGGGATGTACTTATGGTGGGTGTTGAATCCACCCACACCCTAAACTCGACCCATACCCAAGCCCACATGTCCGAATCCACCCATACCCTAACCTAAGCCCATCCATCCATACCCTGCTCCATACCCTAACCATACCCGGATCCATGCCCGAGTCCGAACCCAATTCATAACTCTAAACCTAAAATCGAGAGAAACTGTCTCTCATTCATTTCACCTCTTTCCCCTGAAACTGATTATTAGCCGCATTTCCAAGAGATTGCTCTCTCGTTATTACACAGCTGAAATTGAAGCAGCTGCTGCTGCTATTTTGAAACCAGGAGAACAGATCGAGATCGAGAATTGGAAATCCATACAGAGTAAAAGATTGAGAGAAGTAGAGATGCTGTATCAGGTCGAGAGAAGAATCAGAAAACCCAGAAGAAATCGACCGAGAAATGAAAGAATTAAGAGATGAGTTCGATTTGAGGGGATCCGTGGGATTGAAGCAGGCTCGGAAGGTATGGGTTTGCTTTTGGGTCTCGGGGATCGAGTGGAATTGTGAAGGAGATCAAGAACAAAGCGTAGATGGGGTTTGAGAAAGAGTTGCTCAATCGGTGATGAACAAACTCGAGATAGTGAAGATACTGTAGACCGGGCTTACGTTGGAGTTAAGAAAGAGGCATTGGCCTTGTTGAATCGAGATGACCGAGAGATCGATTAGAAACCTCGAGAGATGAAGAAATGAGTTTCGGTGGTCATTTGTTGAAGGATGATTCGATGGGTCTGTGGTTAAGAACAGAGATCGAGAAATTGAAATGGGTTTGAAGATGGGTTTGTGATTTCATTGCTGATGGTGCGATTCAGAGAGATGAATGTTTATCAGCTGTTGCTGTCGAACTCAGTAGATGGAAGAAGAGTTTGGTGACGCTGCAAATTGAGGGTGCGATTCGAGTCTGTGGTGAAGGTGTCGAGAAGATGGAGCTGATGAATTGAAAGTAGAAGTGAGTGCTGCTGAGAATTTGAGAATAGACACTGATGCTGTTACTGAGATGAATCGGATTGAGAATGGGTTCTGGTGGGTCTGTGAATCGAGATGATTGCTGTTGCTGTAGTAGAGAAGAAAGCAAATGGGTATCTGGCGGATTTGTAATCTGCTGTGACATCAGTTTGGGTTTTGTACGTGTTGGTGCTGCAAGAATGAAGGCTGTGAAGTAGAAATTGTGTTGATTGAGTAGGTCTGTAATGCACAGGGGAATGAATGAGGTTAAGCTGCAATGGAGCTGAGCCTCTGTTGATTGCAAGAAGAAAAGGAGGTGATTGTTGCTGCACAAGAAGTGATAAAACAATAGATGAATGTGCTAGGAATTCTTAATGGAAGTGAAGCGAAAGAGGCTCGAATGTGGCATGGAAATCGAGAAACAGCCAAGACTCCTACGGACTGGTTCCGGGGTGAGTCAACCCCACGATCCAGCCGATCCAGCCCTCGGCCCGAGTCGACTATTGACTAACTAACCGCTGATTCGCTGCTGACTCTTGACCGTTGACTGACGACTGACCGTTAGTTTGACCCGTTTGACCGTTAGTCATAACGGAGGACTAACGGAATATTCCGTCGAATATTCCCTTGACGGAGAAATTCTCATGTGGCCGGCGGCGACTATTTCGGCCGGATTCCGGCCACAATCCCAGTTTTCCGGCGAGCAAAAATTCCAGAATTTTCTATGGATTTCTCTCATGGGTATGAAGACTTGGACTAGGAATTGGATGGAGAATTTGGCTCAAATTTGGAAAGAGAAGATGAAGAGTTGAGAAAAGACTTGAATTTGGAAGTTGAATTGCTAAAGGAAAAGGATTCTAATCCTTGGAAGAGTTGGAGAATATTGAAGCCTATAAATAGAGAAGTTTTCTACATCTTTTACACACCTCTCTACACACACAACACTTGTGTTTTTGCTAGCTTTTGAAAATTCTTCTTTTTAATTATTTGTGTGAACTTGAAAATTCTCCTTTTAATTATTATTTGTGTGAATTTCAAAAACATGAGTAGCTAATTTTCTTATTGATTGAGGATGAATTCCTAGTTCTTAACATGATTTGAGTTTTGTTTCAATTCTATCTTGAGGTTTTTCACATAATTATCGCTTGTTTTTACTAATAGGAATGTTTAGTCATTCATGATTGATTGATAGATTGTTTGGAGTGCACGCTAAATTGATTTGTTAATTTGATCTAAAGCTAGTGAAAGTTAGGAGATAAGTAATCGTTTCTTGACTCTTTACATAAGTAGCGAACACGAGACCTTGCGGAGGGATTCCGTGGAGCAATTGTGTGTGAAAACAACGTTAGCAAGTAGACCTTGATCTAAGAGTTTAACTACTAATATCAACCTAATAAGTTCATAAATCTTAATGCGTTTATTTAAATTACATCTTGAGTGATCTACTTCTAGGTGGTTTGGTAAATAGAATCCGGTAGTTGAGAACTTCCGTGTCCGGTGATACAAGGGATTTAGGGGTTTAGCACTGATCTAGCTGCTTTACCTACGGTTGGTGATAATTTGTGACTAATAACAAGTAGAAAAGAACATAACCTGATTCATTGTTTCGTAACGAAGAAGGATTCCTTGGTCTTGTCTCTCTTATTGCTTTCAACTTTCGATTTTAATTGCTTTGTTTATTTTCTTTTGCTTTATACATCCCCCCTTTTAGTGACAATTTTTACAACTAGAATCTCTTGCTCCTCGTGGGAACGAACTTGACTTCCATTATATTATTTTTAATTGAGTGGAAACATTAATTAATTTGATTGCACCTACGACACGCATCAAATTTTGGCGCCGTTGTTGGGAGCAACGGGCGATTTTTAGTTGTTTTTGTTTTTCTTTTTGCTTTATTCTTGCTTTGTTAGATTCTATACCGTATCTAACTTAGTTTTCGAGAATCTTATTTCAGGTGCTATACCTTTGGTGAATGCTTAAAGAGGGCAGACCAAGTCCAATACGTCTTCGATCGGGCACTCAACTAAAGGATTTCATTCGTGCGGTTAACACTCCACTTCCTCCGTCTTCATCAAGTGATTTCACAGATTCGGACAAAGAGGAAGAAACGATGGCTGATCGTACACTCAAGGACCTAGCTTCTCACAGGCTTGATACACAACAATGGTGTATCCAAACTAACTCAGACTTCGAGATCAAGCCGGGGTTGATTAGAGAGTTACCAAAGTTCCATGGCATGGTGAATGAGGACCCAAACAAACATCTTATGGACTTCTATGCCATAGTTATGGCCATGCTTCCACCGGAGACTAATGCGGATGGAGCAATGTTGAAAGCTTTCCCGTTTTCTTTGGCGGGCAATGCTAAGGAATGGTTATATTATTTGCCTTCCGGAAGTATCACAACATGGAATGGGATGAAGAAACTTTTTCTCGAGAGATATTTTCCCGCATCCAAAGCTACTCAAATTCGCAAGGAGATTTGTGGATTGAAACAACAAGTGGGAGAATCATTGTATGAATATTGGGAGCGATACAAGAGGTTGGTGGCAAGCTGTCCACACCATAAATTTAGTGACGTTATGATACTCCAATACTTCTATGAAGCTCTTCACCCAAGTGATAGGTCTCTTCTTGACGCCGCGAGTGGTGGTGCACTAGTGAACAAGACGGTGACCCAAGCTACCGAGTTGATTGAAAGTATGGCGGCAAACTCGCAACAATTCTACACAAGGGATGAACCTATGGTTAGGCGAGTGCATGAAGTTAGTGATTCTTCATCACATCTTGATCAAAGGATGAGTAACATGGAGACAATGATTCAAAGGATGGCCGCGGTAATTATTCCGGATGGTGAGACCGAACAAGTGAATGCTTTATATCCAAATCAAAGGCCAAGGTACGATCCATACTCCAATACCTATAATCCCGGTTGGAAGGATCATCCCAACTTTAGTTATGCAAACAAGCAAGCGGCGGCTCCTAATCCATATGCACAACAAGGTGGTTTTCAACAATCACGCTTCCAACCTCAACAACAAGGTGGTTCTCAACAATTTCAACCTCAAGTGAAGGAACAAGGATCTTCAATAGATGATAAGCTAAATGTCATGATGCAAGGTATTACGTCATTGTTTCAACAAAATCAACAAAAGACCGATTCGGCTATCAAGGATTTACAAACTCAAATGGGACAATTGGCGACCGATGTAAACTTATTGAAATCTCAAGCATCTACAAAACTTCCTTCACAACCATTTGTGAATCCAAGAGAGAATGTTAATGCGGTTACTCTAAGAAGTGGAAGACAAGTGGAGGGTCCAAGTCATCATGAAGAAGCTATTGAAGAGGTAGTCAAAGATAAGGAGGAAGCCGCACCAAAGGAGAATTCAACACCAACCGACCCATCCAAGGAACCGGTTCCTACTTTCACTACTCCACCTCCTTTTCCTAGTCGTTTTGCTAAATCCAAAAAAGAAGCTCAAGACAAGGCACTCATGGATATTTTCAAGAAGATTGAAATCAACATCCCATTCATTGAGGCCATCAAGACAATGCCACGGTATGCGAAGTTCATGAAGGAATTATGTACAAAGAAGGATAGGTTGCTTGATAATGAAATTACTAAAGTTGGTGAGAGCGCGTCGGCTATGCTATTGAAGAAGATGCCTACAAAGTGCACGGATCCCGGTGGTTTCACGGTGCCAATTACTATTGGTAAGCAAAGGTTTGAACATGCTTTACTTGACTTGGGTGCTTCCATTAGTGTGATGTCGGCCGAAATATATGACTCCTTGAATCTTGGACCTTTGAAAGAGACAAGAGTTATTATCCAATTAGCAAACAAGTCTAACATATATCCAAAGGGGCTTGTAGAAGACGTGCTAGTGCAAGTAAATGAGCTTATTTTTCCGGTGGATTTCTTTGTGGTGGATATGGACAATAATGAGAACCGAGCATCTACTTCTTTACTTCTTGGGAGGCCATTCATGAAGACCGCAAAGACGAAGATTGATGTTGATAAGGGTACACTCACTATGGAATTCGACAAGGAGATAATACACTTTAATATATTTGAAGCCATGCGCTACCCAAGTGATGTGCATTCCGTTTACTCCATTGAGGTGGTTGATTCATTAGCGCAACAAATGGTGGAATTGAACCAAGAGGATGAACTTGATGTGGTGTTGCAAAAGAGCATTGAATTGGACGTCCATGGCTTGTCTAACTTGGATGTTGAAATCTCCAAGGAATTGGTGGAGATGTGTGGAGCTTTGGCGACATTGCAAGAAGCTAAAAAGGGTAATGTTTCATATATTTCTTTACCCGTGAATGATGAAGTACTTGTACCATCTATTGTGAAGGCGCCCAAGCTAGAATTGAAGCCGCTTCCGGATCATTTGAAGTATGCTTTCTTGGGAGATGGAGATGAGCTTCCGGTGATTATTTCTAAGAACCTCACACCGGTACAAGAAGACCGTTTGCTTAGAGTCTTGAGAGAGCACAAAACGGCTATTGGGTGGACAATTGTGGATATCAAGGGCATTAGTCCATCCATGTGCATGCATCGGATTCTAATGGAAGAAAACGTAAAGCCGGTACGTGATGCTCAACATCGGCTTAATCCTCCCATGATGGAGGTTGTGAAGAAAGAGATACTCAAATTGCTAAGTGTGGGGGTAATCTACCCAATTTCCGATAGCAAGTGGGTTAGTCCGGTTCAAGTGGTACCAAAGAAATCCGGAGTTACGGTTGTTCGCAATCAAGACGATGAACTTGTTCCTACAAGAGTTCAAACCGGTTGGAGAGTGTGCATTGATTATAGAAAGCTTAATTCCGCAACCCGAAAGGATCACTTTCCTTTACCTTTCATTGATCAAATGTTGGAGCGGTTAGCGGGGCATTCTTATTATTGCTTCTTGGATGGTTATTCGGGATACAACCAAATTGTTATTGCACCGGAGGACCAAGAGAAGACCACTTTCACTTGTCCGTTTGGAACGTTTGCATATAGACGGATGCCGTTCGGCCTTTGCAATGCGCCGGCTACTTTTCAAAGATGCATGGTGAGTATATTCTCGGATTATGTGGAGCGCATCATCGAGGTATTTATGGATGACTTTAGTGTTTATGGCAATTCTTTTGATGGTTGCTTAAACAACCTTGAACTAGTTCTTAAACGATGCATAGACACAAACCTTGTCCTTAATTGGGAGAAATGTCACTTTATGGTAAACCACGGCATAGTACTTGGTCACATTGTGTCCTCTCGAGGGCTCGAAGTGGACAAGTCAAAGATAGATTTAATAAGAAACTTACAATATCCCACTTCGGTGAGGGAGATCCGTTCTTTTCTTGGTCATGCAGGTTTCTATAGGCGGTTTATCAAGGATTTCTCCAAAATCTCCATGCCAATGTGCAAGTTATTACAAAAGGAGGTACCTTTCGACTTCAACAAGGAATGCAAGGATGCTTTTGACAAATTAAAGGAAATGTTGACAAGTGCACCAATTATCAAATCACCGGATTGGAATCTTCCATTTGAATTAATGTGTGATGCTAGTGATTATGCGGTTGGAGCCGTTTTGGGTCAAAGGGTGGACAAGTTGTCCCATGTTATCTATTATGCATCTAGGACCCTTAATGATGCACAAATCAATTATTCTACCACGGAAAAGGAGTTATTGGCGATAGTTTTTGCTTTGGAAAAATTTCGATCATACTTGGTTGGTACAAAGGTTATTGTGTATTCCGATCATGCCGCACTAAGACACTTAATAAAGAAGAAAGAAGCTAAGCCAAGATTAATCCGGTGGATCCTATTGTTACAAGAGTTCGACATAGAAATTCGTGATAAGAGGGGTGTGGAGAATACCGTTACGGATCATCTTAGTAGACTTGTTATGTCTCAAGAGGAACTTCCATTACATGACCGCTTTAGGACGAACAACTTTTCTCCATGGAAGAATCAACACCTTGGTATGCGGATATAGTGAATTACTTGGTGACAAGGAAAGTACCTAGTACAATGTCTAATTTCCAAAAGATGAAACTTAAGAAGGTAGCTAAACAATATGTGTGGGATGAACCATACTTATGGAAATATGGCGTTGATCAAATAATGCGAAGGGAAAACATTTTCAATAGGCATGGTACACCAAGAGTGGTGATAAGCGATGGAGGCTCACATTTCAAGAAGGCTTTCCACGCTCTCCTCAAGAAGTACAACATAACACACAAAATTGGTACGCCTTATCATCCACAAACTAGTGGACAAGCGGAAATTTCAAATCGTGAGATCAAGTCCATTCTTGAGAAAACGGTGAATACCACAAGGAAAGATTGAGCTTTAAGCTCAATGATGCACTTTGGGCCTATAGAACGGCATATAAGACACCGATTGGTATGTCTCCATATAGGTTGGTTTATGGTAAGGCTTGTCATCTTAGGGTGTAGAATACATCCTATTTACTATCTATTGTTTATGCTTTCTTTGCTATTTTTCTTGTAAATTATGTATTTTACGCTTGTTTTGAGTTTTATAGCTACTCTGGAGTCACACGGAGGAAAAGGAGAAGAAATCACCATATTTTAGCAAAAGGGTAAAATTGTCATTTCACCAAGGAGGGGAATACTATATGGAGCCAGCCAAGGTTAAGGGGTGACTCAAATTACTGAAGGAAGGACAATAATAGTTAAGGGGAGGTCAAAGAGGTGTCCCTTATCCAAAAGAAGGGAGTGAGAATAACACAATTGGGATGTACTTATGGTGGGTGTTTGAATCCACCCACACCCTAAACTCTGACCCATACCCAAGCCCACATGTCTGAATCCACCCATACCCTAACCTAAGCCCATCCATCCATATCCTGCTCCATACCCTGCTCCATACCCTAACCATACCCGGATCCATGCCCGAGTCCGAACCCAATTCATAACTCTAAACCTAAAATCGAGAGAAACCGTCTCTCATTCATTTCACCTCTTTCCCCTGAAACTGATTATTAGCCGCACTTCCAAGAGATTGCTCTCTCGTTATTACACAGCTGAAATTGAAGCAGCTGCTGCTGCTATTTTGAAACCAGGAGAACAGATCGAGATCGAGAATTGGAAATCCATACAGAGTAAAAGATTGAGAGAAGTAGAGATGCTGTATCAGGTCGAGAGAAGAATCAGAAAACCCAGAAGAAGAAATCAGACCGAGAAATGAAAGAATTAAGAGATGAGTTCGATTTGAGGGGATCTGTGGGATTGAAGCAGCTCGGAAGGTATGGGTTTCTTGTTGGGTCTCGGGGATCGAGTGGAATTGTGAAGGAGATCAAGAACAAAGCGTAGATGGGGTTTGAGAAAGAGTTGCTCAATCGGTGATGAACAAACTCGAGATAGTGAAGATACGAGACCGGGCTTACGTTGGAGTTAAGAAAGAGGCATTGGTCAGCCGTTGAATCGAGATGACCGAGAGATCGATTAGAAACCTCGAGATGAAGAAATGAGTTCGGTGGTCACTTTGTTGAAGGATGATTCGATGGGTCTCGTGGTTGAGAACGCAGAGATCGAGAAATTGAAATGGGTTTGAAGATGGGTTTGTGATTTCATTGCTTGATGGTGCGATTGGAGAGATGAATGTTTATCGTGTATTCATCGAACTCGATAGATGGAAGAAGAGTTTGGTGACGCCGCAAATTGAGGGTGCGATTGAGTGCATGGTGAAGGTGTCGAGAAGATGGAGTGATGAATTGAAAGTAGAAGTGAGTCGCCGAGAATTTGAGAATAGACAATCGATGTCGGGCACGAGATGAATCGGATTGAGAATGGGTTACGGTGGGTCTCGTGAATCGAGATGATTGCTGTTGTCCGTAGTAGTAGAAGAAAGCAAATGGGTATCTCTGGCGGATTTGTAATCTAACGTGACATCGATTTGGGTTTTGTACGTGTTGGTGCTGCAAGAATGAAGGTCGTGAAGTAGAAATTGTGTTGATTGAGTAGGTCTCGTAATGCACGGGGAATGAATGAGGTTAAGCCGCAATGGAGCCGAGCCTGTTGATTGCAAGAAGAAAAGGAGGTGATTGTTGCTGCACAAGAAGTGATAAAACAATAGATGAATGTGCTAGGAATTCTTAACGGGGAAGTGAAGCGTAAAGAGGCCCTGAATGTGGCACGGAAATCCTGCAAAACAGCCAAGACCTACGGACTGGTTCGGTGAGTCAACCCGGCGATCCAGCCGATCCAGCTCAGCCGAGTCAGACTATTCAGCTAACTAAGCTGCTGATTCGCTGCTGACTCGCTGCTGACTCTTGACCGTTGACTGACGACTGGCCGTTAGTTTGACCCGTTTGACCGTTAGTCATAACAGAGGACTAACGGAATATTCCGTCGAATATTCCCTTGACGGAGAAATTCTCAGGTGGCCGGCGGCGACTATTTCGGCCGGATTCCGGCCACAATCCCAGTTTTCCGGCGAGCAAAAATTCCGAATTTTCTATGGATTTCTCTCATGGGTATGAAGACTTGGACTAGAATTGATGGAGAATTTGGCTCAAATTTGGAAAGAGAAGATGAAGAGTTGAGAAAAGACTTGAATTTGGAAGTTGAATTGCTAAAGGAAAAGGATTCTAATCCTTGGAAGAGTTGGAGAATATTGAAGCCTATAAATAGAGAAGTTTTCTACATCTTTTACACACCTCTCTACACACACAACACTTGTGTTTTTGCTAGCTTTTGAAAAATTCTTTTAATTATTTGTGTGAACTTGAAAATTCTCCTTTTAATTATTATTTGTGTGAATTTCAAAAACATGAGTAGCTAATTTTCTTATTGATTGAGGATGAATTCCTAGTTCTTAACATGATTTGAGTTTTGTTTCAATTCTATCTTGAGGTTTTTCACATAATTATCGCTTGTTTTTACTAATAGGAATGTTTAGTCATTCATGATTGATTGATAGATTGTTTGGAGTGCACGCTAAATTGATTTGTTAATTTGATCTAAAGTTAGTGAAAGTTAGGAGATAAGTAATCGTTTCTTGACTCTTTACATAAGTAGCGAACACGAGACCTCATGAGGGATTCCGTGGAGCAATTGTGTGTGAAAACAACGTTAGCAAGTAGACCTTGATCTAAGAGTTTAACTACTAATATCAACCTAATAAGTTCATAAATCTTAATGCGTTTATTTAAATTAAATCTTGAGTGATCTACTTCTAGGTGGTTTGGTAAATAGAATCGGTAGTCGAGAACTTCCGTGTCCTAAATGATACAAGGGATTTAGGGGTTTAGCAGACTGATCTAGCTGCTTTACCTACGGTTGGTGATAATTTGTGACTAATAACAAGTAGAAAAGAACATAACTCGATTCATTGTTTCCGTAACGAAGAAGGATTCCTTGGTCTTGTCTCTCTTATTGCTTTCAACTTTCGATTTTAATTGCTTTGTTTATTTTCTTTTGCTTTATACATCCCCCCTTTTAGTGACAATTTTTACAACTAGAATATCTTGCTCCTCGTGGGAACGAACTTGACTTCCATTATATTATTTTTAATTGAGTAGAAACATTAATTAATTTGATTGCACCTACGACACGCATCAATAAGTTCCATGGAAAACCCTAGGAAGGCTTGTATACGTCCGTGTGGGTCAGGTGTTCGTGCACATATGGTCACAGCCCTAAAGTGTGACCAAGAGGAAGGAGCATGAAATTCGTGTGTCAAGACTACTAGTTGAAAACCAACTATTTGGAGGAAGCACACATAAACATGGAGTTTTTCTCAAAGGAGGATGATCATAATTATCTTCAAGAGAAGAACTGGAGCGAAGCTCAACAGATTTTAAGATCAAAACAACAAAGGAAGAAGGAAAGGAAAATATACAACCTTGATAACACTTCTCAAGACACACTTCTTGAGACTATGGGCATCCTTCTTAAACTACAAGAAAAATGCTACATTGTGCAGCTATCATGTTGTGTTTAGATGAGCATTTTGCTCACCAATACTGACTTCTTCTTTTTCTCCTTCAAGAGGATTTACAGAAAGATAACTTGACTTACTTGAGGAAGTTTTATCAAGAGAGGGACAAGAAGCACCCGAGTCACCCGCTTTCCTTGTCTTTTTGATGCTCCGTTTGAGTTTGTTTATGCTGATCTTAAGCTCTGAGACTCGATTATTGATATGAATGAAATCTGGAGCAGGAGACTTGGATCCATAGTCTTCTTTAGAGAGAGAAAAGGAACACAACTTTTTTTTCTTTCTCCTATGCCTTTTTCTCTTTTCAGAGTTATTTAAGAAGTCAGTTGCCCTTCTGCCATTGTCGATATTTTTTGTTTCAAAAACACAATTAAGAAACGTCTTATCACAAAATTTTTCTTGATTGTCGACAATGCCTTTTACTCCAACAATATGAGAGACGGGTTTAATAACTTCTTTTGACATCCATGCAAGAATGTTGTGAAGTTTTTCATTCCTTAAACGAAAACGACATATTCGCTCAGAATGTCCTTTATTTCCGCAATAATAGCAGTTAAAAGAATTGTTCTTAACCGTTGTCGTGTGAGTTGATAGGTGTCTAAAACACCTTAGTATTTATCTATTGTTTATGCTTTCTTTGCTTAGTTTTCTTGTAAAATATGTATCTTATGGTTGTTTTTGAGTATTTAGGTACTTTGGAGTCATTTGGAATAAAAGAAGAAGAAATAGTGCAAAAGTCTCATCTCATGTGCAACTTCTCTTGGAGGCGAATTATTTCTCACTATTTGCTTTTATTTCTTCATCTCTGTCTGAAAAGCATGTCAGCTTTAGTGATGCAAATTCTGTCTGAAAAGCATGACAACTTTAGTGATGAAGAGACATTGAAGAGAAGAAGTGAATCAGAGAATTAAGAGACGGATACTGTTGGTGGAAGAATTCGAGAAAGAAGAAAGGCGTTCATTTGGAGCGAAAAGGAGCAAAAAGATCAAGTCACATGCGAAGAATGAGCTGTCAGTTCCTTGCAACTGACGGTTGAGAAAAGAAGCAGAATAGGCAGTCAGTTTGCTGAAACTGACAGGCCAAATATCACTGTGTGGCCCTTATCCTAAAGTGTCGGGTGTCTATATCAATTCTTTCTTCCTACACAAAAGCTAAATTTCAGAAATAACAAATCATTTGTTTTATTTCTCTACCTGAAACTGAGAGAAACATTGAAGAAATGGCTGCCATGGAATTCAGAGATCGAGAGATCGACAGAGATAAAGTGATTCAGAGAGGAATTTATTTCTTCTCATTTATTTCTGCATCTGTGTTAGAAAAGGCGGCTGCTGGTGGAAGAAATCGATGAATTTGGGAGGTTGGAAACGATTTCATCGACAGAGAAGAAGAAGATGAGGCTGAATCGAGATGAGAAACGAATGATGAACAAAGAGGAATGAATCAGGTGAAGCTGTAGTTGTTGCCATCAATTGAAGCAAGAAATCCGAGAATAAGTTAGGGTTTTTTGTTGAAGAATAGGGATTGAAAATTACAGTGAGATGGGAACTGAAATTCAAGGTCTGTGAACAATGGGTTTGCGAAAAATGTATCCTGTTACTGTTGAAAACAGAAATTAGGGTTTGAAGTGTAGTTTCTGGTGATACTGAATCATGGTTTTTTGGTTGTTTTGATGAAATGGGTTTGATGAATTTACAGAGAAAAAGGGTGTTAGCCATGAGTCTCTGGTGGTGATTGTGTGTGAGAAGATGATGGTGGTGTTTGCCAAGAGCTTATGAAGATTGAAATCGGGTTTTGAATGATGATATAATGATGACTTGAATGAATGTCTTAAGAAGAATGAGATGGTGTCGCCTAATAAAATGGTCCGTGTGTGTGTGTGTGTGTGTTGGCTCAAGAATGAATGCTAGGTTGTAATTACAGGGGAAGATGGAATGAATCTGGCGGTAATGAATTTGAGGCATTACAAGCATGAAGCTACAGATGTTGTTGGAAGTGGTAGAAGTGATTGATTTGAATGGGTCTGGTGGCAGTATTGAATTGCTATAATGGTTATATGTATGCTTAGGTCACAGGTGGTGGATTTGTTTTGATGTTGTGCAAGGAACTGAAATTGTAGGCAGAAATGGGCCATTGATGATTACTTGCTACTGAGATTTTAAGAATGGATGCAGTGGAGTGATTTTGGTGCTACTACCATGGTCACAGTGATGGCACTGCAGTTGTAGGTGTAGGCTGGGAATGTAGTGAAGAAATGAGAGCTAAGAAGATGTTGGATGAGTTGATGCTGATGGTAATGGCTGTTTGCATTTGAAGTGATAAATGGGAAATGGCTCGTTGGTTGGTTTGTAGTGGTGAAGCCGAGTAATGGAGTTACCGAGATGGTGGTTTGGGTGGTGGTTCTGTGGTGAACTTTGTGGTTCGGTTTTCCGCTGAACTCAATCGCAACAAATGAAGGCACTGGTGGATTTGAGCAGAATGGGATTACAAATGGAGTTAAAGCGACAGATGCTTATGCTAATCTGAAGTTGCAGTTGCAGCTGCTGTAGCTGGGAGAGCAAGTGGAGCTTGAGATGGTAGAGCCGCAGAATGTGAGGACGAAGAATAAGTCCCGTGTTGCGCTTGTAGTGTTGGTGAAGCTTCTGACCAAAGGATTGAAGGTTTGAGCCGGGTGGTCTCATAGAAGCAGAAAGTGATATATTGGGTGGTTTTGAGGTTGTCGGTTCGGTCATGAACCCGAGATGGAGATGGGTTGTTTCTCGCTTCAAGGAGCCGGTGGTTAGAGTGATAAAGGCAAGATTACGGGAAAGACATGAAATTGTTTGTAGTGATGGAGGTGATGTGCCACTATGGCTAGAATTGAAGTGGTGTTGCGCAATGATGGTGCGCAAAGACAATCTCTGGCCGTGCAAACTGGCTCAAGCAAAAACCTACTCAGCTAAATCAGCCCATTCATCTCTGATTCAGTGAATGACTCGAACCTGACTCAGATGTTTGACCGTTAGTCAGATGTCTACTTTGACGGTTGACAGTTACTTGACTCCGATAAACAGTGACCGGCGACACAACTTCTGGTTACCTGAGACACTTCTCCGATCACTTTTCCGGCTAACTTCCGCGATGGGACCGATTTTCCTAAGAACAACTTTTTGAGCATATTTTATACATGGGTTTTCTCACACTTGGGATTGGAGAACTTCTATCTATTGGACTTTTGAAGACTTGACCTAAGAAGAGATATAAAAGGGAAGATTTCTACAACTTTACATATCACGTATTCTACTTGGAGTTTTTGGGGAGAGAGCCGCATCTAGGGTTTGCTTTCGTATTTATTTCTCATCTTCTTTATTTCAATTATTATTGATGATGAACTCCATTATTATGAGTAGCTAAAATAATCGTTGATTAAGGGTGATTTCAAAACCCGAAATATGAACCTATAATTGATATGCAATAGCTCGTTTTCTCACAAGTTTCGTTATTGTTTGATTTCTACCATGTGATCGCGGTCGTAAGCGACACAAATATAATTACACTTTCTTACTACTCAAAATATAAATATAGCAAGGGCAAGAAAGGATCGATCCCACAGAGAGGTCTAGGTTGTCAAATTGTTATGGTTTCCTATATAAAACACAGGAAGAATTTCGATTGTGTAAATAAAAATAAACAAAAAGCAAATAAACAAAGCACGCAAATCAAGGATGTGAAATATTGGATAAAGGTTTCATCTTCAATTGTAAACAAGTTTATGAATATATGAATAGAATTCGTATTTAATCTCTCTATCATCAAAAGCCATAGAATACCTTATTGCAAGAATACTCCGTAATTTCCAAAGTTATCAACACACACATTAGGGATGCATATGTGAAATCTACCTAAGGAATAACCTAACGCCTTGCGCTAATCAAGTTCAATTCCTAGGAGCATTAAGTTTCAGAAATAGGCTAATCAATGCAATTGTAATACATTGCGCAAACAATTCGAACAAAGGTCAATTTCTACATATGACTATGAGGATGTATCACTACAAACCCTAATCATATCATGCTACTAGTATTCAAGGTTATCGTCAATTTAAAACCCTAAAATAGCTATAGATATGGATGTGAGTTCAATCAATTCTAGACTCGACTAAACAAACATTCAATCATATTGCAATCCATCAATCATGCAATTATTGTAACCCGTAGAAATCATACGATAATATTGAGAGAAAACTAATTCATAAAAATCATAACTTGGTTGCAAAATCCAACTACATCTTCAACCAATAATAAAAACTTAGTTACTTGTGTTTTTGGAAATCATCATAGAAAGCAAAGAAGACAACTATCATGAAACCCTAGAACAAAAGTAGAAGTCTCCCTCATGGAGATATATCTAGGTTTAGAAAAGAATTTTCTATTTATATGCTTTTCTCCCCATAAGGATACTTTCCCAAAATTAGGTTGATTCTTCTCAAAACCCGTCTCCAAGTTGGTCCACCAAGCCCAGGAGTGAAAAATATGTCTCTGGAATTTTGGGTCCAAAAGCGTCGCCGGAATTGCTGACGTCATCGCGGAATCCGGCCGACACCTGGGAATCCGTCGCCAGGAAAAATATCTCGAGCCACCTTTTGTCATCGGAAACCGTCACCAGCGAGTGCACGCTCCCAAATGACTCATCTCCATATCTCGCAATTCAAACAATCACAAAATACCATCTAAACCAATTCCTCATTTCTTGCGAAAAACGCGCCCAAAAGCGTGATGCGTAGCTCATATGTCCGGCCGTCGATTCTTGCATCCGACTCAAACCCCCCTCGCGATTCACTGAAATATTGCGATCGACACTCTAAGCTCCGAAATCCGACAACCGGAAGTATGCTTACCGGTGCGCCATTTTCACTCCGTTTTCGCACTATTTCTGCGGCTTCAAAAATCCATTCCCTGCTTGGCCTGCACTGCTTTGCAACTTGCGGCTCCAACTCCAGCTGTTACTCCTTCAAGACTCCACAGCACCAGCACCTCCTTGCTCCATCTGCAAGCTCACCAGTTCCATTTCCTCCAGAATCACCTGCAACTTCAGCTCTTCCTCAATGGCAGCACCAACAACACAAGACCATTATACTTTCCATTCCATTGCACTTCAATCAGCTTCCCTTGCTTCCTGCACAACTGCAACGGAACCGACACCACCACTGCAGCCTGCATTCCATGTAGCTCATTCACTCCAAGTGCAGCTCATAACCACCAGTACCCATGCTACCTCAACACCATTTTCAGTTTTTAACTTCGATGTACAACTCTTGTATTCACTCTCGCTCGATTCACATCATAATATCGATCACGCCATGCCATTACCAACAAAGCATTTGCTAACATCCGCCACATTCACCAAAGATCTCCCACAGGCCATATTTCGCAAAGACTACCATTGTGCTTTTGCCAATGCAGTCCAGCATCACCTGCTCAAACATCCTTGCCTTGTCCACCATTACAAGCTCCTCGAACTTCCATCTTCATCCACAGCAAAGAGGCCATCGAATAAAGCACCAGCTCTCAAACCCAGCCACAAAAACAGCTGCAACTCCAATCCCAGTGCCAAAGATCATTCCCTTGAGCAACACTGCAACATCGGTTCATTACAAATGCCAAACCTCCTATCTCGTACAACTCAAACTCAGCCATCCTCTAGCCTTTCATTCTCAGCAGGCGCTTGAGCCTTCACGCCCGCCAAGCTGGGCCTTTCGGTTCCATCTAACGTCGCGGACTCTCCGGTCATACTCCCCGCACACAACTTGAACCGCAGCCTCGCCTCATTCAGCTCCATTATGCCTTAGCTCGTGCCCCAAATCCAACCTGCAATTGCTTTGCCATCTTCCCCTGTCTTGTACTCGGTCCCATCGAATGCCACAAACTCCATTTCAACACCAACTCCACCGCAACATCACTCGTGGATTTTCACAAACACCTTGTGTGAATTGTCTTTGGTGATCTAGAGATGAACTACATATTGTGATTCTATCTCCTTCCCGCAAACAATTTGACATTTAGAACACACCCATTCCGATAAACCTTCTCAAGCACACATACATTCATTAATCGTGCATCACACAAGTTGGTTATTTCTCGGAAAAACTCAAAACTTGTCGTTAATTTGAATTCCATCTTTCCTTGCTAACTCTGTCATCTTTATAGAACAATTGAGCTTCGAAGTACTCATCAATCACCCTCTGTTCCTTTGGTACTCACTATCGGATCCATGGTTATACCTGAAGTGAACCTAGTATGAGCTTGGACTCATGGCTTGCCTAAGAATGTGAATTGGTGCAGGGGGAAACTGAAAATGACTCAAGACTAAAATCTCGACCTAGTATAAAGGAGGAGGTGCCCCTTAACAATATGCAGTCTGTCCTTAGCGAATCTCATATGGCTACCCCTTATCCTTAGCTAGGCTCTCACTAGTACTTCCCTTTTAACCAAAATCTGGCTACCCCTTAACATGTGGCTGGGCTCCCATTAGTATTAGCCGATGAAATGTCCAGGTTTACCATTCCGAGTTCTTCTTTGCCCATAACTTCTTCATACGAGCTCATTGACTAGTTCTTTCGCCATTGGCTTTGTCTTTTCGTGCTCTTCGAGATGATGAGAAGAAATCTTGGATTCGAACGAGTTCCACTGGGTCTTTTGCTCCAAATGACTCCATTGCACCTAATAAACTCAAAAGCACACATAAGATACATAATTTACAAGAAAACTCGCAAAGAAAGCATAAATACTAGATATTAAATACGGTGTATTTTACACCTATCGATTCCCCCACACTTAGACTTTGCTAGTCCCTCGAGCAAATCAAACAAAATAATAAAATACAACAACTCAGGTGTCGCCGAGGCTACGGTCACTTTTAGCATAAATAACAAGCCTTTAAACCCCTAGGTGTCCCTAGTGGACGAGTTATAGTCTCGTGAAGGTTTACTAGAGATATACCTACAAAACCTATATTTCAAACTCCGTCTATTCGTGACAAATCAATGAACGAATCCAAAATGACTACAGGAGGAGGTACCTTGCAAATTCAATTCAAATATTAGTAAATAAACTCTAATTAGATAGTCGAACAAGCCACAATACTCGGAAACTAACAAACCACAATCACAATGAAAAGATTAAGAAGATGGATATAGATGTAGATGTTGGTGAATGTTCACAAGTGTTCGATGTTTCCCATATCTCGTCAAGGTCATCGCTAAGATGAACCTAATCCTAATGGATTGAGCCACTGATGCTGAATGCTACATCAAATCAATTGGCATATACAAGGGAACCAAAAGTGACTTTATTCAACACAATAATATTTTTTTTTTATATGATTAGATCAAACTGGATCCAATTTCTTTCTTTTTTTTTTTTTTTTTTTAGACCGCATGATTAGATCTTTTGGATCCAAGCGCATGCTTCTTGTCAGCAAGTACATGATAGTTGCCTTGGATCCTGCATTCCACGCTTGTTTAGGCGACGGAGACAGGGACTACGTTTCACACATACTGCTATTCCCAAGTGTCTTTTTATTCCGTTTTGGTCTAATTGGTCGGTCCTTTTTTTTCTTTTTCTTTTTTTTTTTCAATTTTTTTTTTTAATAACTCAACCACTCTATTTCATCCTAGCAGTAATAACACGTCGATGTTTAGTGACCCACCAAAGCACTTAGAGAACAATAGATAAATATGGAAAAATAAAAATAGAATGCGATATGGTGATATTCCGAGATATGGTAACAACTATCATGTTAATTTGTGATTTCTGAGCTATATTCTTCCCTTTTAGTTAAATGGTCCTCAACTCTTGCATTCAAAATGGTTCCATCCACTAATGGTGTCATCCTAAAGGCACAAGTTCTAGATTTCGGAGTTCAAAAAGCACAAATTTTTCTTGATTTTTCTATTTTTCTGATTTTTTTTTTTTTTTTTTAAAGGCATAAAACAAACTAAAACATATAAATGCTCCCCCACACTTAAACTTTACATTGTCCTCAATGTAAAATGGAATCGTCCAAAGAGAGTTCAAGGTGGGAAATTCCGCAAATAATATGCAAAAACAAAGAAAATAAAGATAAAAGCAAATGCATAAAAATAAAAAGATAAAGGTAAAGATACAAAACCGGTGGGTTGCCTCCCACTAAGCGCTTGTTTTAAAGTCGACTACCTGACTTAGTTCCTTGTAAGATTCATTCCCATACACCAATAATCTGAAAAGTTGGGGATCCGTCCATAGAACCTGTTTTTCAAACACTAGCTTCACACAAATATTAGTAACATAAAGCAAAAGTAAAGCTATGAACCGATAAAAGCTTCCCCCACACTTATTCTTGTCCACACTTGGAAGTGTATAAAGAATATAGGAGTCGGGTACTTCCACGGTTTCTTGTTCCATAACCTGCATAGTATGAGAATCAAGTTTCTCTAATGGCGGAAAACGAGAAACAAAGTCATTCAACAATGTTTTGAAGCACATACATTCAAACCAATAAGAGGTAAAGGAGAAGAAATAATAGGCAAAGGGTTAGATAAACCTTGCACAATCTCTTGTATTACGGAATCCTCTTCATCCTTGAAAATTCAAGTGAATTATTCACCTCTTTTATATCATGGTCCTCTATCAAACCTTGCAACCATTCTTCGTCCGTTTTCGCCTTAACCAAAGTTTCCGACATAAACATCATCATTATAATCATTTGCAAGCTCAATTGGGTCTTCCACAATATTGGTCATAACGGTCTCATTCTCAACATATTCCTCCTTTTTGTTGTAAGGCACATACTCTTTTGCGGATGCAATATTGTCCATAAGGAATTTCTTTAGAACACTCATTGCATCATCCTCAAGCTCTACCTTTTGAATAAGTTCTTGATCATTATTAAGATCAATGCTTGAGTAAGCTACACTAGTGTCATCATATTCCTTTTCAACTTCATCTTGATCGCAAAAGACTCCATTGTACACTCCTGGGGTTGTCACCATGAGTTGGTTCAAACGATGTTTTTTCATAATAATCATCACTATCATAGTCAACATAATCTTGTTCCTCGCTGAATTTAGTGTTGCTAATCTCGAACTCATCCTTTTGAATAGGTGAATGATCATTATTACGATCAAGAGTTGAGTTAACTACACAAATATCAACCAAAGTCCCCCGAAGGTTCGCCTTTTCAACATAACTATTCATTTCCTCCTTGTACTCATCAATGCCTTGTCTTAAAGTGGAAACACCTTTTTGAAGCTCTTGGAGTGTTCCATCCAAATTCGAATATAGTGTTCCATTTGTTGGTAAAACTCATTCGACATAGACAAAGTAGAATTACTTACCTCGTATTGTTAAGCCAATTATATTCCCTTTGAATGGGTGGATGATCATAACTACGATCGTAAATTGGGCCAAACATACCATGAGCACATTCGGTCGATGAAATTGGTTCCACGCTTGGTTGTCCGCAAATTGACTCCATACTGGCCATAAATTGTTGCATTTCATCTACCAAACTAGAGGAAAAATTATAAGGAAAACTACTATTCTCCTCCTTGTGGTTGCTCACTTACATAACCACCATAAGAAGGTTGATATGTATGAGAATAACTAAAAGGGTACGTGGAGTATTGATCATAGCCAAAGGATTGGTTTTGATTGTACTCCCCATAAGGGTGATAGTTTTCATGTTGTTGAGGTTGAAAGTCAGATTGATTGCTCCAATAAGTAGTCCATAGAAATTGGTACCTGGAAACGAGATTCTCAAAACTCGGTTAGAAACCAAAGAATAAGAAAAAGTAAAACAAACCTAAAAACAAAAATAAGAAACCAAAAACAATTAACAACCGTGCCTCCTGCAAGGCGCCAAAATTTGATCATGGGGTCGAAGCGACACAAATATAATTACACTTTCTTACTACTCAAAATATAAATATAGCAAGGGCAAGAAAGGATCGATCCTTTGAGAGGTCTAGGTTGTCAAATTGTTATGGTTTCCTATATAAAACACCCTAAGAATTTTGATTGTGTAAATAAAAAATAAACAAAAAGCAAATAAACAAAGCACGCAAATCAAGGATGTGAAATATTGGATAAAGGTTTCATCTTCAATTGTAAACAAGTTTATGAATATATGAATAGAATTCGTATTTAATCTCTATCATCAAAAGCCATAGAATACCTTATTGCAAGAATACTCCGTAATTTCCAAAGTTATCAACACACACATTAGGGCCGCATATGTGAAATCTACCTAAGGAATAACCTAACGCCTTGCGCTAATCAAGTTCAATTCCTAGGAGCATTAAGTTTTAAATAGGCTAATCAATGCAATTGTAATACATTGCGCAAACAATTCGAACAAAGGTCAATTTCTACATATGACTATGAGGATGTATCACTACAAACCCTAATCATATCATGCTACTAGTATTCAAGGTTATCGCTCGATGAAAACCCTAAAATAGCTATAGATATGGATGTGAGTTCAATCAATTCTAGACTCGACTAAACAAACATTCAATCATATTGCAATCCATCAATCATGCAATTATTGTAACCCGTAGAAATCATAACGATAATATTGGAGAGAAAACTAATTCATAAAAATCATAACTTGGTTGCAAAATCCAACTACATCTTCAACCAATAATAAAAACTTAGTTACTTGTGTTTTTGGAAATCATCATAGAAAGCAAAGAAGACAACTATCATGAAACCCTAGAACAAAAGTAGAAGTCTCCCCATGGAGATATATCTAGGTTTAAAAAAAGAATTTTCTATTTATATGCTTTTCTCCCATAAGGATACTTTCCCAAAATTAGGTTGATTCTTCTCAAAACCCGTCTCCAAGTTGGTCCACCAAGCCCAGGAGTGAAAAATATGTCTCTGGAATTTTGGGTCCAAAAGCGTCGCCGGAATTGCCGACGTCATCGCCGAATCCGCCGCGAGACCGAATCCATCACCGAAAATATCTCAGCCACCTTTTGTCATCAGGAACTCGTCACCAGGCGAGTGCACGCTCCCAAAGCTCTCATCTCCATATCTCTCGCAATTCAAACAATCACAAAATACCATCTAAACCATTCCTCATTTCTTGCGAAAACGCACTAAAAAGCGTGATGCGTAGCTCATATGTCCGGCCGTCGATTCTTGCATCCGACTCAAACCCTCGCGATTCACGGAAATATTGCGATCGACACTCTAAGCTCCGAAATCCGACAACCTAAGTATGCTTAATGGCATGCGCCATTTTCACTCCGTTTGCGACTATTTCTCGCGGCTTCAAAATCCATTCCCCGCTTGGCCTCGCACTGCCAGAACTTGCGGCTCCAACTCCAGATTGCACTCCTTCAAGACTCCACAAGAATAAAGACCTCCTTGCTCCATCCGCAAGCTCACCAAGCCCATTTCCTCCGCTAATCACCCGCAACTTCATCCTCTTCCTCAATGGCAGCACCAACAACACAAGACCATTATACTTTCCATTCCATCGCACTTCAATCGCCTTCCCTTGCTTCACTAACCGCAAGCAGACCAACCTGCATTCCATGTAGCTCATTCACCCAAGTGCACTTCATAACCACAAAAGACCCAACCTCAACACCAAGCTTTTAACTTCAAATTCTTTACAACTCTTGTATTCACTCGCTTCTGCAACACATCATAATATCGATCACCGCCATGCCATTACCAACAAGCATTGCTAACATCCGCCACATTCACCAAAGATTCCCACACTATATTTCTCGCAAAGACTACCATTGTGCTTTGCCATGCAACCCAAAGATCACTCTTGCTCAAACATCCTTGCCTTGTCCACCATTACAAGCTCAACTTCCATCTTCATCCACAAAGAAGAAGTTATCGCAGAAAAGACTAGCCTCTCAAACCTCGCCACAAACCAGTCGCAACTCTAATCCCAGCCGCATCATTCCCTTGAGCAACACCGCAACATCAACTTCATTATAAAGGCTAAACCTCCTATCTCGTACAACTCAAACTCAGCCATCCTCTAGCCTTCATTCTCGCCACCGCCCACTTCACGCCGCGCTGCGGCGCCTTTCGGGGCCCATCTAACGTCGCGACTCTCCGCCTCATACTCCCCGCACACAACTTGAACCGCAGCCCGCCTCATTCTAGCTCCATTATGCCTTAGCTCGTGCCCCAAATCCAACCCGCAATTGCCGCCATCTTCCCCTCTCTTGTACCACCCCATCGAATGCCACAAACTCCATTTCAACACCAACTCCACTTAACATCACCAGTGATTTTCACAAACACCTTGTGTGAATTGTGCGGGTGATCTAGAGATGAACTACATATTGACAAAGCTTCTATCTCCTTCCCCGCAGCAATTTGACATTTAGAACACACCCATTCTCGATAAACCTTCTCAAGCACACATACATTCATTAATCAGCATCACACAAGTTGGTTATTTCTCGGAAAAACTCAAAACTTGCCTAATTTGAATTCCATCTTTCCTTGCTAACTCGTCTTTATAGAACAATTGAGCTTCGAAGTACTCATCAATCACCCCGTTCCTTGGTACTCGCCATCTGGATCCATGGTTATACCTGGAGTGAACCGAGTATGAGCTTGGACTCATGGCTTGCCTACAATGTGAATCGCGCAGTATCGGGAAACCGAAAATGACTCAAGACTAAAATCTCGACCTAGTATAAAGGAGGAGGTGCCCCTTAACAATATGCAACCGTCCTCAGCGAATCTCATATGGCTACCCCTTATCCTTAGCCAGCTCTCACTAGTACTTCCCTTTTAACCAAAATCTGCTACCCCTTAACATGTGGCTGGGCTCCCATTAGTATTAGCCGATGAAATGTCCTGTTTACCATTCGAGTTCTTTCTTTTGCCCATAACTTCTTCATACGAGCTCCGACCGACTCCGTTTTTCGCCATTGGCTTTGTCTTTTCGTGCTCTTCGAGATGATGAGAAGAAATCTTGATTCGAACGAGTTCCACTGGGTCTTTTGCTCCAAATGACTCCATTGCACCTAATAAACTCAAAAGCACACATAAGATACATAATTTACAAGAAAACTCGCAAAGAAAGCATAAATACTAGATATTAAATACGGTGTATTTTACACCTATCACCATGCTAATAATGTTTATGGATTATTTGTTGATTGTTTAAGTTCGAAATTAAATAGTTGATTCATAATCCTATTGCTAATTTAGATTTTCTTCGACCCGTAATTGTCTAGAAATATAAACACAAGTAGCAATATATGGGTATTGATGATGGGATTTTGTTAAATGCCCATATGTATAAATTGACACTAGTAGGTGATTCATGCTTTTGAATTCATCACTAGGAGCAACCTTATCTCACAAAACTTAGAGCACTTGTTTAGGTCACACCTAGAAAGCGTACCTCTAGGAAACTTGGCAAGTAGAAACCGGTAGTCGAGCGCTTCCGTATCCGATGAGCTTAGGAGATAATAACGGGATAGTTGAGCGTACTAATTATCCTAGGGTTGTTAGTAACAAGATAATGCGAAGGACGTGCTATATATTGATTTGGTTTATGTTTCGTGGTCGATAATGATTCCTTAATCAATTCCATCTCATATTTGAATACAACTATATAATTTTCCGAATTTCTACAACAAAAATCTTCTTTGCTAAGAATATTTGTATAACAACTTTTGCTTAACACACCTCCCTTGGGACGAATCTGCTTTCATTATACTACTTGCTAGTGTAAAGACAAGTAGAAAATATTATTTGCGAGTTGACACCTCGTCATGAGTAGATTTAGAAGGAGCAAAATCCTTGTTTGCAAAAAACATTACATGCTGCAAAAGGTTTCTCACATGAAGAATTTTCATTAGCTTTAACAAAATTGATCTTACTAGTTTTTGGAGCGTATTCCTTATAGCCCAGACCACGTGTATCACGATGTTCTATACATGCTCCAATCATAGAGGATAATTTTGTAGACCTAGAATTGAATCTACTCGCATTCTCTTCCTGATTTCACTTTATCAAGTTGTTGATGGTGGTTTTTAGCTTAGGGTTAAAATCGTAAAACCTTGCATCGATGTGACGTCCTCCGCAAGGAAACGGTGCCGCGAGTACTGACCTCTCTACCGACACATTTATTGAGCCGCTCAATATACTTCTATCCATAACACTCTGTAAATTTTGGCACCTCGCCAATACTAGATTCACTGAGTACTTTCCTGTGCTATGTTCCCCAGCAGAACCCTTAAATCGGTATGGCATGACGGATTTATGTTCACTCGCAGCGGAGTAGCATGAACCTCCAAGTACCAAAGTTAAGGACACTCAGATAGAAAGCACACTGCATTCTGTAGATAAAGATTTTGTGTGGCAATATACAAAATCCAGCCAATTATTGTGATGACTCACAAAAGAACTCATAAACCCGACTAGTTTGCAAAATTAGGGTTTCGCGCCTCGCGCAGTATACTAGACCACGTTGGTCGAAACCGTGCTTAACCAAGCTAGGCAACCAAATCCGCCACAAGCGCACTAAAAGTGCGGCCGCGCCCTAGCATGCCGGCCCTCTTTCCATCGACCAATCAGGTCACATCAAATCCGCCATCGCGCGTTGGAAGTGTGGCCACGCCCTAGCATGCTGGCCCCACTTCCCGTCGACCAATCAAGGTTGCTCCAAACCTGCTACGGCCTCAAAAGAGGTCGCTATACTAAGCTAGCTTCCCAAAACACGCTAGCTTCCCAAAACACGCTGTCTTCCCAAAACACGCTAGCTTCCCAAAACACGCTGGCTTCCCAAAAACGCGCCAACTTCCAAAACGCGCCAAACATGCCGCACGCATACTACACGCACTAATTAGGGTTTCAGTACGCCAAACCTTAATTTGGGAAAGTTGCTACCAAATCCGTCCACGATGCCAATTTTATCTTTGGCCACGCCGCAACTGGCATACCGCTATGCCGCAGCTACTAGCATGGAACCATGCCATGGCTATGCCATGGTTACGCCACTGGCATACCACCAGCATGTTGCCAATACTGCTATGCAAACAAGATGCGGCCATGATCAATGGCCATCTTTTATCCTGAGATGCAAATCTCAGCCGTCCAAATTCGCCACCAAACCGCAAGACTTGTGGCAACTTTTTGCCACAACGCCAAATCCCTTGGTTTGTGCCGCCAAACCCTAAATTGGTTACGATGCCAGTTCTTTGGTCATCGTGCCAAAAAAAACATGCGCAAGCCATGCCAGTCACGCTACCACGCCTCTGACCACCAACAAAAGGTAGCCACGATCAACGACTACCCTTCCTCCTGAGATGCAAATATCAGCCGTACAAGTTCGCCACCAAACTTGTGGCAACTTTTGGTCGCAATGCCAAATTCCATGGTTTATGCCAAAACCCTAATTTGGCTGCACCAAAGTCATGCGCAAGCCATGCCAACACCACGGCCACGCCACTAGCTACCAACGAAAGGTAGCCATAATCAACGGCCACCCTTCCTCCCGAGATGCAAAATATCGGCTGTCGAAGGCCGTCACTAAACCGACAAGCCTCTCTATTTTAACTTGCCACACATATCAACATGCTACACGTTTTCCAATGAAAACACTCGAGATATCAAAACATGTCACAAACTGGGGGATGCTCATCAGGGTATTGGTCTGGCGGTTTACAGCATGCGGCGTGCAATACGCCCGTTACAAGAAAGTGTCATAAAGGTGGGGCGGTTAGTAATGGCAAGAAATAAGTGGTGAAACACATCTTCATTAAGGAAACGTCAATTCCAGGCGTTACCCGTTATCACTTTTCCACCGCTCAACCGCTTCCACTTCTTACGAGACCAGGGTACGTTTTATTACGACTTGTATAAATAGGTTTCACCTACTTCGACCAAAGGACAAGTTTTGGTCAGGAGAACAATACACATCCAGTTCAACTTTCGGATACAAGTCGCAAAACACCCACACTTCCGTAATCAACTATTCGGCCTCAACACTTTCTTCGCTTCCCTCCCTAAGACCAACCCTTTCTCCTTCACTTTGTGACCGAAGCAAGCCGGGAACGACCATTTCTTGATTTAGGCCAGGATTATACAGATTGATCTCTCGAATCAAAAGTACTCCCGTGCAGTACATTGTTTTGGGTTTAGATTTGTTTCTCATCCGCACTCACACGAGATTACCGAAATCCGCAGAAACGGTTTTCACCCACAAACAATTGGCGACCTTGATGGGATATTAATCTCCTTGTTGCAGTATCACTTTTCATTTCCCAATTTCATTTTTCAACTCCGGTCTCAAGATGGTAGAACTCAGGTCAGGATCAGCAACAAACCCTGAGAACACTGGCGCCGAAATTATTCTCGGTGTTAATGTTTCTCCCATTGGTGCTAATACGCCACCTGTCAACACCAGCAACATGGAGAATGTTCCTTCAGGTGTTACACCTCCAATCACAAGAGCCAGAGCCTCCGCTGCGGAAAATACTCCTTCAGGTGTTACACCTCCAATCACCAGAGCCAGAGCTGCTGCCGCCGCTCCCAATGTTTCGTCAAGTATGACACCTCCAACTGTTACCGGAACCGCAGCTACTCCGCCGTCAGGACGAGAAACTTGAGGAACCAGAGGGAGCCGACCCTACATTACTATTGCTGATTTGATGGAAAGGCAGGAGGTTCTCGCCAGAGCCCAAACGTACATGGCCTCAACTCAGAAGGAGGTACTTGTTTTTCTCAAAACGCTGACGGAGCGGCTACCACAAGAATCACGCCAGCCAGAACCGATGAGGAACACCTCTGATACCCCTGGCGCCAGCACC
Organism: Papaver armeniacum; assembly: GCA_023531295.1. NCBI lineage: Eukaryota > Viridiplantae > Streptophyta > Magnoliopsida > Ranunculales > Papaveraceae > Papaver > Papaver armeniacum. The sequence continues at coordinate 155,578 of JAJJWW010013657.1, forward strand.
TCAACAGGGCGCACCTTTGCGGATGAAGAAACTCACCCAAGAGCTCCAGCGGAAAGAAATCAACCGTCCAATTTCGTCACACGAGAAGATTTGGAATGACTTCTCCGAAACCGGGACAAAAGCGATTCCATAGACGTGCATCAACATCAACCCCCGTATCCTCCGGAAGTACAAAGAATCCCCCTTCCAAGGGGGTACTCTTCCCCTCAATTCTCTCCGTATGATGGCACCGGTAATGCACGTGAACATGTCTCCCGATTCTTGGAGTCCCTGGGGGAACACGAATACAATCACGTTCTCCGTTTAAGGGAATTTTCGAAATCACTTACTGGAAGAGCATACACGTGGTACAACAACATTGCGCCAGGCAACATCTCTAACTGGTCTGACATGGTTGCAGCTTTTTACAAGAAATACTTCTTTGTGTCTGAGCAAATTACCTTCTCAGATCTAGGAAGGATGTTTCAACGAAACAACGAACATCCGAATGATTTTGTCAAAAGATTCAGAATTCAAGCACAGGATTGTCATGACCCAAACGTGACCGAACAACAATTGGTGGATTCCTGTATCCATGGCATGATTCCCATCTACCGCGCCTTACTAGAGAATCTGCGATTCTAGACATTCTCTGAACTTCATGAAGCTGCGAAGCGGTCGGCCACAACAGCCCCAGCGTTGTTGAAAAGAACCAGGACAACCATAAGTGAGGACACACGTGAAACTCGAGGAAGTAGACGCCTCATCAATAAGAAATAAAGCACTGGACCCTCCTCTGTGAGCGTGGTAGACGAAGGAGAAAAAAGGAAGGCTCCAACAACAGAACAACCATCCAAACGCGCAGCGCCAGCACGACACTCCGCCACGAAAGACCACCGCTAGAGCTCCCATGCAACATCAAGAATCTGGAGAAAATGTCTTGGATTTCCCGTTCCAAATCGAGGAGGTTATTGAACTCTTGGAAGCGTGGATCCAAGACGACGCCATCAGGCTACCTCCTATCAGGCGCCCACCAACCGAAGCGGAAATGGCGAACCCAAAATATTGCTGCTACCACAAATTTGTCCACCACCCGACCAAAGTGATCGTAATAAGCTAAAGCATATCTTCAAAGAAAACATAGAAACGGGGAGCTTCGATCTGGGCAATGAAGGAGTTCACACAGATCCACTTCAGTTAGGAGTTGCATGGCCTATGGGGACTCGTACACGAGGCCGTGCAATCCATGATGCAAAGATGTGTGCGAAATTCTCTATCTCTCCAAGACATTTAACGTCAAGATATCTTCACAACCCTTAACCGTGTTGTATCGGGCAAGCGACTCTTTCCTACCGAAGAAACCACGCCGTAACCCCAAACTCTCTCGGGGAAGCGGATCTTGGAAAATACAACTTGGAACCTGACCACGGTTTACCTGAGGGACGCCGAGCTCGACAACACATTAATCGACGCGGCCTCTGACTTCAACATCGTTACCATCAGAACTCTGAGAGCTGCGGGAGTTTCGAAGCAGGAGCAGGGACGGTATTAGGGGTGGCTTACCCAGGCTGAAGCCCACCCCAAAATTTCTAAAAAGATGTTTTGTTAGTGTTATTTTTAAAATTTGTAAAATTTAGCCCAGGTGTAAATTTTAATTAGCCCATTAATTGTTAAGATATGATTCTGCATGGAAGAAATCAAGATTTTGGAACCCTTTTCAAAGATGGATTAATTTTTGAATAGCATCTCAACCGTTCAAAGGCTATAGGGAAAACAAGTATTCATGATGTTTCTTAAAATCGGTATTGAATGGGCTTACATTACGTGTCGGTTGATAAAATAAAACGTGTGTCAAATGGGGTGTCTTGTCCTTAACTAAGCAAGCGTTTGTCCACCTTTAAAAAAAGAAAAAAAGCAAGTGTTTGTCCAAAAATTCATTTTTCTTCTATGAAGTGACAACAATTTTATGTATATCTATGTATAATCTAAAAATGCAGTGTATTCATGAGATAAAAATACAATATGTCATGACTTATTATGCGTATATGTACAAACTCCAAATATTTTTGCATCCCTATAATAACCTTTAAAAGTAGAAAAAAATTGAGCGGCCTTCGGCCGCTAAATAAATCAGGATTATTATTTTCGATACGCAAATTATTCCTCCCTAATATTAGTTACAAGGTGAAAAAATTTGATTCAAAGCTTTATGCTCCAAGGAAAAGAGATCGTGTGGCATACCCATACTCCGCTTTTAAGTATATTACCGCAGTTGTGATTCTTGCAGTTGAGATAAATTAAGTTGAGAGTTCGAGAGAAAAAAATTTAGCCCACCCAAACATAAATTCCTGGATCCGTCGCTGAGCATGAGGCTACCCGCTCCCCAACCGTGGTCAAAAACTTGGAAGGGAAGGCGATGGACGCATATGGCTACATCAACCTTGAAATCAAGGTGGGAGACACTCTAACACATGGTAAATTTCACATCGTCAAAGAACTCTCAAATTACGACATGATTTCGGGGCGCGCATGGGTACAAAAAGAACAAAGCGAAGTTAAGAGCATCCCCTCTGCCGATGACGGTACTCGAAAAGAATTGCCAACAAGCCGTCCAACTTTGAAGATTACATGTTGCCGTATCAACAACTTACCAATGTAACTCAATTGCCTGGAGAAATCCCGTCGACGTTCATCCGCAGATTCCGAACACAAATAAGTCTGGTTAAACAACCCTTTCGCACCTGGTCACCTCACCTCTCGGCCAGGCATGGGGACTCTGGTCCGATTACCAACCCGAGCGTCATTAGGAGATGTGAATGGGATGTTGGGCCTTTCAAGTACTTTGTCAAAAATTTGGAAGCTGTCACAGCCAAACATGACGAGTTCAAAAATCAAGAGGTTGCGCAACGCTCCAACCCGTTTCAAATTGGAGATGTAGTAGTCAAGATGACCTCGTTTCAAGTTGGGAACATAATGTGAAGATGGCCACTCGACCCGGTCCGCCTAAAGAAAAGGAAGACGAGCCATATATGTTGCAGATGTTATCTTGGGTAGTTCTGACAATCTCATCAATACCGACAAGTTGGAAGGTGTCACGATTCACTCGCGATGGCTCAAACCATGCAATACCTAAAACGCTGTGCTACCTTCAACTCCAGCGTTATCCTTCAGCATTGCCTTTAGCATTTTTCCTTTTCATGCAATGTTTATAACTTCTATAAAATGATTGCACTGCTTGCATTCATGAGTAGAATTTTCAATTTCAATTAAAGAACATCTTTCCTTGAAAAGTTTTCCCAAACCGTATTAAAGGAAAAATACCAAGTAAACCTAAAACTCTCACATAGTCATTATCCGTCGATTGAAAACCAGAGAAACCAAAAATACCTATTCAAAATACTGAAGAAGGAAATATTGAAGGAAGATGATCATCGGGCATTGAACAAGTATCTTCTTCAAGAATATTCGGCTCCAAATCTCAGAAACAGTATGAGGGTTTTATTAATTCATTCAGAGATGTTAAACCATAAAAGCTGAATAACGGAATGTTACTTGACGAAACCCTAAATCCGCCATGAAAACAAGAAAGTAAAAGCAAACTTTTGGAATATCAAAAAGGGCTACACGCTAAGAAGAAATAGCAAAAGTGGAAAAAATTGGTCGTTAACGGCGGGCGCCGGATCAATAGCGCCTTTCGAGCTTATTCAAGCACTCTCCCCAACACGCTTTCGACAGCAAACTTTCCATCCAAACTCGCATCGGCATTAGCAACTTCGGCTTTCCATCCGAAGCCGCCTCAGCAGCAGCGACCGCAACATACCATCCGGAAGCCACCACAGCAGCAACTTCCACTTCCTGTCCGGCGTTTGTTTCAACATCAGTCCCAGCGTATATTTTCGTAGTTTCTCCAATGGCTCCAGCATACACTGCCTCCACCTCCTCGTCCGCCTTGGACGGCATCCTCGCGGTTGCGTCAACACCCCGACAAACCAATTTCTGGCGCCCACCTGTAAGCCGCTGGTTTGTGAAACCGTATCGACATCATCCTCATGACCCTTTCCACCGCTTCTTGAGGATGTCCTTGTCATTCGTCCGCATCAAAGTCAAGGATTGCGATACCATCATGGACAGGTAATTAAACCGGTCCTCACCTAAAAGTTTCATGGACTCGCCTCTTCCGCCGCTTCAACCGAGAGGCGAATCGTTCACCCTCAAGACTGGGTTGTAGAAAAGCTTCATTGCTCTGAGATCTCCCGATAAGCCGGGATTCTTCATCGGGCCTCCACCTTTCGTCCATGTCCACTGAAGCCAAGAGAGTCTAAACACATATCCACACTCTACATAAATGGTTAAGAGACATGCCTTGTATGATCTCGTCAGCCTCACGGAACAGAGAATCAATTCTGTATAATACCTCCTCATGAGAAGAAAACTGGGTTTCGTTGGGTTCAGAATCTCTCTCCGAAGAGGTACGATCATCACTGGAAGATCCCATTATGTGCTACAATTTTTTTTTACCACGTTTGTACCGGCAATCTACATGATGAGAAAGACAAAATGGAACTAGAGGAAAAAAACGATACAATACCTGTGGGGAAGATGGATGCGATTTTTATGATGATCTGTATGAGTGAAAGATTCAAGATCACCTCTTATATTCAGCAGAAAATCTTTTTACCAGCCGTGAATTAAGGCTTCACACGCGTGTGTTTATGGTGAAAACTATTTCTCACGGTTTGGTAATTTGGGGTGTGCGGATGAGAAATGAATCTAAACCCTAAACAAATGCACCGCACGGGAGTGCTTGTGATTTGAGAAGTCAATATGCACAATCGCCTAAACCAAGAAATGGCCGTTCAAACTTGCTTCGGTCACAAAGTGAAGGAGATGGGGTTGATCTTAGGGAGGGGGCGAAGAAGGTGTTGAGATTGTGAAGGTGTTGGCTGTGTACGACTTGTATCAGAAAGCTGAACTGGCCTGCAGAATGTAAGCTATCAGTTCTGGTGTTAGGATACGATCGTATCAACACTTGGTTTTCTGTCTTGTCTTGTGTCGTCCTGTTCTGTGGAAATAGGGAGGAGAACCTATTTATACAAGTCATTAAGCCTAATCCACGTCTCTCATGGGAAGTGGAGGAAGTGGAGTGATGGAGTAGTGGAGTTGTGTGTTAGAGTCACACGACCAGTCTTGCCCAATTCTCCCGTCATCATTAACCGTCCATGACTTCCTGACACGTTCTTGTGATGGTGTGTTGTGCGCTGCACGCTGTAAACCGCCAGACCAATACCCCAGTAAGTATCCCCGGTTTGTGGCATGATTGATGTCTCGATCGTGTGGATCGTGGGACCCACAAGAAGTAGCATGTAATCTCGGATTAAATAACTATGTTATTTAGGAAGTCGATATTTATGAGATATCATGTGTATTCTATGTGAGTAACGCATCGAATATATTCAAAGACATGTGTGAAGCATCGCGTGTTTTAAGGCTTAACGGAGTAAGTCACGAATTTAAGCGTCTTAAAATAGCATCATGTCCACCCATCTTCGAGTGATCGTTTGGAGGCTATACAGAAAGCCCCGATTTGGCCGATCACCTCATGTGGCTTGTCGGGTCGCTTAACTCCTAACCAAGGTCGCTTTAACCAAGCCGGTAGAGTTGGACGGACGAGATGATCTCGTGACGCTCATCTCGCGGCCGTTGATGAAGTTTTAGGGTTTTGAAGAGGTGTGCAAGCATCACTCTTCGCCTTGGTCGAAACCAAGCATGGGAGGTGTATTAGGCGGGACCGTCCGGGCATGCGTGTGATTGACTTGCCGGTGTACACGTCCATACATCATTACCCCATGAAGATATAATCTAGGCCACTCAATTTGTCTGTCAAAGTTGAGTGGTTGAGATCGATTTGCGGCAGAAATCCGTTGCCGCCAAGGAATCGGGACCGCGCGACCATGCCTAGTTTGGGAGCACGAATTGAGGCGTCTAGCCATGGCCTGGTCTTGGCCGATTGGTCGAGCGTGTGAAGACGGGCCCTACGATGATCGTGTTGACATGCTCATGACCCTTTGAATCTACATCTACACCCTCCATCTATGCCTGCGAAGATGGATGGTCGTGATTGATTTGCGACACATGTGATATGCCGCAAAACCCTAATTAGGGTTTCATGTCCACGCTACTTTAGCCGGGACTAACCGGCAAGCTACGCTCCTTTTTGGGGAGGCCGACCATGTGGGACCCACATTGGGCCGCTGGTGATCACGCCAATACCTGTTTGGCGGTTATAGGCTTGATCTAAGCCATCCAAACATGCCGGTGAAGTTGGACGGATGTGATGGATTTGAGACTGCCGTAGGCAGCCTTTGTTGGTACGAGCTCCTCCAAGCCGCTCCATACCATCCTGGACATCCAACTTCCGGCTGGTGTTTGGTGGTTGTTTGGAGGGCGTGACTTGTACTTGACCGCCATGGAACTAAGGGGCCCTTGGTGGTCATTCCGTGGTTGCCTCGCTTCCCGCTAGGTTCGTCTAGGCTGGTTAAATCGTGCGGCGTGGTCATGATTGTTTCGAGACTAATATGGACGGTCCGTATTCAAAATATGCTCAATCGGGCTAGTATAACACACCGAGAGATGTATGCTCAATCGGCTAGTATAACACGCCGAGAGTTGTAGCTGTACGGGTATTTCGTGCATGCCTCATTAGTGACACTTGAAGATTCGTGTTACTCCGCCGAGAGCAACACTCGGTCGTCATGCCGCGCCAATAATGAGAGTTCAAAGTGAACAACACAAGAAATACAAGGTGGTCATGCATTAATTAATAATGCTATAAATTCAAAGGGTATATGGGATTGTTGCTACATGCTCCATTTTAGGTGAATTAGTAAAGTGAAGAAGTATTCATCACTTATCAGTGGCTTTATCCTTTGCAGGATGTCAGCGCATAATTTTGGCTTTTACAATTTTAGCCTTAAATGAAAATCCACCATCAACAGCGTGATACCAGCTGGATTAGATATTTTTTTATACGGAACAATTAGGGTTTGGTGTCCGAGTCATTCTGCGACTTAGCCTGCGCCATCCTCCCATCCCAAGCGCGCGTCCCAAGCTAGCGCCATCATCTCCGCGCCCAAGCCAAGCCGTGCCCAAGCCAAGCCAAGCCGCGCCAAGCCAAGTCGCGTCCAAGCCGCGCCAATCCAAGTCGCGCCCAAGCCAAGCCGCGCCAAGCTAAGCCGCGTCCAAGGCGCGTCCAAGGCAGCCACGCCATCCACCACTTTGGCTAGCCGCCCATCCGCTACTTCAAGCTAGTAGTGCTAACGTCCCATGGTCAAAGTGGATCTATGCAAAATCTGCCAGCACAAAGATCACAAACTTCTCACGCCTTCTACTAAAGGTTAGTTGAATTTCCTTGGCGATCACTTCATATATTGCTCTCTCGGTTTTACTCGCCTGTCACCATCTCATGCTTACCCCGCAACAATGCCACCATTACGTGCTAGCAGGGGACTTAATGTTGATAATAGTTTTTATCTTAGGGTTAAAATCGTAAAACCTTGCATCAGATGTGACGTCACTCTGCAAGGAAACGGTGCTGCGAGTACTAACCTCTCCACCAACACATTTATTGAGCCACTCAATATACTTATATCCATAACACTGTAAATTCGGCACCTCGCCAATACTAGACTCACCGAGTACTTTCCGTGCTATGTTCCCAAAGAGAACCCTTAAATCGGTATGGCATGACGGATTTATGTTGACTCGCAGCGGAGTAACATGAACCTCCAAGTACCAAAGTTAAGGCCATTGCACGAATACTGCATGTAAAAGCACACGATTACGTAGATAAAGATTTTGTGTGTCAAGTATACAAAATCCAGCCAATTATTGTGATGACTCACAAAAGAACTCATAAACCCGACTAGTTTGCAAAATTAGGGTTTCGCGCCCGCGCAAGATACTAGACCCCGTTGGTCGAAACCGTGCTTAACCAAGCTAGGCAACCAAATCCGCCACAAGCGCACTAAAAGTGCGGCCGCGCCCAAGCATGTCGGCCCTCTTTCCATCGACCAATCAGGTCGCTTCAAATCCTCCACCGCGCGTTGGAAGTGTGGCCACACCCTAGCATGCTGGCCCCACTTCCCGTCGACCAATCAGGTTGCTCCAAACCTGCCACGGCCTCAAAAGAGGTCGCTTTACTAAGCTAGCTTCCCAAAACACGCTAGCTTCCCAAAACACGCTGGCTTCCCAAAAACGCGCCAACTTCCAAAACGCGCCAAACATGCTGCACGCATATTACACGTACTAATTAGGGTTTCAATACGCCAAACCTTAATTTGGGCAAGTTGCTACCAAATCCGCCCACGATGCCAATTTTAGCTTTTGGCCACACCGCAACTGGCATACCTCTATGCCGCGGCTACTAGCATGGCACCATGCCACGGCTATGCCATTAGCATGCTTCGCTATGCCATGGCTACACCACTGGCATACCACCAGCATGTTGCCAATGCCGCTATGCTAACAAGATGCGGCCATGATCAATGGCCATCTTTTCTCCTGAGATGCAATTCTCAGCCGTCCAAATTCGCCACCAAACCGCAAGACTTGTGGCAACTTTTGGCCACAACGCCAAATCCCTTGGCTTGTGCCGCCAAACCCTAAATTGGCTACGATGCCAATTCTTTGGTCATCGTGCCAAAAAAAGCATGCGCAAGCCATGCCAGCCACGCTACCACGCCTCTGACCACCAACGAAAGGTAGCCACGATGAACGACTACCCTTCCTCTTGAGATGCAGATCTCAGCCGTACAAGTTCGCCACCAAACTTTTGGAAACTTTTGGTCGCAATGACAAATTCCATGGTTTATGCCAAAACCCTAATTTGGCCGCACCAGAGGCATGCGCAAGCCATGCCAACACCACGGCCACGCCACTGGCTACCAACGGAAGGTAGTGATAGGTGTAGAATACACCGTATTTAATATCTAGTATTTATGCTTTCTTTGCGAGTTTTCTTGTAAATTATATATCTTATGTGTGCTTTTGAGTTTATTAGGTGCAATGGAGTCATTTGGGCCAAAGACCCAGTGGAACTCGCTCAAATCCAAGATTTCGCTCATCATCTCAAGAGGACGAAAAGACGAAGACAATGGCGAAAGAATGGAGTCATTCGGAGCTCGTATGAAGGAGTTATGAGCAAAATAAGAACTCTTAAGCAAAGGGCAGAATTGTCATTTTAGGGGCGAACACTATTTGGAGCCCAGTCCAGGTTAAGGGGTAACTCTTGGAGGAGTACTAAATACAGACCAGCCAAGGTTGAGGGGCTGCCAGCTGGGTATCCCTTATCAAGATGACAGGGTGGTGAATATCCAACCTAATCTTCTTACACCCTAAATGTCGAGAAGAAATTATCTTCTCTTCTTTCTTTCCTCCCACCTGAAATGAGCAGTTATGGCTGCTGTTGAGCCCGAGTGATTGAGAGAAGATTGCTCATGGTCGGGAAGAATTGAATGTGGGGATCGAATCGGAGAATGGGTCTGTTATGGGTTCGATCTGGAGGAGATGTTGATGACTGTTGATTGAGTTTGAGTTCGAGAGAAGAAGTTGATGTTGCCGGAAACCAGCAAACAGCGGATGCATCTTGAATAGAAATTGGGAGAAGAGATCGAGAAATTCACAGAGAGCTTGAGAGATTAAGAAGGAAGTAAGGGTTAATCTCGGATTCGATTTTGAGATGAAGTCGACGGTTCTGGGGATGATTTGAAACCAAATTGAGCCAGGGTTTATCAGTGAGATTGCCGGGATTTTGAAGTTAAGAGAGTTCAAACTACAGGGGAAGGTTGTCCTGGGTTGTTTCTCCAGTGGTGTTGTGAGTCTGAGAAGAATGGGCTCTGTTGTTGAAGAAGTGGGTTATTGAAGAAGATGTTGGCGGTGGATTGTTGAAGGATATGGATTGAAATGACATGAAGTTAATGGCTGGTGGTGGCTAATGAAATTGATGTGGTGTTGAAGCCGTGAAGAACTGGAAGAAATTGTAGTTGGCCCGAGATGTGGCTGGACTAGTGCGAGATTGGGAGGAACTTGGTGTTGGCTGTGATGCTTATAGGTGAATACCTTATAGGTGAGTGCAGGCGAGAGAATGGAGGTGAATTGCTGGAGGGTGACAGAGCTTGCAGCTCAGGTGGCTCTGAGGTGAATGATGTGCAGCAATTGGTGCTGAGCATCTGTGAAGGCATGAATCTGAGAGTGGCTCTGGTGGTGATAAGCAATGAGTTACACTGAAATGGTGCTGCGAAGGAATGGGTCGAGTTGGCTGTGATGATACTCGGTGAGATGCAAGGATGACTTTGGAGCTGGTGCCATGTTGTATACAATGGGCTCATGGAAGATTATGAGCTTATTTCAGGTGGCTCTCAACAAGAATAAGAATGAAGTGCAGCTGAGACTCCAGCTGTTGTTGGAGGACTAGAAGCTTAAATGAGTTAAGCTTGCTAGGTTCAAGTGTTGCAGGTAGTGTGAAGGAAGTGAAGATGCAAATTAGATGAATGAGATGGCCAGGCAAGTGTGTAGCTGAGTTGGGATGCAGTGAAACTTGATGTTGCACTGAATTGCAGGAAGTGGGTAGGTGCAAGCTGATGGCTGCAATGCCTGAAGGTGATTGAGCCAATGGTGGAAGTTATGTGTGTGTTGCAGTCCGTGATTGGGGGTTGGCTCAAGAATGAATGCTAGATGTATGTTAGGGGTTCTGAGGCCTAGAAGGTGGAGAAGCAGCTGCTGAGTTGGTCTGAGCTTGAGCTCATATTGCAGCTGGAAGTGATGAGCCTTTGCTGGAATTGGTGGTAATTTGAGATAGCAGTGACCTGGGTATGAGGTTAAGAAGACGCAAATGGATCCGTGTGGTTGACAGAGAAATGAGCTAGCTGTTGCAGGTGCATTGAACTAGTGAATTTGCAGGGTGTGTGTTTGTCAATACATGGAGTTATAGGCTGAATTGCTGGCAAGCTGGAAATGGAGTTTGTGAGTCTGTGACTGAGATGGAGAAAGAGCGTGGTATAAGAATTTTAACTTGAGATTGGTAGATGCCGTTGAGGGTTTGATGGAGCCGTGAATGAGTTGTGATAATTTGAGAGAAGGGTTGTGCTTAATCCGGGGGAGTGATTAGTGCGTGATGCAATACAATTGGATTTGTGGTAATGTGCTCTCGGTGGGGTTTGAAGTTGCGGGGCCATGATGGTGGCATATGCACAAGGATTGTGCAACACAAAGACAAGCTCCTGTGCAATGGCTTTGGCCACTGCCTATCCGACTGAAAGACTCGACTGACCCGACTCACCCGACTCGGTCAGTGATTGACCCCGATCCGGCTGGTTGACCCGACCGGTCCCGACCCGTTGACCCGGTGGGCGGTTTGACTTGGCCTCTGGTCACCCGAGATGCTATTTCCAAGAACTTCCGGTGGGATTAAGCCCACAATCCCAGCCTTCCGGCGAGCGTTTTGGGACATAATTTCTACACGGGTTTCTCTCCATGGTGGGGGTGAATTTCCAACTAATGGACTTGAAGACAAAACCTAATTTTGGAAGGAGTATCCTTTATGGAAATTGAGGAATATATAAAAGAGAGGACTTCTATATTTTGGAGAGGATCTTAGATCACGTTTTATTATTATCTTTACATTATTCTAGGGTTTAGAACCATGAAGTCTTTTCTTTTTCTTCTTGTGATGAACTCCATGAATATGAACTAAGTTTTTATTATTGGTTGAAGATGTAGTTGGATTTTGCAACCAAGTTATGATTTTTATGAATTAGTTTTTCTCTCAATATTATCGTTTGATTTTTACGGTTACAATAATTGCATGATTGATGGATTGCAATATGATTGAATGTTTGTTTAGTCGAGTCTAGAATTGATTGAACTCACATCCATATCTATAGCTATTTTAGGTTTTCATCGAGCGATAACCTTGAATACAAGTAGCATGATATGATTCTAGGTTTGTAGTGATACATCCTTGTAGTCATATGTAGAAATTGACCTTTGTTCGAATTGTTTGCGCAATGTATTACAATTGCATTGATTAGCCTAGTTCTGAAACTTAATGCTCCTAGGAATTGAACTTGATTAGCTTTTAGGCGTTAGGTTATTCTTTAGGTAGATTTCACATACGCAGCCCTAATGTGTTTGTGATGAATTAGGAAATTAATAGATTATCTTGCTCTCTTGATTCTCTAGGCTTTTGATGGTAGCGAGATTAAATACGAATTCTATTCATACATTCATAAACTTGTTTGCAATTGAAGATGAAACCTTTAACCAATATTTTCACATCCTTGATTTGCGTACTTTATTTGCTTTTTGTTTATTTTTATTTACACAATCGAAAATTCTTAGGGTGTTTTATATAGGAAACCATAACAATTTGACAACCTAGACCTCTCTGTGGGATCGATCCTTTCTTGCCCTTGCTATATTTATATTTTGAGTAGTAAGAAAGTGTAATTATATTTGTGTCGCTACGACAAGCCGATCAAAGAAGCGATTGGGTGAAGAATGATTGTTAATTGTTTTTGGTTTCTTATTTTTGTATTTAGTTTTTGTTTTATTTTTATTTTTCTTATTTTCGGGTTCTAACCGTGGTTTGAGAATCTTATTTCGAGGTGCTTATTTCATGGAAGGAGCATATTGGAGCAATCAATACGGGTTTCAACCTCAACAATATGATAACTACCAATTCCATGGGTATAATCAAAACCAATTCATTGGTTGCGATCAATATTCCATGGAACCTTATGGTTTTCCTCAACAACCTTATGGTGAGTATGTGTGTGAACAACAACAAGGATGGGAGGATTCTTATGCTCTTGAACAAAAAAGTCTCTAATTTTATAGATAAAGTTTCCAACTTTTTAAAAGAGGAATTTCAAAAAGCAAAAGAGACTACAAACGAGCAACTCCAAGAACTTCGTGAAGGTATGGCTATCTTGCGAAGAGACATTGATCAATACAAGGAAGATATGGATAATTCTAATGTGCATATGGTTTGTGATGAATATTTGATTGATGCGAATGTTGAAAAAGGCAAATCCTTGGGCACTTTTGTTGATAATTGTGTGGCTAACTCAACTCTTGATCTTAATAATGATCATTCACCTATTCAAAAGGATGAGTTAGAGATTAGCAACACTAAATTCAGCGAGGAACAATCTTATGTTGACTATGATAGTGATGATGGTGATTATGATACATTGCTTGGAACAACTCATGGTGACATCTCCGAGGAGTCTTTTTGGGATCAAGATGAAGATGAAGAGGAATATGTCGACACTTGTGTAGATTACTCGAGCATTGATCTTAATAATGATCAAGAGCCTATTCAAAGGGTGGAGCTTGAGGAGGATGCATTTTGAGTGTTCTAAAAAGTTTCTTATAATAAAATTTGGATCCGCAAAGAGTATGTGCCTTACAACAAGGAGGAATATGTTGAGAATGAGACCGTTATGACCAATATTGTGGAAGACCCAATTGAACTTGTGCATGATTGTAATGATGATGTTTATGTCGATACTTTGGTTAAGGCAGAAACGGACGAAGAATGGTTGCAAGGTTTGATAGAGGACCATGATATAAAAGAGGTGAATAATTCACTTGAGTTTTTCAAGGATGAAGAGGATTCCGTGATACAAGAGATTGTGAAAGGTTTATCTAATCCTTTGCCTATTATTTCTTCTCCTTTACCTCTTATTGGTTTGAATGTATGTGCTTCGAGAATATTGTTGAATGACTTTGTTTCTCGTTTTCCGCCATTAGAGACACTTGATTCTCATACTATGCAGGTTATGGAACCAGAAACCGTGGAGGTACCCGACTTCTATATTCTTTATACACTTCCATGTGTGGACAAGAATAAGTGTGGGGGAAGCTTTTATTGGTTAATAGCTTCACTTTTGCTTTATGTTACTAATATTTGTGTGAAGCTAGTGTTTGCAAAACAGGTTCTATGGACGGATCCCCAACTTTTCAGGTTATTGGTGTATGGGGAATGAATCTTGCAAGGATATAGTCGGGCCGTCGACTTTAAAACAAGCGCTAAGTGGGAGGCAACCCACCGGTTTTGTATCTTTTATCCTTTTGCTTTTTATTTTTGTTTTGTTTATTTATTTTTTTTTACTGTTTTTATATCATATTTGCATCCCTATGTTTAATTTCATTGAGTCCGGAATCTATCTTAGAAGAGAATTATGACGAATACCTTTTCGTCAGAAAATTTCAGACTGCGCGTAGTTCAGTCCAGAGACCATAACTGTCAGACCGTTTATCAAAACACTGTGAAATTTTGACACTGTGTAGAAAACACGTAGATGAACAACTTTTGTGAAATGGAGTTTTTCCAAATTCCTTACCAATTTGCACAGTTTTTTGCGTTTTATCTGCTGTTATGTCAGAATTCAGAACTTTCGGTTTACACATTGAGGACAATGTGAAGTTTAAGTGTGGGGGAGCATTTGTATAGTTTGTTTTTGACACCATTAGTGGATGGAACCATTTTGAATGCAGGAGTTGAGGAACCAATTAACTAAAAGGGAAGAATATAGCTCAGAAATCACAAATTAACATGATAGTTGTTACCATATCTCGGAATATCACCATATCGCATTCTATTTTTTATTTTTCCACATTTATCTATTGTTCTCTAAGTGCTTTGGTGGGTCACTAAAAATCGACGTGTTATTACTGCTAGGATGAAATAGAGTGATTGAGTTACTAAAAAAAAAAAAAAAAAAAAAAAAAAAAAAAAAAGAAAAAAAAAAAAAAAAAAGGACCGATCAATTAGACCAAAACGGAATAAAAAGACACTTGGGAATAGCAAGTATGTGTGAAACGTAGTCCCTGTCTCCGTCGCCTAAACAAGCGTGGAATGCAGGATCCAAGGAAACTATCATGTACTTGCTGACAAGAAGCATGCGCTTGGATCCAAAAGATCTAATCATGCCGTCTAAAAAAAAAAGAAATTGGATCCAGTTTGATCCAATCATATAAGAAAAGAAAAAAAAAAAATATTAATGTGTTGAATAAAGTCACTTTTGGTTCCCTTGTATATGCCAATTGATTTGATGTAGCATTCAAGACAAAGTAGCTCAATCCAATAGGATTAGGTTCATCTTAGCGGTGACCTTCGTACGAGATATGGAAAACATCGAACACTTGTGAATATTCGCCAACATCTACATCTTTATCCATCTTCTTTATCTTTTCATTGTGATTGTGGTTTGTTAGTTTCCGAGTATTGTGGCTTGTTCGACTATCTAATTAGAGTTTATTAATATATGAATTGAATTTGCAAGGTACCTCCTCCTCGTAGTCATTTTAGATTCATTCATTGATTTGTCACGAATAGACGGAGTTTGAAATATAGGTTTTGTAGGTATATCTCTAGTAAACCTTCACGAGACTATAACTCGTCCACTAGGGACACCTAGGGGTTTAAAGGCTTGTTATTTATGCTAAAATTAACCGTAGCCTCGACGACACGGAGTTGTTGTATTTTATTTTTGTTTTGTTTGATTTGCTCGAGGACTAGCAAAGTCTAAGTGTGGGGGAATTTGATAGGTGTAGAATACACCGTATTTAATATCTAGTATTTATGCTTTCTTTGCGAGTTTTCTTGTAAATTATGTATCTTATGTGTGCTTTTGAGTTTATTAGGTGCAATGGAGTCATTTGGGCCAAAGACCCAGTGGAACTCGCTCAAATCCAAGATTTCGCTCATCATCTCAAGAGGGCGAAAAGACGAAGACAATGGCGAAAGAATGGAGTCATTCGGAGCTCGTATGAAGGAGTTATGAGCAAAATAAGAACTCTTAAGCAAAGGGCAGAATTGTCATTTTAGGGGCGAACACTATTTGGAGCCCAGTCCAGGTTAAGGGGTAACTCTTGGAGGAGTACTAAATGAGACCAGCCAAGGTTGAGGGGGTCACACTGGGTATCCCTTATCAAGATGACAAAGGTGGTGAATATCCAACCTAATCTTCTTACACCCTAAATGTCGAGAAGAAATTATCTTCTCTTCTTTCTTTCCTCCCACCTGAAATGAGATTATGGTCTGCTGTTGAGCCCGAGTGATTGAGAGAAGATTGCTCATGGTCGGGAAGAATTGAATGTGGGGATCGAATCGGAGAATGGGTCTCACATTATGGGTTCGATCGGGAGGAGATGTTGATGATTTGTTGATTGAGTTTGAGTTCGAGAGAAGAAGTTGATGTTCTCTAAACCGAAGAACAAATGGATGCATCTTGAATAGAAATTGGGAGAAGAGATCGAGAAATTCACTGAGAGAGCTTGAGAGATTAAGAAGGAAGTAAGGGTTAATCTCGGATTCGATTTTGAGATGAAGTCGACGGTTCTGGGGATGATTTGAAACCAAATTGAGCCAGGGTTTATCAGTGAGATTGCCGGGATTTTGAAGTTAAGAGAGTTCAAACTACAGGGGAAGGTTGTCCTGGGTTGTTTCTCCAGTGGTGTTGTGAGTCTGAGAAGAATGGGCTCTGTGTTGGTGGATTATGAAGAAGATGTTGGTGGTGGATTGACAGGATATGGATTGAAATGACACAAGTAATGGCTTGTTGTGGTGTTGAAGCCGTGAAGAAACTGGAAGAAATTGTAGTTGGCCCGAGATGTGGCTGACACAGGAGGAACGGGTGTTGACAAAGATGATGCTTATAGGTGAATACCAGGTGTGGGCTGAGGTGAATACGTAATTGAAGGGTGACGAGAGCTTGCAGCTCGGGTGGCTCACGAGGTGAATGATGTGCGGCAATTGGTGCTTTGAGCATCCGCGAAGGCATGAATCCGAGAGTGGCTCGGTGGTGATAAGCAATGAGTTACATCAAATGGTGTGCGAAGGAATGGGTCGAGTTGGCTGTGATGATACTCGGTGAGATGCAAGGATGACTTTGGAGCTGGTGCCATGTTGTATACAATGGGCTCATGGAAGATTATGAGCTTATTTCAGGTGGCTCTCAACAAGAATAAGAATGAAGTGCAGCTGAGACTCCAGCTGTTGTTGGAGGACTAGAAGCTTAAATGAGTTAAGCTGCAGTTCAAGTGTTGCAGGTAGTGTGAAGGAAGTGAAGATGCAAATTAGATGAATGAGATGGCCAGGCAAGTGTGTAGCTGAGTTGGGATGCAGTGAAACTTGATGTTGCACTGAATTGCAGGAAGTGGGTAGGTGCAAGCTGATGGTCGCAATGCCGAAGGTGATTGAGCCAATGGTGGAAGTTATGTGTGTGTTGCGGTCCGTGATTGGGGGTTGGCTCAAGAATGAATGCTAGATGTATGTTAGGGGTTCGAGGCCTAGAAGGTGGAGAAGCAGCTGCTGAGTTGGTCTGAGCTTGAGCTCATATTGCAGCTGGAAGTGATGAGCCTTTGCTGGAATTGGTGGTAATTTGAGATAGCAGTGACCTGGGTATGAGGTTAAGAAGACGCAAATGGATCCGTGTGGTTGACAGAGAAATGAGCTAGCTGTTGCAGGTGCATTGAACTAGTGAATTTGCAGGGTGTGTGTTTGTCAATACATGGAGTTATAGGTCAATTCGGCAACGGGAAATGGAGTTTGTGAGTACTGTGGGCGAGATGGAGAAAGAGCGGTATAAGAGCAACGAGATTGGTAGATCTTGTTGAGGGTTTGATGGGCTTGAGAATGAGTTGTGATAATTTGAGAGAAGGGTTGTGCTTAATCCGGGGAGTGATTCGGATGCAATGACAATTGGATTTGTGGTAATGTGCTCTGGCTTGGGTTTGAAGTTGCGGGGCCATGATGGTCAAGCTATGCACAAGGATTGTGCAACACAAGACAAGCTTGTGCAATGGCTTTGGCCACTCGGCCTATCCAGCTGAGTAAGACTCGACGACCACGACTCACCCCGATCGGTCGATGATTGACCCGATCCGACCCGATTGACCCGACCGGTCCGATTCGTTGACCGGTGGGATAGGTTTGACTTGGCCGGTCACCTGAGATGCTATTTCCGGCAACTTCCGGTGGGATTCCGGCCACAATCCCAGCCTTCCGGCGAGCGTTTTTGGGACATAATTTCTACACGGGTTTCTCTCCATGGTGGGCCGGGTGAATTTCCAACTAATGGACTTGAAGACAAAACCTAATTTTGGAAGGAGTATCCTTTATGGAAATTGAGGAATATATAAAAGAGAGGACTTCTATATTTTGGAGAGGATCTTAGATCACGTTTTATTATTATCTTTACATTATTCTAGGGGTTTAGAACCATGAAGTCTTTTCTCTTTCTTCTTGTGATGAACTCCATGAATATGAACTAAGTTTTTATTATTGGTTGAAGATGTAGTTGGATTTTGCAACCAAGTTATGATTTTTATGAATTAGTTTTCTCTCAATATTATCGTTTGATTTTTACGGGTTACAATAATTGCATGATTGATGGATTGCAATATGATTGAATGTTTGTTTAGTCGAGTCTAGAATTGATTGAACTCACATCCATATCTATAGCTATTTTAGGGTTTTCATCGAGCGATAACCTTGAATACAAGTAGCATGATATGATTCTAGGTTGTAGTGATACATCCTTGTAGTCATATGTAGAAATTGACCTTTGTTCGAATTGTTTGCGCAATGTATTACAATTGCATTGATTAGCCTATTTCTGAAACTTAATGCTCCTAGGAATTGAACTTGATTAGCGCAAGGCGTTAGGTTATTCTTTAGGTAGATTTCACATACGCAGCCCTAATGTGTGTGTGATGAATTAGGAAATTAATAGATTATCTTGCTCTCTTGATTCTCTAGGCTTTTGATGGTAGCGAGATTAAATACGAATTCTATTCATACATTCATAAACTTGTTTGCAATTGAAGATGAAACCTTTAACCAATATTTTCACATCCTTGATTTGCGTACTTTATTTGCTTTTTGTTTATTTTTATTTACACAATCAGAAAATTCTTCCGGGTGTTTTATATAGGAAACCATAACAATTTGACAACCTAGACCTCTCTGTGGGATCGATCCTTTCTTGCCCTTGCTATATTTATATTTTGAGTAGTAAGAAAGTGTAATTTATTTTTGACGCATACGACAGCGATCAGGTAGCCATAATCAACGACCACCCTTCCTCCCGAGATGCAAAATCTCGGCCGTCGAAGGCCGTCTCTGAACCGGCAAGCCTCTCTATTTTAACTTGCCACACATAGCAACATGCTACATGTTTTCCAATGAAAATACTCGAGACATCAAAACATGTCACAAACTGGGGGATGCTCATCAGGGTATTGGTCAGCGGTTTCTGACATGCGGCGTGCAATACGCCTCGTTACAAGAAATAAAGGTGAGGCGGTTAGTAATGGCAAGAAATAAGTGGTGAAACACATCTTCATTAAGGAAACATCAATTCCGGGGCGTTGCAGTTACCACTTTTCCACCGCTCAACCGCTTCCACTTCTTACGAGGCCAGGGTACGTTTTATTACGACTTGTATAAATAGGTTTCACCTACTTCGACCAAAGGACAAGTTTTGATCAGGAGAACAATACACATCCAGAAATCACCTGGTAGCTTTCCATTCAGCTCGCCAGTTCAACTTTCGGATACAAGTCTCAAAACACCACACTTCCAGAATCAACTATTCTGGCCTCAACACTTTCTTCGCTTACCTCCCTAAGACCAACCCTTCTCCTTCACTTTGTGACCGAAGCAAGCATGGAACGACCATTTCTTGGTTTAGGCCAAGATTGTACGTGATTGATCTCTCGAATCAAAAGTACTCATCTGCGGTACATTGTTTTGGGTTTAGATTTGTTTCTCATCCGCACTCACACGAGATTACCGAAATCAGCAGAAACGGTTTTCACCCACAAACACAAGTGCACGAAGCAAGGTCGATCTCCAAGGAGTTTTCTTTGGCGAGTAGACCAGAGTTCTTTGTCATTAAAACATTTTTGTTGAGAGTCATATCTTTTCTTCGGATTTCGCAAAGTTTTTCTTTCAACCCAAAAGAGATTTCGAAGATTATCACATTCAAAACTTTTCGAGCGTACATATTCATCACGATCTTTAACAATAGATTGTAAGAGTTTATATCCACAATCATATCCTTAAAGAGTTTCTCAATTTCTATTTTTCTTGACAAAGAGGATCCATGTATTTACTCGAGCAAGTTGTTGACTTTTTTTCTTTCAAGTCACGGTCAAACAACTTGATATACTGAGAGACTTCCTCATCAAGACTTTGTCCTTCTTCTGAATCACTGTCATCCGAAAGATCATCCAACTGATCATCAAGAGATTTTTCCCAGTTAAATGCAGATTCAGACAACGGACCAGAGACAAAGTCCTTTTTAGGAGCTTCAGAACTTTGAAGCTCACAAGGGTGACTCTGAACTGATGTTGCGTTATCGGAGATATTCTTATCTTCCATAGAGTCAGATCGATACAAACACAGACTTGTAAGGTCTTGAACGTGTTTGAATGCTCTGAAACCAATTGAAAAAGCGGGGGTACAACAACCTCACCCAATATTTCGATTAGCAATCTGTATGGACAAACTCCAATATACTTTCAAGGAAATCAACTAGACTTAATCTTAATAAAGTATATCAAAGAGTTATATCTCTCTTTCTCGATTCAATTCTTTCTCAAGCAAATAGAAATCATGAGTCTAATGAATAAAAGAGAAACCACTGAACGGTACCAAAGACCATGTTCAAGTGTTAATCAATTTCAATCAACAACCAAAGCTCGGATTTCCAATTGATTGATTCAAACGCACAACCTGTGATATTTCAATTATATAACAAAATATAATGCGGAATACAAAAAACACAGATACCAGAATTTTGTTAACGAGGAAACCGCAAATGCAGAAAAACCCCGGGACCTAGTACAGATTGAACACACATTGTATTAAGCCGCTACAGATACTAGCCTACTACAAACTAACTTCGGTATGGACTGTAGTTGAACCCTAATCAATCTCACACTGATCCAAGGTACAGTTGCGCTCCTTACGTCTCTGATCCCAGCAAGATACTACGCACTTGATTCCCTTATCTGATCTCACCCACAACTAAGAGTTGCTACGAACCAAAGTCGAAGACTTTAATAAACATATCTGTATCACACAGAAAAGTCTACAGTAATAGATAAATCTGTCTCCCACAGAAATACCTACGAATTTTGTTCCATCTTTTGATAAATCAAGGTGAACAGGAACCAATTGATAACCCGAACTTATATTCCCGAAGAACAGCCTAGTATTATCAATCACCTCACAATAATCTTAATCAACGTACAAAAGAAGATATTGTGGAATCACAAACGGTGAGACGAAGATGTTTGTGACTACTTTTATATCTTGCCTATCGGAGATATTAATCTCAAGCCAATCGTTACGATTGTACTCAACACGATAGAATCAAAGAAGATCGATCACACAACTACGAGAAAGTAGTATGGGTCCGCTTCACAATCCCAATGAAGTCTTTAAGTCGTTAACCCGGTTTTCAAGAAGAAACCTAAGGTTAAAGGAGAATCGACTCTAGCTAATACAACTAGTATCACACGAGAAGGTGTGGGGATTAGGTTTCCAGTTGCTAGAGTTCCTCCTTATATAGTCTTTCAAATCGTGGTTTGCAATCAATGTTAGCTTAGTAACAAAGCATTCAATATTCATTGTTAGATGAAAACCCGATTAGATTCAAGTTAATATCTTTCAACCGTTGGATCGAAAACTTAGCTTGTTACACACAAATGAAATGCACGATTTTAGGTTTGTGTAACCGTACCCAAACATGTACATTTGTTGGTTCAATAATAGTTAACCTAATGGTTAGCCATATGAGCACTTTCATATCAACCATATTCTTCTTTACCATAACTAGTTCAAATGACTCAAATGAACTAGTTAGAGAGTTGTTCAATTGCAAGGAAATATTATGTAACTACACAAGACACAATCGAAGCAAAAACGATTTGATTCACTCGAATCGGTTCATGAACTTTATAGCCACGGTTTGCATTTTGCATTCCTTAGTTAATATAAATATAAATTCACAAACAATCGTCTTTAGATAGGGCAGCGTAAAACCTCCATATATTAATACACTTGGGGATTCATAAATTTATTAATATATGGAGGTTATTAATATAGGTAGGTATACTAGAAAATATAATATTTCTAGTTCAATTGTATGTAAATACTATCAGATAATGTACATACATGTTTATAGTTCCATCACATAAGTACACGTATGTATCTTGGAACTTGTAAGGTTATAATGAATTTTTAATGTTTTCTACAATTATAAAATTGCATTAGGTATATTATAACATAATTCATCAATCTATAATAACCCAAAAATGCGGTAACAATCCAAAATATTACCTCTTTTCTCAAACAACTATAAATAAGTAACTTATTTCATCATAAATTTCAATGTAACAATCTATATTTCTCTAGTATAGTGTTGATTATTAATATATGGAGGTAAATTCCTTAAGAAGGGACTGAAAAAACACAGTAATATTAAAATGTGGAGGTTATTACTATTTATAAATGGCCCAAGTCGGGACCAAAGTTTTTTATTAATATATAAAAGTTATTAATATATGGAGGTTTTACTGTAACCAACTTAAGTTCGCAGACTTAGTTCACGGACTTAAGTTCCCGGAAGGAGTTCTCAAACTCCAGCAGATTTTCTCAGGTCGAGAACTTCCACGAGTTCTCGGACTGGGTTCATGACTGAGTTCGCGGACCGAGTTTCTGACTCTTGTTCCGGTTCTCTTGATCAACAAAGTTCGCAAACTTCGGTTCAAGGAAAAATGACTTATACATATATGTGTTACCACACAATGCATACATCCAACATTGGTTATATAATCTAAACTCTCATTTCAATCATTGAAACATTCTTAGAGGACTTTATTATATAGTTGTTATTCACAAATTATTGTTCGTCAAAGTAAGCAATTTTCAAAGTGATTGAAACATATCATGACTTTCGTCACTAGGTAAAGATGAACTTGGCCAAAGCAAAAGCTTACTAACACATATTTCGAGAAATAGATAGGCGAGATAAACTCGGCTCGAAATAGCAAATGTGTATAATCAAAGTCTATATAGCAAAACGACTTTTGTCTCAAAATAGGAGATAGAGTAGATATAATTTGAGTGATAGATAAGTTCAAGTCTCCACATACCTTTTAGTCGATGAATTTCCACCAGTTCCTTGAGTAGTTTTTCGTCTTGTATGATGATTGCCATGGAGTTCTTGAGCTCAACTACACTTTCTATCCTAGTCCGAGACTTAGCTATAGTAGACTAGAAATCAAGACTTATAGTTTTGATCACTAACATTGACAAACATGCTTGAGATAGCAACGCATGCGAGTTCGACCGAGCAATGCTCTAACAATATCAACCACAACTTCAATGCTTTTGATAAAACAGACAGTGAAACCATCAGGTCCTAGAGATTTCTTTCCCCTTATCTGAAAGACATCATTTTTTATTTCCTCAACAATCAACTGGGCATTAAGATGATTGTTATCTTCTATATAAAACTTCACAGGAAGCTCCTGAAGACTTTCATCTTGAAAATGTTGGGGGTGAGAAAGGTAAAGGTTTTTTAAATAGTCAAAAAATGAATTACCAATACCATCTTTATCAGTTAGAATAGTACTGGTAAAGTCCTTTATCCAACTGATGGCATTCATGTTTCTCCTAAAAATAGACTTTATGAAGATAAAAAGTATTTTTATCTCCTTCCATAAGCCACACTTCTCTAGATTTGTCCTTCCAATATATAACTCTTCCATCTTTCAGTCTAGAGATAGAGTTAGAGTCAGTGGGATCAAAAGATTGAATTTCAGCTAATCCATCCCTAGTGATAGATATATTGGTTTGAATATCACCAAAAGACGATTTATTCCAGTCCCTAAGGCCTTTTTTAGTACTCATAAATTTACCTCTGAGTTTAAAAGGTGGAGATCCAATAACACTAACAGACCAAGAATTAGCTATAATATCTCTATAAGTAGGATCCTTAATCCATATCGCCATAAAGTGACAAGGTTTGGGCATGCAACCGAAAAAGCGGGGTCTAATAACCTCACCCAATATTTCGCTTAGCAATCAGATGGACAAACTCCAATATAATTCCAAGAGAATCAACTAGACAATCAGACTCAATCAATGGAAATATATCCAAGAGTTGTATCTCTGTTTCACAATATAATCAGCAAATCAAACAGATTGGAATATGCAAGCCTGATTATTATGTGAAACAACTTAGATGGTACCAAAGAACAATATTCAAGCGTCAATCAATTTATATCAACAACCAAAGGTTGGATTATCTAATTGATTGAACTAAGCACAACCTGTGATATTTCAATTATATAAACAAATAAAATGCTGAAATGAAATAACACACACACCAGAAATTTTGTTAACGAGGAAACCGCAAATGCAGAAAACCGGGACCTAGTACAACACATATTTCGAGAAATATGTAAGCGACTTAAACTCGGCTTGAAATATCAAATGTGTATAATATAAAGTCTATATAGATATATGACTTTTGTCTCAATAGGAGATTAAATAGAAATAGACTTGAGTGATAGATGAGTTCAAGTCTCCACATACCTTTTGTTGATAAAGTTCCACAAGCTCTCCATAGTAGTTCTTAGTCTTCAATCGATGAACGCGTGAAGTCTAAAGCTCAACTATACATTCTATCCTAATCCGAGTTATAGCTATAAGTAGACTAGAAATCAAGACTTATAGTTTTGGCAACTAAACTTGACAAACAAGCTTGAGATAGCAACGCTTATGAGTTCGACCGAGCAGTGCTCTAACAATCTCCCCCTTTGTCAATTTTAGTGACAAAACTATCAATACATATGGATTACAAAATAAATTGTAGCTTCTCATCCAAATGCTTGATTTCCTTGGTTCTTCAACATTACTCGAATCTTCGTCACTTCCAAGTACTCCAGTGATTCTGAACGTGTTCAACTTAGCATCATAGTTGCTGAAGATCCGTAGCCATCACAATAAGAAAACAATTATTCTCAATCATTGTTATACAATGTCATAGTATTATTACACAACATCAAAGTCCAATTGTATCACAACTTTGACAATAATACTACGGTGATATGTATCACTCCCCCTTAGTCAATACTTCATATCACAATGAACCCCCCCTACATAATGATCTCAGAAACCATATGTATTTGTAGTG
Source organism: Papaver armeniacum (assembly GCA_023531295.1). Lineage (NCBI taxonomy): Eukaryota > Viridiplantae > Streptophyta > Magnoliopsida > Ranunculales > Papaveraceae > Papaver > Papaver armeniacum. The sequence continues at coordinate 180,837 of JAJJWW010013657.1, forward strand.
TGAAAAACACAATAATTCTCTCCCTCTTTGTCAATATAAATTGGCAAAGGTACGAAAACTAGCGGAATCATAATGAAATTCTCATAGAGATACTTCATGACTAAAAGAGAACATATCAACTTTGTTTCGATGATTTTTCATAGTCGAAATATAGTGTATTCATCAAGGAGTTTATAAAGATACAAGAAAACTCATACAATATTCCACAGCCGCACCCACCACAAAGATTTGGCAATTAAGCACAAGTTCAATTAAGAACTCCCCCATAAAATGTCATTCCCGAAAAAACAACAAGAGCGACCTTACTTTTACAAGAAAAGAAGAATTTCTTTGGAAACTAAAAAATTACATGAAACATGATTTTGTATCCAGAAAACTCAATTAAATTAACCACAAGAGAACCCATGATTAATTTAATCGGAAATGCTCAACATAAGAAAGCTTACGGAGCCATACATTACTTTCACATATAAGTGGATCATGGAAATATCTATACTGCGGAATATTCAAAGATTCATTATATTTTTCATCAATATTTGCATAATGATACCATAGACTTAATCTTTGTAATCAAAATTTCATTCTATTATTCATCAATATTTGCATAATGGCATAATAGACTTAACTTTTGACATATATGGGACAATCATAGTTCACGGACGCAAACACACATAGCCCATAACAATTTTTGCAATATATAAAACCAATAAAGATTAATACTGCAAAATCATATTCCAAATAAACTTTAGAATTTAAATAAATAAAACTAAAAACATTGCAAGATGAAAATCGTATACTCAACAACTGAGTTATCAAATGGAAGAACAACTCAATTTGAAAAATCTCCAACGACTTATCAAATGCATCAACAACAAATGCAATTAGATCAAGATAATGCAAAAGTGTCTATGGACCTTAGTAGGTTTTTTCCGAACGAAAACATATATTATTGACGCATGCAAAAGGATATTTTGAAGAGGATGAATATAATCAACGTTGAAGATTCAGAAGATGATGATGTAATCCATCTCTAATTGTTTTATCTTTTATTAAGTTTAGTTTTTTAATTTCTAGTCTGGGTTTAAATTAAAAGTGTTGTCCTAAATTTCTAGTTAGTACAGTTGTTAACTTAATTAAAAAAATGTTGTCTAAATTAATTTAGTTGTTGTTTAAATTAATGAAAGGTTTGAATTTCGAGTAACCAACGGTTCAATTTTCAAACTAATATTTTTAAATAATAGAGTCGTTACATTTTTTTGTCTACATAAAGACCTCATTATCTACAAAACACAAAACCAATCCTACTTATAGTTCTTCCTTCCTTCTAAAAACCTAACCATGCCTCCACAGTACACACTAAAGGAGGATACCGATTTGATACGTAGTCTTTGCAGAGTTATGAGGATTCGTCAAACAACTTTAGTAGAAAGTGGGGATCGTTTTTGGTCACATGTATGGAGGATGTTCAGATATTGCGTTTTAACGGTAATAATAATATTAGAATGTATCCAAGTTTACGTGGATGAAAGCAGAACAATTATAAATAATTGCAAGACATTCATGAGGTGTTTACAAAATAATAATAACGACGGAGAGGCTACGATGAATGAATTTATCCAAATAAGAGGGTATCCGTTCATCCATTTCGAGGCTAATGAAATGTTTGGTATTGAAATCCATGATTAGTACGATTCAATATTTGTTATACTAAAGTTTATCACTGTGTTGTGTTGTGTTTTAATGTGATACTAGCAGTTTTATAGTTAATAGTTTTTTTTAATTAAACTAATGTTCTTTAATAACTTAAAATAGAAATTACAACTGATGATTCGATTAAAGAGTGTAATGCCCTGCCCAATCATCTTAACATCGCGGATGATAGGTCCGAACACATTACATGTTATTATTTTTCCTGGTGCGAGATTCACGATCAATGCCGCTTCGAAATGATAAACGGCTCTCTCTCCAAGTCAGTATATGCATCTTGTGCAGCGAAATTTTCCCCTTTGTGTCTAGCGAGAAACTTATTGTAATTGAGGCATAGTTGATAGGTGTAGAATACACCGTATTTAATATCTAGTATTTATGCTTTCTTTGCGAGTTTTCTTGTAAATTATGTATCTTATGTGTGCTTTTGAGTTTATTAGGTGCAATGGAGTCATTTGGAGCAAAAAGACCAATTGGAACTCGTTCAAATACAAGATTTCTACTTTTCATTGTGTAGAGGACGAGAAGATGAAGACAATGCCGAAAGAATGGAGTCATTCCGACATTGTATGAAGAAGTTATGGGCGAAACAAGAATGAAGTCTGGAACCCAAAGCGTCGTCTTCGGGATCGACGGTTGAATGAAGATCGCTAAGGGAACCCTCATGTTAAGGGGCGGACATTTTCAAAGGGACTGCTAAAGGAGTCTGGTCTTTACGTAGGGGAAGCCTTGAGAATTCAAAACATGTTAAAGGCACCAGGATAATTCTTCGAGGGCTGCCACCTTCATCTTCTTCCCATGATTAGTGGTAACGAGTTGATCACATCAGATTGTTGTTTTTCACTGGAATTTGCATGGTTGGTTGTGAACGGAGAAGACGAGTAGGGTTGCTAATGATCACGTTCTATGGCCGTGAACGAGATGGAGCCGTAGTCATGGAAGTAGAGGATAGGGAGTTACCGTGATCACATGAGCTCGAGAGAAGACGGAGACGGGTATCGTGTGTTAAGAGCTCGTGATGGTTTGGATCGTTGGTTGATCAAAGATGTATCGGCGAGAGTTGTTTAGAGGAGAAGGAGAAGAACGGCTCGAGTTTGGTTTTGATTCTCGGTGATGTTGTTGGCGGTGATGGTGATTATCGGCAGAAGTTGATGGAGCTCGAGATGAGATTACAAAGATGGAGGACATTGTAGACTAGACGAGGGGAAGAGCTCGAGAAAGGTTGCATGGCTTTGATGATTCTAATGGAGCTATAAACGAATGGAACGGGAAGAAGGAGATGAGCTCGTGGACCGTTAGCGAGTGATATCAAGAGAACTTTGGCTCGAGACAGAGATGGATGGATTTGTGTTTGGCAGAGAAAAACTCGAGAAGAAAATGACAGCCCGATGAAGGACGGGGAGCTCGTGCGAGATGGAGAGCTCGTGATGGTGATTGTCATGGGAGTGTCGTGGCTGATCTCGATGAAGCGGTAACTCGAGCTGTAGTGACGATGAAACTCTCTTCCGGAAGTACAAAGAGTGATGGAATAGTTAGCTTCGTTGTTGGAAGATTTGCAGAGATTATGATGTTGTACTATCGGTTATTGTTTCATGGAGTTGACGACGAGATGAGGTTGAAAGGAACTCGAGCTTGGAAGTAGTTATGAAGTCGTGGACCGGTGGAAGAAGGTCCGAAAATTTGGAAGATATGATTCGGTAATGGTGTTGGCTGCGGCTTAGGTGATCGTGGTGATGGCGAGAGAATATGGTGTTGCTTTAGTAACCATGAATGACAAGTGAGTTTCAAGTGATGCGAACGAGCTTGGCGGTGAAGAATGGTGTGCTCGGTTTGTATGGGAGCCGAGAAGGAGTTGCGAGAAATAAGAAACCGAGAGGGAGAGCAAAACAGAGGAGTTAACCTAGGAGAAGCAAGAATCCCGAGGGAGACATACGGTTGGAAATTCTACCATGGGAAAAATTAGATTGCAGGGACAGATACGGTGGTGTTTTCCAACCGTAAGGAAACACGGGGAGTTTAGAGAAGTTGGCCGTGAAATGATAAGAAGATGAATAAAATTTACCACATCGGGTTCCACGGAACCGACAGGCCATTTACAAGCTACTAACGAGAAATGGGTCGGGCTTCGCCATACACACAAGCGACCTTGGACCCGACTTCTCTTTGGGGATTTTGGCGACTTACTTTGGTGACCTACTTCAACCTGGGTGTAATTTGCACGGACACAATTTTAAGGAGGTGCACTTTCCTATTTTTGCGAGGTTTCCTAGTTTCTTCAAGAAGAGGTTACAAAACTCTATATATAGAGAAGCCTAGGCACAATTTGGGATATCATATATCTTTGATCTTATATCTTTATTCTCTTCTTTTTCCTCTACTTGTTTTCTAGGGTTTAGAACATGAAACTTCTCTTTCTTCTTGTGATGAACTCCTTGAATATGAGTACCTAAGTTTATTATTGGTTATGGAATAGTTGGATTTCACATAATATGATTCTTTGATTCAATATATTAGTTTTGTCTCATAATTATCGTTTGCAATTCTCTGAAAATATTGTTTTATGATTGATTGATTGTTTTGTCAAGTTGCAAATTGGTAGAACTTCTAATCACATCTATTGCTAGTTTAGGGTTTATTATACGAAAAAGTGATATTCCTTGAATACAAGTAGCATAATATGATTATAGTTTGTAGTGATATATTCTTATGATCATATGTGAATCGTAACCTTTGTTAAATTGAATTAGTGCGCTTTCCACGTTCGATTGCTTTGATTGGCTTTGATTTCATAGAACTTAATGCATCTAGGGAATTAAACTTGGTTAGTGCTTTTACACGTTAGGTTGTTCCTTTAGATAGAATTCATATTCGCATCTTTTAATGTGTTTGTTGATGACATGAGGAGATTTGCGGGATATACTTGCGATCAAGGTATTCTAGGGTCTTTGATAAAAGTTGAGATTAAAAATCAATTCTAGTTATTGTGAAAAGCATGTTAGTGAATGAAAACGAAATCCTTAACCAATGTCTCTTCTATCTTATTTGTTTGCTTATTTGTTTCTTTGTTTTTATATTTGCTTAGTTTATAAAAATCAGAAAATCCACCCGGTGTTTTATATAGGAAACCATAACAATTTGACAACCTAGACCTCTCTGTGGGATCGATCCTTTCTTGCCCTTGCTATATTTATATTTTGAGTAGTAAGAAAGTGTAATTTATTTTTGACGCTTACGACCGCGATCAATAGTTTCCTAACATGAATCGTCCTTGAAAAAACGTGGTCTGGTTCATAATCATAGCGTGGTTGCTTGGACTCATCGCATGTCTGTTTAATGAAAGGACCCCAACCAACTTGAGTCCAAAATATACTCTCATGTTGTTGATCTTCGGGAAGATCCTTCACAATGTAATAATTTCTTACCCATTCGGTCTCTTCCTCAACATCCTTTAACCTTTCCCTAAGTTGGAACCGTTCTTGACCTCGTTTCTTTGCCATGAGTTTCTCTTCATATTGTGTCGCGACCGATGACAAAGCTAGGGTTTCTGCTGTGGTTTTTTGTTTGCTTAACACTTCATCCATCACATTAATATATTTGGTAGGTGATGAAGACGTAGTTGCGTTTGTAGTTGCTTGTTCGCTTCTTTTGTATATCTCTTCTTCCATTGCAGCAATTGATTTGGTTGTTAGCTTGCATCTTTTAAGAATCTTTTCGATTGAATTGGTGGTTGATGATGGACTTGCCATTGAATAGTTGTTTAACTTTGATTTTCACCTCATAGGTTTCTGTTGTACACGACCACCGGGTTATCTTCCTTATATAGGAAAAAAATCCAACATGTATGTTGCACTGAATGGCTATTTTTCTTAGAATTCGCGCGCAACGACTATATTTCTTAGAACTCGTTCCCAACGGCTATATTTATTAGAACTCGCGCCCAACGGCTATGTTTCTTAGAATTCGCGCCCAACGGCTATATATTTTTTCTATAAGAATATACTAGTGGAAAATATTTTTCCTCACCAACAACAAACTCAAATCATTCTCAAATATATATAAATCTCAATCATGTATTCTAACTGCTCGAGTAGAAATAGAGAACAAATAGTATGTGTGGAATCAAAAGAGGTTTGTCCATGTTGTTTCATGGATAACCATAGTCCGCTTTCAATGCCCATGGATATATACAAAATGTCCGCAACGAGGTTGCAGACACTAGGAAGGTAAAGGAGTCCATACCGGGATAAGATAAGGTATTTGGAATGTGATTATGCTAAATGTCCAGGAGAAGCACAATATGCTTGGAGGATGCAATGAAAGATGCAATCAAACAAGAAAAAGTTGACGAACTCTCGCAAGAATTTCAAACTAAAAGGAAAGGTGGAGTTTGAATGCACTAAGGGGATTCCATGTCAAACTCGTGGTTGTAATTTCTTTATGGAAATGCATAGGTCTAGTGCAAAGAAAACACATGGAAAATGTTACTGAAATGCCCTAATGTCATACGGTAGAATGGAAATTGAATAGGTGTTGTTATGTTTTAGTTTAATCAAGAGTTTGAATATGAATTGATGTAATGTGCTTTTTAATAATTAGAAGAGTTTAAATTTGATGAACATGATGTAATGTGATTTTAAAATAATTGATAATACTTATTTTCATATTCGTATTATTCAAAATTACATTGAGCACGTGCAACAAGCATTTAAACCAATAGGCGGCCCTATTGGACGAGTTATGTCTCGTGAGGGTTTACAGAGAGATATACCCACAAAACCTGTTATAAGAATAAATTGTTTACTCTTCATCTGAATCTTCAGATGATGAATCTTCAAAGGGGGACAGGTTGTACTTTGGGAAGTTGTTTTTCAACATCACATAGCAGTTAAAAAATCTTAATTTTTTCCCTTGTTTTTTTTTTTTCGTAACTCTCCAAAGTCGCTTCCTCCTACAACAAAAGAAAACAATATCAATTTCCGTTTGAATTATTCAACAATTCAGTACACATACACATACTTGGTAGGTAAGTTTCTTATGATTTCTGAAGGTACTGGAGCCTTTAATAGGTATAAGGTTCTTTGTATATATACATATTGTTTCACTTTAGAAGTGATAATCTTAAATCTTGTTTTCGAGACTTAGCCGTTCGTTCATTCGGATTCCTGTATGTATAGTAAACCTTTGTAGCATCTCCGCTCCCAAATGCTTGTGTTATTTGGTTGTTTATCTTCTTCATTTCTAGATTAACATCGACCCATAAACTAATTAACAATCAATTCGTCATCCGTCGGATTATAACCCACCATAATTAAGAAAGAAAAGTGTTGTTTTGTAAATAACAATTTGGACAAAAGAAGTGTTTATTTTCGTAGATGGAGAAGAGAGTTGGTTGAACTAATGTGTTTATTGGTAAACCATATGTGATCTATTTATTCATGGTCGTATACATATCCATATACTGCATAAAGAGATTTCACGGATAAGTATACATATCCATATAATGTACAAAGAGATTTCACGGATAAGTTTACATATCCATATATTGTACAAAGAGATTTCATGGATAGTTATACATATCCATATACTGTACAAAGAGATTTAAATGATATCACTTGTAATCATAATCGTAAACCACATGGCCATCAAATAAAAACGTATTCATTGGCATACATAATTGAATCCCAAAATAATTTAAAGTCCCTCTTACATATGCATGTAGCATTCGAACTTTTAAACACAACAAATAAAGGGTTATCATACATCCGACTCAACATCATCATCATCATACAAATCCTCACCATCGTATGCAGCCTCCCTCGTTATCATCCTCAACATCGTCATCGTCATCATCATCGTCCTCGTCCTCATCATTGTCATCATCCTCATCGTTATCTCCATCATGTTCACATTCGTCTTCTACATGTCCGTCTCCATATACATGTTCAACTGCATGTTCAAAGTCATCTAGGATTTGATCATTGTAATCTCCATAATAATCAAATGCACCATCCTCGTTTTGAACAGGAACGACTTCTTCTTCTAAATATGTATCATCATAATCTCCATCTGATGATGGAAGTACCACGTATTCCATATTTGTACCCTCCAAACTAGACAAGTTCGCTGCATGGCCTCCTCTACTAGGACACGCAACAATGTTCTTGACAAGATCCGTTTCTTAGTTGTAGGTGCATTTCTAGGTTTTTCGTAGTTGACATAAAAACCACGACCAATATTGGTAGGTTAGGAATCGGAACAGAACAACTCTTCCCCAATCCGTATCCCGACGTTCATGCTCATAATTAGGTTCAAGTTAGATTGTTTCCCATACTTACACGGTGATCCGACAATTCTGAATTTACCTTGGAGCACTGCAAAAGCACGCTCGACATCCTTTCTTTTAGCCATTTGATACTTGTTGAATCTCACATGCTCGTGAATGTCTAATGTCTGACTGAAAGCTTGTACAATTGTAGTGAACTTTGGATGGATACCATCGGCTAAGAAATAACCCATATTGTATTGGTGACCATTGACGACATAATTGCATGGAGGTGCTACACCCTTTAGCATGTTATCAAAAGGGGTGAGTGTGCCAACACATTCAAATCGTTGTTTGATCCGGGCATTCCAAAAAAGCATGCCAAAACCACAAATCGCATGATGCCACCGCCTCTAATACCGGACTACTATGTTTCTCTTGACCTCGGTAAGTTCCTTGACAAGCTATCGACAATTGTTCCATGACCATTGCATACAATTAACACTACCAAGCATTTCAGAAAACCTCGTTCCGCATTCTCACCTAGCAACCTCTGAACATCTTCAGGAGTGGGTTCACGCAAATATCTTTCTCCAAAAGTCATGCAAATGGTGTGGCAAAATCTTTTTAGATAATAGTATATTGTAGTGGCACCCATACGAGTATAATCATCGACACTATCAGCTGCCAAAGATTTTTTGCATAAACATTTCATCACAAACAACTAATTTCATATGCGGAGAATGCCCCATAGTACCGGTTGTATCCGGACGTTGTTGCCATTCGGATCCACATCAAGCAATTTTCCTAACAATTTCTCGAATAGTTCTTCCCTCATGCCTAGACGTTGTTTGAATTGTCTTGAGGTATAACCAGTTCCAGGTGTAAAATAATCATTCATTATTTTCGCATCATGCCACACTCGATCATGAGTTATTACACTACGTGTCTGTACCTCCCAAGGTACCGGTTGACGAATAATACGCAACCGTTCATCCAAACAAAGTTGTGTAAACATTAGCAAAGCTTTCTCTTCTTCGTCACTAGAAGTATCCAAATAGATTCCATATTTAACTCTCACATAGGCACGCATTAGACTCATTATGTACCTTTGCAAACAACAAACATAGTATCAATTTGTCTATACAATACATACATACAAGTCAATCAATGTTATACATCGATAGAATAGTAGTTTACAAACATTTCATTTAACATAAATCAAGACACACAACAAGTAATAATCATGGATTTTTTACTAAATCTATGTTTTAATTATATTATTGATTGATATTGAATTGCATACTACATACCTAACCAACCTAATATTAACAATTTCATCAAAATCAAAATCAAATTAATTTTAAACCCTATAATTAGAATCACTCACCTTTGATGATTTTGTTGATGAAATTCGAAATTGAATAATGGATTTGTTTCATCTTGGAGTAACGATCAAACCCTTTTAATTTAAGCCAACGAATCGCAATGAATCAATATGAAAATCAAAAGGGGACAAAAGGGTTTTCAAAGGGTTTTGAGAGGAGGAAAAAATAGAGAAAAAGAAGAAATGGGAAATCCGAGTGGTTGCTGTAAACTTATACCTATAAAACGAAAACTCAGTAGCCGTATTGGTCAAGTCAGCGAGTTGACTTATACGGAAACTCAGTAGCCGTATAGCGGTATAACACTATTCATACAGAATCTGAGTTTCCGTATCATATAGGAAAGGGATAAAAGGGTACCATAGTGAGGCTGCCTTCCGTGTGATTTCCCTTCCCTACAAATGAGGGATAGGGAAGGGATGCCCTGCACCATAATGCTCTACTACTATAAGACTCAAATGTGATGCACTTTCTTTCCATGTGTTGGAAGGTACAACTGCATGAGACACGGGTGTAATAATGTTAATAATGTTTCACAAAAGAGAAAGATATTACGCCGGTATGCTATAGCTAATCCACAATTCTGTATACTAGAAAAACTAAACCTAAACTCTTTTCTCCTTATAGCGTTGATGCCCGATCACTGATTTCATATTGCATCGCTAACTGATTCATGTCCATAAATCAAATAGTAAGGTGTTATAGTAGTGTTGGAAGTCATGGTATTTGTTGGAATTCTTATGTTCATGGATATTGAATTAAGAAACAAGAATTTCCTAATTCTTAACGAGTTCTGTACTATGGAGGATCCTGAGTTTGAAGAATCGGGAACTTCTTAGTCTAATTGTTGTATTTTGGAATATCGATTTTTCATACCCATTGTTTTGATCTGATAATATAGATTTTTTAATTTGATGGTGAATGCGATCAATTTTGCTCAACTTTTTCATGATTTTTCTTGTCATCTTTCGGTCTCAATATCAACCATTGATGGCAGGAAAAAATAATTTTGAGTGATTATCCAGATTTGATCGATTAAAAGTTAAAACAGAAGAAAAGAAATTAGATGGTTTGGTTCGGTTCGGTTGTAAATACAGGTTCGGATAACCAGACCCATACCTATTGTCTTCGAAACCAAAAAAATATCCGAATTGACTGTATTTGTGCTCTGTTTTTGAAGGCAAGCAATTTCAGTTTCATCTGTGAGTTTATCGAAATCGAATCAACAAGGGGACTAAACTATTGAAATGGATACTCTTTATTGTTATTTTTGAATGAAATACGAAGTCTAATTTGTTATTGGCCGACTATAAGGAGGCTTTCTATAGGGTGACTAAATGGATTTTGTCCGTCACACTTTTATTGTCCTCTTTTTTTATCAATTTTTGTCTTATGATTTCGTCAAAATTTGATAATTTTTGAAGTTTTTTTCTTCAATTTTCAATTTAATCCGAACATTACTGCTGTATTCTTGGTCAATTTCGATTCAATGATCAAAAATTATATGTAACAGCAAGGAATTCGATTGAATTAAGAAATAAGGAATGATAATGATTTTCAATTTTGAAATAAATCCATCAAATTTAGCTAATTACAATGAATTTGTACCAAATTTCTTAACAAAAAAGAACTTCATTAGAAACCAATTAACTAATTTTATCAATTACACAGTCTAATTTCAAGTTGCTTAATCTCTGTAAAAAAAAACAGAGTTAATCAGTAGCAATCGATCGAACAGAGTTCTTTTCCCAGAATTTCGGGTTAAGAAGATGGAGTCGTGGGCCGGGTTAATCCGGATATGGTCCGTAACCGGGACAGAAAAGACCAAATACTATTTTAACCCGTTCATTATTGATGTTTGCTCGTTGGTTTGATTATCAGTTGAATTGATTTTCTTTATACACAGAAAGATCCAATCACCGGTTAGTTTGTTTCTCAAAATCAAATTTCATAAAATTTGATCATAAAATAGTGCCGAATTCAAAATTTTATAAAGATGAGAAATAGCATTACTGGACATTTCAGTGAAGAAGGCTAACATTTCAGATCCAGTCCTCTCTAATCCTACCCATCGAAACCATATTCGATCTACAACATACATGGTTGATGATTGTGTTATCTCTTCATGATTACTGGACGAGTTAGAATTTTGAGAATATATGGTAAGCTTTATTGTGGATATTGTGTTAGATTGTTCTTTTTCTGAAGGGCTGCTTTTGTTGTTGTTTTGCTGGAGAGATTTATTAGTTTCAGATTGCAGCTTTAGTTGTGAACTGATCCAGTTTACAATAGCAGTAATTTCTACAATAAATTCTAAATGGATACTCAGCGTAACACGTTTTGTCACTTGTGACATACAGTAGATTACCGAGTTTCAGTTTTTTAGTAGGTTGTGCTTCAGTGCTCCTCATGAATTCAGCAGACTAGGCAAAGTTTGAAGGTGGGGGCAATCTTAGAACTGATAATATGGCTCATGTAATTCTTAACTTTAGCAATCTTAGAATCTATTATCAGTAGTTGATTTGGAGAGTAAAGTCGTAAAAAAACGCTTAGAAAAGATCCTAGAACTGTGCCAAGCTGATCTACGAAGACTTAGTGATCCAATGATCCCATTTGTAGGCGGGTACCCTTTTATTGATAAACAAACTCATGATATGGTTTTACATCAAGTAAATGTGTGTTTGTTTGTAGTAACTGACTCTAACTTTCTTAGTAATAGTGTAACCTCTGCTCAGGCCAAACTTATGAAACAGAAGCTTTTGGTACTTCTTCCCATAGGCTACAGGCTGAGCTTCGGATTCTTGGCATAAACAATATTGATAAGTTCTTTATTACAATCAGAGGTAAAAGGTTTACCCAGCCCGTTCTAATTAATTACTATCTATGTATCCTGGTTCCATATAAGAGATACCGTGGATGGATGTGGTGTAATGCCTGAGATATATTTTTATTTACTAATAGATTTTCTGTTATTACAACTTCATCTCAATAGACAAAAGGTACAAGTAAAAACATGTTAGACAATCATTTACCTTCGTTTCGACCTGCGAAGCATGCCTGCATCTTACAACCATTTGTTTGTCAAATGGTAACAAAACATGGTTAATGTCTTTGTTACTTGATATGGTTCTCCAACTCCATGATTCCTGAACTATATAGAATACATTAGCTTCATTCACAGTCGCTGGACTACCAATTACGATCAACATTTGTTTGTAACAGTTCGTTTTCTTTTATTGACCTGATGTATTTGGCTTACAAGGTTGTAGTAAAGTCCAAAACTCGGATGTTTTGATTTGGTCGTTGTGTCTGCATTTAGAAACTTCTGTAGAAGTTTCTTCCCATTGTAAGTCGAAAATCGTATTTCTAGATAACTCCTTGTTTCCTCACAAGTAGAGATTGATTAAAATGGAAACGTATAATATTCCTCTCTTTTCTGCCAAGGACCTGCGGTTTTGGTTCTAGCATTTCTAAGTTCTTAATTATTAGTTTATGCTTGGCATAATTTGTGCAGGTATGTTACTACTGAACTAGCATCTGATATTGTCATCAATGTTGGAGACGTTAAATTCCATCTACATAAGGTAACGATTGTTGTGGAAAGTTTCTTGAGCTGTCAACTTGTTGTCATCTCAAAGTTTACATCTCTAACTATTGAAACATGATCTCTAATTTCAGTTCCCTCTCTTAGCGAAGAGCAATTACTTGCAAAAGCTTGTTTCAAAAGCCAAGGACTAAAAGACCGGGTTAACCTGCATGGTTTCCCAGGTGGACCAAATGCTTTTGAGATCTGCGCTAAGTTTTGCTATGGTATGACTGTCACATTGAATGCATACAATGTCGTTGCTGCTCGATGTGGAGCAGAGTACTTAAAGATGACCGAGGACATTGAAAGTGGGAACCTCATTTTTAAAATTGAGATTTTCTTAAACTCCAGTGTGTTCCTTAGCTGGAAAGATTCCATCATTGTTCTCCAGGCAACCAAATCTCTTCTGCCTTGGTCTGAGGATCTGAAAGTGGCCGGGAGATGTATAGATTCCATTGCTTCAAGACTTCTGTGGACCCTGCAAATATCAATTGGGCCTACACCTATAGTCGGCATTAGCTGTATCAGAACCTGGAAATGGTTTACCTTTCCAACCAAAAATCCCAGTAGTTCCCAAGGATTGGTGGGTTGAAGATATATGTGACCTTGAAATTGACCTTTATAAGAGAGTTATGGTAGCTATTAAGTCGAAGGGGAGAATGCTGGGTAATTTGATTGGAGAAGCACTCGAGGCTTATGCTGTCAGATGGCTACCAGAATCTGTGGAGGGTTTGATAGCCGATGGCCATACCCTGAAAAACAAGTCTATAATTGAAACAATCATCTCACTATTGCCATCTTATATGGATGCTGGTTGTTCTTGTAGTTTCCTACTAAAATTGTTGAAAGTTGCTACTTTGGTTGAAGTTGGTGATATACCCAGGGCGGAACTTGTCAAGAGGATTAGCTCGCAGTTAGATAAAGCTTCAGTTCAAGATCTTCTGATTCCAGCAAGATGGCCTGAAACTACTGTTTACGATATTGCACTTGTGCAGAGCCTTGTCAATGGGTTTCCCAAGAAACATCCGCAAGAATTGGATTATGCTGAAGAAAATGAGAGAAGCAAAGGTGATTTAGTATTGTGTCGTGGTGTATGGATGGATGTTGGTAAGTTGATTGATGGTTATCTTGCTCAAATTGCTTCTGATCCCAACGTTTCACCTCAAGCTTCGTTGAGTTTTCTCAGTCGATTCCTACGGTGGCACGCCAGTTCAAGACAGTCTGTATAGGGCCATTGATATCTACTTAAAGGTCAGTTTAATGCTGGAGATATTTTCAGTTACCTAACATCTCGTTTTTCATTTGACAAAAAGCTGGGAAAAGTAATGAAAGAAAATAAACAAATTGACCTCTAGGACATGACACTTTACCTTCAGCAACAGTTAAACAAAGAAGAATAGGGAACACTAGACAGTTCAATTTTTATAAAGATTGCAATTAAATCGAAGTCGAGTCCTATGCAAAAAGAATCATAATGTTAAAGGAATATCAGAAATTTGTGTGGAAACATGAAAAAATGTTTTGGCGTGTTCTCTTAGTGGTCGACAAAGGTATGGATTTTCTTACAGAAAGACTTCAAATTTTTGCATCAAACTCTTTTCAGTTTGTTTATGATATCTCTGCCAAGACCATTTGGGATGTGTGGTGCAAAAAAATTCCAGATTTGAAAAATTTATCATCTGCCCAGAGGTTATTACATAGCCCTCTAACAGTTTTAGGAGATTTTGACTTTGTTTAATATTAGCTTTGGCGAAAATTAAGTCAGTAAATGACTAATCGAATGACATTTTTAATTGATTTTAAAACCAGATATAAGGCCTCTACTTTCAGCATCAAAAAGGGTCTTAGAGAAGGACCGACGAAGTGTCAACTCGCAAATAATATTTTCTACTTCTCTTTACACTAGCAAGTAATATAATGAAAGCAGATACGTCCCAAGGGAGGTATTGAGCAAAAGTTATTATAAAATATTCTTAGCAAAGATGATTTTATTGTAAAAATTCTGGAAATCACAAAGTTGTATTTAAATATGAGATGGAATTGATTAAGGATTCATTCTCGGCCACGGAACATAAACCAAATCGATATATAGCATGTTCTTCGCATTATCTCTTTACTAAAAACCCCTGGAATAATTAGTATGCTCAACTATTAGTTATTATCTCCTAAGATCACCTGGATACGGAAGCACTCGACTAGGATTATACTTATTCAAGTTACCTAGAGGTACGCTTACTAGGTATGATTTAAACAAATGCTCTGAGTTTTATGAGATAAGGTTACTCCTAGTGATGAACTCAAAAGCTTGAATCACCTAATGGTGTCAATTTATACATACGGGTACTTAACAAAGTCCCATCATCAATACCCATATCGCTACTTGTGTTTGTAGTTTCTAGACAATTACGGGTCGAAGAAAACCAAAACTAGCAATAGAATAATCAAGCAACCATTCAATTTGCAACTTAAATGATTGAGAAATAACTCATAAACATTATTGGTACCGTATAGAATGAACAATAATAAGACAATTGCAAGAAAACAAGCTTTTAAAATATCAATTTGAGTTCATGTTAGGACGTTGAAATCGTCTCTAATCAAGATGCTTAGCTACCTGGAGTTCATGGCAAAAGAAGAATAAAAACAGGAATGCAAAATCAAACATTTGCAGTGGAGATGAATATGGAATTGATGTTGGCTGGCATGCCTTGTGATAACGGAATGGTGGTAGTGAAATAGTGCTGCTGTTGGCTTGGTGTTGTATCGCCGAACTCTCTACGTCAGTATCTTTGGTAAAATGATGGACTGATAGATGATGTAGCTGCGAACTGGAGGTTATGAAGATGGTAATGAAGGGTGGAGTGTTGGTGATATGCAAGTGGTATGAGGTGGAGATGGTTATGTGGATGCAAAGTGAGATGCAGGTGGTAATGGGTTGGAGATGGATATGCGGGTGGATGGAGATGTATATTCAGGTGATAGTATGCTGGTGGAAATGCGAGTATGGGTGAGATGCGAGAGGGTGAGAAGGTGGTTGTTCAATGAGCAAAAACTCATTGTAACTAGGGTTGCTGTGATTGAAGGGGGTATAAGATAATCTCTCAGTATGCTTAGGTTTAACCCCTTTTATAGCTCTACAAGTCATGTGAATTCGAATCGGATTGAACCCAACTTTTATTTCTTCGCAACTTCCAAATTCGTCTTTAATCCTCACCCTTTCTCGCTTCAATCAAACGGCAACAACAACATCCCCGAAGTTTCCCGTCTTGTCGGCCAGTCAAGCTACCTATAGTCTTATAATCGAAATACTTGTCTAACAAACCCATGTACTTACCACCGAACCACCGCTAACAATTGCTTTTTCCGGCCGCTTTCAAGTCGCTATGTTGAGTCTAAATGCAACCCTAACTCAACTTTCTTCCTTTATTATGCCGTGTCATTTTTAATTTCTAAACCATTGTCTAACCCCTTGAATCAAGATGCATCAAACCCATGCCGCAGAGTATGTGCGGTGAACATGACTTGGTCAATGATCAACTTGAAGTGAAGAACTCGTTCATGCCTTTCTACAAATAACTTGTGTGTAGTTTGTCGATGATACAAATTTGAACTATTTGTTTTTTCCTAAGCTCTTTCAATCTCCTTCCCCGCAAATTCATACAAAACCCATTCATTTAAATCATTTTATATCAAAATCACCCAATAATCTCGTCATTTATCATCACAACTCAATGGCATGAGTTCGTTTCGCATTTCGGCACAAAACTCATGTTCAAATCCTCTAAAACTTACTGAAACTCAATCCAAATGTAACCTAAGTTTTATTTATCTTGAATTGGAAGTCTCTTCTTTAATCCACTCTATTTATTGCCTATTTCAATGGCAGTACACTTCTTTCTTCTTTGACTTTCCGGTCGCAACACATGCCCAAAACTATCCAGAGACTCACCAACCTTCCTTCTCTTGTCTTGAATTCAAAATCCTCTTTGTTCCCTTGGTCTCAGCTATCGGACCCATGAGTTAAGTTGGAAATGAACTTGCAATAAAGCTGGTCTTGAACTATGAAGGACCGATGAAGTAGTTGCTAGGTTATATAGGAAGGGAGGTCGCCTCGATCATGAATCCTTGTTGCACTTAACAAGTATTCAATTGACACCAAGTGGTGTTCTTGAATATAATGTGTGACTGCTTCAACCCCAGTATTTCGTACTTGAAACTTTTGAGACTTGCAATTCTTGCTAACTTCAAGTCCATAGACTCGTAGAAGCTCGCCAAATTTTCTTGCTTCTTGTAACATGACTCAAAACACCTATAAAATAGAAGATGCGTAATATACAAAAATACAAGAGAGATAATAAAGAAAAGTATAAGAAATTGACATTCAAAAGATGCATTTTAGGCTCCCTATCAAATTTCCCCACACTTATTCTTTCCTAGTCCTCGAGCAAACAAAATTAAACTAATATACAACAACTCCATTTGCCGAGGTTACAATTAATTTTAGCGAATGTAACAAGCCTTTGAACCCCTAGGTGTCCCTAGTGGACGAGTTATAGTCTCGTCAAGGTTTACAAGAGGTGTACCTACAAAATATTTTACCCGATCCTAATTTCCAAGTGAAAATATATGAATGAATCCAAAATGAATATATGAGGAAGTACCCGATGCAAATCCAATTGACATATAAGTGGCGAGCTCTACTTAAAGTTGAACAAAACCACAATACTTAATCTAACTAACCACAATCACACGTGAATAGATTAATAAGATGGATATAAAGATAAATGGTGTGCGAATGTTGACTAAGGTGAACGATGTTTCCATATCCGTCCGAAAGTCACCGCTAAGACAAACCTATGAATCCTAATGGATTGAGAAACTGTCCTAATTCTAGTATCAACACAACCTCGCATATACAAGGAACCATCGGTCGATAATCGGAACCGTGATCGATTTTATTAATAGAACAACAATAACATTTTTTTTCCTTTTTCTCATATTTTTTTTTAAATTGACAACATGATTTGTAATGACCCGTCCCTCCACCGATATTGTCCCCACTTAGCCACCTGCGGTTATCCCAAGCGGTGTGGGATTTTTAACGGGCATCCTCATAGCGAATCCAGAAGAACTTCCTGGGAGATCACCCATACCTTGCTTGCTCCGCCCGAGCACGCTTAATCGCAGAGTTTTCTACCAACTCGGAGCCAAGTGTGCCGAAAAGGCCTCGGTGTTATGAAGGACAAACATTACTTATATTCCAATCTTCCAACCATCGGCCGAAATCTGGGTATTACAATACCACCACCTTAAATTGGAGTCGTCCTCGCCTCTAGAATATATATACAAGCCCGAGATCTCCGACGTTCTCGCCCCTCCCGAGACAAGTACTGGACCAACCCCTTCCAACAGCACCTTCCCACCTCCGTAGGTGACCCGTCGTCGCCTTTGATACCATTTGTAATGACCCGTCCCTCCACCGATACTATCCCCACTTAGCCACCGCGGTTATCCAAAAGAAAGTGTGGGGTTTTCAACGGTATCGCTTTAATCCGACAAACAACTTCCTGCGAGCGTTGGATGTGGGAGATAGAAATCTCAATGGCTGGGATGAACCGTGCGCAGACGTGCGCGATGCGTGCGCGGGCTTTGGCTTCTCGCTCCATAGACGCTTGTTTCCAATTTTCTCGCTTTTTGGCACCTCAAATTCTCCGAGCTTTATTTATTACCTAAAAACACAAAATTAATTAATACAAATATTTATTCTTGAAAACAAAGAAAATACGTAACTGGGATAATATCTCGATTTCGAGCACAAAAGATGAGCTAAATGCCAATAAAAAGGTGTATAAATATGCAATATTTGGCACTCATCAAATACCCCCAAACCCGAATTTTACTTGTCCTCAAGTGAAACAGTAAATTAGGAAATCCTAACTATACCCCTGTCAGCAGTCTTTCGAATGCATTTAGCGTATGCACTAAGCCTTTAAACCCCTAGGTGTGCCTAGTGGACGAGTTGTAGTCTCGTGAGGGTTTACCAGAGGTGTACCCACAAAACCTTCTCCAACTTCGAGTGTAAAAGAGTCTCAAGCCTCCAAGGAGCTATGAGGACATAGAGTTTCGCATGCTAGTAACAAGAAGTTAGAACTACCAAAGAACGCATTCTCATCCTTAAGTCGAGCGAGAAGTAACCATACCATATGAAAGAATTCGGATTCGATTGTGATCATAAGCCTCGACTTCGCTCACCATTAGCTAGGGTTTTATGATAATTGCACTCAAAAAAGACCGCTTTTAGTCTCTCATGTGTGCAGCGTGGAATAAAGAGAGAAATTCCTGCACACGTTGAAGGTAAGAAGGATAACCTTAGAAATAATTTCGGAGACTCCACGAAGTGTGGACAAAAAGAATCTTTTTCGATGATCTCTAAGAAAGGAAACCGATAGGTGTCTAAAACACCTTAATATTTATCTATTGTTTATGCTTTCTCATTAGTTTTCATGTAAATTATGTCTCTTATGTTTTGCTTTTGAGTATTTAGGTACTTTGGAGTCATTTGGAACAAAAGAAGAAGAAACGCCGCTTAAAAGACAAAAAGTGATGAAGAGATATTGAAGAGAAGAAGTGAATCGAGAAATAAGGGACGGTTGTTCTTTGATGAAAGAATTCGAGGAAGAAGAAAGCATTCATTTGGAGCAAGAAGGGCAAGAGCATCATTTCGTATGCAAAGTGCTATTCGAAGCACAATGGAGGAAAGGAGAGTCATTCTTTGGTGGCTTGTATCAACTCTTAGGGTGCCTAGAGTTATCCGGGTATCCCTTATCTACTCTCCCCGGGTGGCTATATCCACTCCCATTCCAACACAAAACCTAAAAATCGTATTCCTCTTCTCATTTATTTCTCTGTCTCAAATTGAGAAAAGAGAGGGAACCATGAAGGTCACGGCGTAAAGGATGTGAGGGTTTAATGCCATGACTGCAGTGGATATCTTCAAGGGTTACAAGAGGATTTTGAAGACAAGATGGAATCAGAGGAGGGGTACGAATGTTGTGGTGTTTGTTAACAGAGTTCAATGTAGATTATGGACAGAGTTTGCGTCAATTTTGGAGCTAAAAATCAGTCGATAGAAGTCGTTAATGCCATGGATTCGGTGGGTTATTTGGGTTAGTCGGTTGCTCAAGTTTATGTGGTGGTTGTAGCTCGATTGCGATGAATAAGTTTCGAACTGGATGAGGTTTTTATGGAGTTCTAAAGCAACAAAACAGCGAAGAACTGAAGCTGTTGCTGCTGGATTTTGGTGGAGTTTTGGTGGAATTTTGAGGACTAGATTGAACTGTGTATGTATAAGAACATTGGGTTTGTGTTGAATGTGAGTTTTCTGCAGGGAAGGTTATATGAAAAGGCTCACAAATCACTAGAAAAGCTATCCCTCCATATTCAGAGCCATTGCACATCAGATGTTCGATAACAGTTTTGAGTGAACTTCTCTTCACCACTGCAAGCTCGTCTGAAGTTGTTGCTGCTGAATTTTGTGGATGTTTTAGGAGTTGAACGTGAAGATGGGTACAATTCGGATTAGTTGCTGAAAGAAGAGATTGAGAGTAATGAATGAATACAGGGAAGAATTGATGATGTTCTTTGGATTGTGCGAATGATTTTGTGGGTTTTTGGGGTATCTCAACAAGAAGAAGAACAAGGAAAGGTGGTCGTGTTCGATGGTTTTTAGCTCGAGATGGAGCCGAAATGGGTTCGATTTGGAGATGAGATGTTGTTGTTGCTGCACTTCGGACGCGAGAATGTATGAACTGCAGTTCAGAGGCTATTTAAGGATGGATTTAATGCTTGTGTGCAGTGAAGTCCTAAGCATGAGAGGTGGAATTGGCAAGACAAGATGGGTATGAGCTGCAGTGAAGTTGATGCCGAGAAACAATGAGTTTTGTGGTGTTGTTGCTACCGTGATTCAAAGTGGGTTCGGTGATTGATGGGAGATTGAAGCTACAGATTGAGCCATGGATTGCAGGCAGGTTAGCTCGAGTTTGGAGTTTGGCAGTGTAGGGTTTGTGCTTTTGGAGGTGTCTGAGTTGGGAGCATTGCATGCTTGCAGTGATGGCTGGAACTGGAATTACAGGGAAGAGATGAGGTTGCTGCGACTGAAACTGGTAGGTTCTGGTGGTTATGAGACTCGCAGATGCTGAGAGAGTGTACGAATTGCAGGAGGAGTGGAGTTGCAGTCTTGTGTTGATGCTATTGTGATTCCAGTGGTGGTTAAGAGGAATTGAATGGGGAGTATGTGAAGATATGAAGTTGCCGTTAGTTGCTGTTTGGTGCAGCATGCGAACTGAAATTGCAGCTGTGTTAGCTTGGGTATGAGTATGAATGGTTGCAGGCACCTGGGATTACGGGGTCAGAGCTGAGTTGCAAGATAGGTGCTGCTGGGTGGTGCAAAGCTGTTACAAGGAACTGGTGCAGAGCTCAGTTGGGTTTGATGGCTAGGACGGATTGAAGTCGCAATAAGAAGTAGAATGGAATGGCAGGATTATTGTTTTGTTGTGCAAATCAAGTTCAAAAAGCAGGGAATGGATTTTGAAGTCGCAAAAACAAATGCGAAAGCGAGCTAGAATGGTGAGCCGGTGAGCATAGTTCCTAGAGCAGGATTTAACTTGAAGCATGAATCGCAATATTTGGTGAATCACGAGGGGGTATGAGTCGGATACAAGAGTTGGTCACGGACATATGAGCTATGGGTCACGCTTTTGGGTGCGTTTCGCAAGATAAGAAATTGGGTTAGTTGGTTTTGTGAATGTTTGAACTGCAGAGAAGCAAAGTTGAGCTACTGGAAATGTAAAACTCGCTCGGTGACGATTGTTCCGATGACAAAGGCGCTGAGATGCTTTTCCGGCCACGGATTAGGCCAATTCCGGCGGTGCACCAGTTTTCCGGGGACTTTCTGGGACCTCCGGTGACTACTTCCTGAGCATGTTTTCTATATGGGTTTCCTCCTATGTGGGCTTGGTGGATATATTGGGCTTGGACTACAATGGATTTGACCTAGTTTTGAAAGGAGAAAAAGGCTACATAAGGGAAACTTCTACAACTTGAAAAAAAGATATCACGTATTCTTCTTGGAGTTTTGCAGAGAGCCGGAGCTAGGGTTTGCTTTCATTTAATATTTTCATCTTCTTTACTTTATTTTTCCATTATTATTTGATGATGAACTCCAATATTATGAGTAACTAAAACTCTCTTTGATTAAGGGCGATTTCGAAGCCCGAAATATGAATCTATATTTGATATGAAAAACTTGTTCTCTTGCATTCATTAATGT
Organism: Papaver armeniacum; assembly: GCA_023531295.1. NCBI lineage: Eukaryota > Viridiplantae > Streptophyta > Magnoliopsida > Ranunculales > Papaveraceae > Papaver > Papaver armeniacum. The sequence goes on from JAJJWW010013657.1 coordinate 203,105, forward strand.
TATTGATTGATTTCTATCATGCTAATATTGTCTATGGATTATTTGTTAAGGGTTTAAGTTCGAAATTGAATCATTAATTCTTAATCTATTTGCTAGTTTGGATTTTCTTCGACCTGTAATTGTCTAGAGAAAATAAACGCAAGTAGCAATATATAGGTATTGATGATGGGACTTTGTTAAGTACCTATATGTAGAAATCAACACTAGTAGGTGATTCATGCTTTTGAGTTCATCACTAGGAGCAACCTTATCTCATAGAACTTAGAGCACTTGTTTAAGTCAAACCTAGTAAGCGTACCTCTAGGAAACTTGGCAAGTAGGAACCCAGGTGAGTCGAGCGCTTCCGTATCAGGTGAGCTAGGAGATAATAACGGAATAGTTGAGCGTACTAATTATTCTAGGGTTGTTAGTAACATGATTATGTGAAGAATATAGCTATCTATCAATTTGGTTTGTATTCCGTGGTCTAGAATGAACCTTTAATCAATTACATCTCATATTTGAATACATTTTACAATTTTCAAGATTTCTACAACAAAATCATCTTTGCTAAGAGTATTTGCATAACAACTTGAACTTCATACCTCCCTTGGGACGATCCTACTTACATTATACTACTTGCTAGTTAAAGAGAAGTAGAGAAATTTATTTTTGCGAGATTGACACCTCGTCAAAATTGGCGCCACTAAGGGAGGGCGATGGCAAGTTTAGTTGTTATTTTTATTCTTAGTTGTTATTTTTGCTTTTGATTACGATTTCAGCTTTACTTATTCAATCTCTTAGAATCGATTTTCAGGTACTAATTCTTTGGTGAATGCGTGGAGAGGGCGGACCAAGTCCAATTGGTATACGTCTTCGTTCGTGCACTTTACTTAAGGATTTCATTCGAGCGATCAACACTCCACTTCCTCAAAGTTCTACACCAAGTGAATTCTCGGACTCGGACGAAGAGGAAGACAACACAATGGGAGGTCGACCACCTGCTCCAAGAACACTCAAGGAGCTCACTTCTCCAAACCTAGATCGCGACCTTTATGTATTCAATTTGAATGGAACCATTGAGTTGAAACCACAATTGATTAACTTGTCTGCCCAAATTCGAGGTTTAGCGGGAGAAGATCCTAATCGTCACTTGCAACAATTCCATCATGTGGTGACTAGTATGAAGCAAGCAACTCAGAGATGCGGATATGGCTATGATGACAGGCTTTTCCTTTCTCTCTTTTAGATATCGCAGAGAGTGGTTCTTTTGCTTACCCGCTGGAAGCATAACCACATGGAATGGGATGAAGAAATTGTTCCTTGAGAAGTATTTTCCAAAGCATCAAAAGCAGGGCGTGATTCGCAAGGAGATTTGTGGTATTAGGCAAGTATCGGGAGAGACTCTCCATGAGTATTGGGAGCGCTACAAGAAGCTTTTAGCTAGCTGCCCACACCACCAAATCAGCGATCAACTTGTGATTCAATATTTCTACGAAGGGTTGCTTTCTAATGATAGAAATTTGATCGATGCCGCAAGTGGTGGTGCACTTACCAACAAGACCATTGCGGAAGCTACAAGTTTGTTGGAGAATATGGCTGCGAACACTCAATCATTCTACACTCGAGATGAATCGACAGAGAAGGAAGGTGAATGAAGTTGGCAATTCTTCACACATGGAACAAAGGATGGGCAACATGGAGAGAATGATGACTCAAATAGCTGCAATTGTCATACCATCATCATATACCGAAGATGTTGAGCAAGCAAGTGCTATGTACCAAAATCAGCAAAGGCCGAGGTACGATCCGTACTCCAACACATACAACCCAAGGTTGGCGTGATCATCCGAATTTCGCCTATGCAAACAAGCAAGTCAGCTGCAAATCCTACTTTCAATCAACAAGGAGGATATCAATTCATGCAAAGACCACCACAAGAAACTCAAGGCACGAGTATAGATGACAAGTTGAATCTCATTCTCAACACAATGGTGCAAGATAAGCAAAAGACAAAGAATGGATATGAAGGGCATCCGAACACAAATGGGTCAATTAGCTAATGCCGTGAGCAAATTGGAAGCACAAGCGGAGGAAAACTTCCTTCGCAACCAATAAATCACAAGGAGAATGCCAATGCTATTGAGTTACGAAGTGGGAAGCAAGTAGAGAAACCGGAAACATCACGGTGTCCCATGAACCTGAGTTGGAGAAAAAGAGGGTGAAACAACCCCCAAAAAGGCCGACCCTAACAAATTCTAACTCTAAAACTCATGTTTCTACTTATGTTACTTCTCCGCCTTTTCTAAGCAGGTTTGCAAAGTCGAACAAGGAGACATTGTACCAAGAGCTTTTGGAAATCTTTAAGAAGATTGAAGTGAACATTCCACTCATTGAGGCGATAAGGCAAGTTCCACGTTGGGCAAAGTTCTTGAAGGAATTGTGCACTAACAAGCACAAATTGACCTAACGAGGTAATGAGTGTGGGGGAGAATGCTTCAGCATATCTTCAAAAGAAACTCCCACCTAAGTTGAAAGACCCCGTAGTTTCACCATACCATGTACTATTGGTAAAATCAGGTTTGAACGTGCTATGTTAGATTTAGGAGCATCCATTAATGTTATGCCCGCCTCCGTTTATGAATCATTGAATCTTGGACCTCTTAAGAATACCAGTATTGTTATACAACTTGTCGATATGTCTAATTCTTACCCGAAAGGGGTTATTGAAGATGTTTTGGTGCAAAGTTAATCAACTCATATTTCCAATTGATTTCTATGTTCTTGACATGATGGATGAAGATTCACCATCGTCTACTCCCCTTGCCGTTGGGTAGACCATTCATGAGAACCGCTAGAACAAAGATTGATGTTTTCAAGGGCGCTTTAACTATGGAATTTGATGACGAAGTCATAAGTTTCAATATCTTTGAGGCTATGAGATATCCTAGTGATGTGCATTCCTGTTTTTCAATTGATATTATTGATTCTCTAGCTCAACGATTTTTGAATTGAATGGTGAAGATGCTTTAGAAAACACCATAGTGGAAGGTTTAGGTTATGGAAAATACAAAGACATTGAAAGTGAATTGTCTATTTGTGATGAGCTTAAAGAGGTGTTTTATCTCTTAACTCATTACAAGAAGTTCCACCAAAATATAATGTGTCTTATGTTTCTTTGCCGCTTACTAATGAGAAACTTTTACCGTCGATTGTGCAGTGCACCTATTCTTGAGTTGAAACCTCTCACGGATCACCTTAAATACGTGTACTTAGGTGACAAGGAAGAGTTACCGGTGATCATTGCCAACAACCTTACCAAGGTGCAAGAAGAGAAGCTTGTTCGAGTGCTAAGAGAGTACAAGTCTGCCATTGGATGGACCATTGCCGATATCAAAGGAATCAGTCCTTCCACATGTATGCACCGAATACTTCTTGAGGAGGGGGCAAAACCAACAAGAGAAGCTCAACGTCGCTTGAACCCTCCAATGATGGAAGTAGTCAAGAAGGAAATCGAAGTTGTTGGATGTCGGGGTTATCTATCCCATATCCGATAGCAAATGGGTGAGTCTTGTTCAAGTCGTTCCAAACAAGTCGGAATTACGGTGGTGAAAAACGAAGATAATGACTTGGTTCCAACTAGAATCCGCATAGGTTGGAGAGTGTGCATTGACTACCGAAAGCTCAACTCTACCACCCGAAAGGACCATTTTCCCTTACCATTCATTGATCAAATGCTTGAAAGATTGGCCGGACATTCTTATTATTGCTTTCTTGACGTTTTTCGAGGTTATAACCAGATTGTGATAGCTCCTTAAGATCAAGAAAAGACAACGTTTACTTGCCCTTTTGGCACTTTTGCGTATAGACGTATGCCATTTGGCTTGTGCAATGCAAGCCACTTTTCAACGTTGTATGGTAAGTATATTCTCAGATTATGTGGAAAGCATCATAGAAGTGTTTATGGATGATTTCGGCGTGTATGGTGATTCTTTTGACAAATGCTTAGATAACCTTGCACTTATTCTTAAACGATGCGTAGAAACTAATCTTGTGCTTAATTGGGAAAAATGTCACTTTATGGTCAATCATTGGATTGTGCTAGGTCATGTTGTATCCTCTAAGGGGTTAGAAGTTGACAAGGCTAAGATAGATTTGATTCGAACTTACAATACCCCACAAATGTGAGGGAGGTTCGCTCTTTTCTTGGTCATGCGAGTTTTTATAGGAGATTCATCAAGGATTTCTCCAAGATTGCAATGCCCCTGTGTAGACTCTTGCAAAAAGATGTGGCCTTTGATTGTGACAAGGAATGCAAGGAAGCTTTCGACACCTTGAAAGAGTTGTTGACTACCGCACCAATCATCAAACCACCGGACTGGAGCAAGCCATTTGAGTTGATGTGCGATGCAAGTGATTATGCCGTTGGAGCCGTATTGGGACAGCGAGATGGCAAAGTTCCATATGCCATTTATTATGCTTCTAGAACTCTCAACGGAGCACAAATCAACTACTCCACTACCGAAAAGGAGCTTTTGGCCATAGTATTTGCACTCGAGAAGTTTAGATCTTATTTAGTGGGTACAAAGGTGGTTGTTTTCTCCGACCATGCCGCACTTCGATACTTGCTAACAAAGAAGGATGCTAAGCCAAGGCTCATAAGGTGGATTCTTCTTCTTCAAGAGTTCAACTTGCAAATCAAGGACAAGAAGGGCAGTGAGAATATCGTAGCGGATCATTTAAGCGGATTGGTTGTGTCCGAAGAAGCGATTCCTTTGCATGATAGCTTCCGGATGAGCAACTCTTTGCGGTTGGTGGCACAACTCCATGGTACGCCGATATTGTTAACTTCTTGGTGACGGGACAAGTACCTAGTTCCATGTCTACATTTCAAAAACACAAGCTCAAGAAGATTGCTAAGCAATATATATGGGATGAACCTTATTTGTGGAAGCATTGCTCCGATCAAATGATCCTTGCAGTGCGTACTCGAATCCGAGTTCCAATCAATTCTGAATTTTTGTCACTCATATGCTTGTGGTGGCCATTTCGGAGCCAAGAGGACAGCCCTCAAGGTTCTCGAAAGTGGTTTTTATTGGCCTACATTGTTTAAGGATGCATATCTATGTTGTAAGGCTTGTGATAGGTGTCAAAGGACATGCAACCTTGGTGCTAGAAACCAAATGCCGCAAACACCAATTCTCATTGTTGAGATTTTTGATGTTTGGGGTATCGATTTTATGGGGCCTTTTGTGAATTCCAATGGGAAATTTTTATACTTCTTCTTTGTAGATTATGTTTCTAAGTGGGTGGAAGCTAAAGCCACCCCTACCAATGATTCTCATATTGTTTGTGAGTTTGTGAAGGAACATATCTTTTCTAGGTTTGGAACACCTCGAGTGGTGATTAGTGATGGAGGTTCGCACTTCAAGAGATCCTTTCACGCTCTTCTAAAGAAGTATAACATTTCTCATAAAGTTGGCACATCGTATCATCCACAAACGAGCGGTCAAGCTGAAATTTCCAACCGGGAGATTAAGTCCATCTTAGAGAAGACGGTGAATGTTACAAGGAAAGATTGGAGTTATAGACTCAATGACGCTTTGTGGGCGTATAGGACAGCTTATAAGACACCCATCGGTATGTCTCCTTTTAGGCTTGTCTATGGTAAACCTTGCCATCTTCCCGTCGAACTTGAACACAAAGCTTATTGGGCTATCAAGGTATGTAATATGGAATTAGATGCAGCTGGTGAACATAGGAAACTTCAACTCAATGAGTTAGAAGAGATACGTAATGATGCATATGAAAGTTCACGCATTTACAAAGAAAAGACCAAGGCTTTCCATGATAAAATGATTTCCGAAAGAGTTTTGAAGTAGGGCAGAAAGTACTTTTATTCCATTCTCGTCTTAAATTGTTTCCGGGTAAACTTAGGTCCAGATGGATTGGACCATTTGTTGTTACTAATGTGTTTGCGCATGGTGCAGTTGAAATCATTAGTCCCAAAACAGGGCTGGTTTCCAAGGTCAACGGCCATCGTTTGAAACCATACTATGAGCAGTTTGTGACGGAGAATCAGGATATGATCACATTGAGTGACGCACTCCCTCTGGAGGAGTAATTGGAGCCGAACGTCGGGCTGACGACGTTAAACCAAGCGCTAAGTGGGAGGCAACCCACCGGTTTTGTATCTTTCCCTTTATCTTTTTATTTTTAAGCATTTTATCTTTATTTTCTTGTTTTTGCATATCATTTGCGGAATTTCCCACCTTGAACCTTCTTTGGATGATTCAATTTTACATTGAGGACAATGTAAAGTTTAAGTGTGGGGGAGCATTTATATGTTTGTATAGTTAGTTTTAGTTAGTTTTATGCCATAAAAAAAAAGAAAAAAAATTTGTGCTTTTTGAACTCCGAAATCTAGAAACTTGTGCCTTTAGGATGACACCATTAGTGGATGGAATCATTTTGATTGCAGGAGTTGAGGAACCCATTAATTAACAAGAACGAACATAGCTCAGGAATCACAAATAACATGATAGTCGTTACCATATCTCGGAATATCACCATATCGCATTCTATTTTTATTTTATTTTCCATATTTATCTATTGTTCTCTAAGTGTTTTGGTGGGTCACTAAAAATCGACGTGTTATTACTGCTAGGATGAAATAGAGTGATTGAGTTGCTAAAAAAAAAAAAAAAAGAGAAGAGACCGACCAATTAGACCAAACGGAATAAAGAATGACACTTGGGAATAGCAGTATGTGTGAAACGTAGTCCCTGTCTCTCCGTCGCCTAAACAAGCGTGGAATGCAGGATCCAAGGCAACTATCATGTACTTGCTGACAAGAAGCATGCGCTTGGATCCAAAAGATCGAATCATGCTGTCACAAAAAAAAAAAAAACAAAAAAAAAAAAAAGAAAAGAAGAAAAAAAAAAAAAGTGAAAAAGAAAGAAAAAGAAAAGAAAGTATTATATTTGGTGAATAAAGTCACTCCTGGTTCCCTTGTATATGCCGGTGAGTTGATGTATAAATAAGTTTGTTGACCACTGGTTCCCTTGTATATGCCAGTGTGTTAACACTAGAATTGACCAGTAGCTCAATCGAATAGGATGCATAAGTTCATCTTAGTAGTGACCTTTTGCATGAGATATGGGAAACATCGGACACTTGTGAACATTCGCCAACATCTACATCTATATCCATCTTCTTAATCTTTTCATTGTGATTGTGGTTTGTTAGTTTCCGAGTATTGTGGCTTGTTCGACTATCTAATTAGAGCTTTATTTACTTATATATGAACTGAATTTGTGCAAGGTACCTCCTCCTGTAGTCATTTTGGATTCATTCATTGATTTGTCACGAATAGACGGAGTTTGAAATATAGGTTTTGTAGGCAGACCTCTTGTAAACCTTCACGAGACTAAAACTCGTCCACTAGGGACACCTAGGGGTTCAAAGGCCTGTTATTCATGCTTAGAGTAACCGTAGCCTCGACGAGACGGAGTTGTATGTATGTTTTAAAATTATTTTGTTTGATTTGCTCGAGGACTAGCAAAGTCTAAGTGTGGGGGAATTTGATAGGTGTCTAAAACACCTTAATATTTATCTATTATTTATGCTTTTCTCGCTAGTTTTCATGTAAATTATGTCTCTTATGTTTTGCTTTTGAGTATTTAGGTACTTTGGAGTCATTTGGAACAAAAGAAGAAGAAACGCCGCTTAAAAGACAAAAAGTGATGAAGAGATATTGAAGAGAAGAAGTGAATCTGAGAAATAAGGGACGGTTGTTGCTGATGAAAGAATTCGAGGAAGAAGAAAGCATTCATTTGGAGCAAGAAGGGCGAGAGCATCATTTCGTATGCAGGTGCTATTCAAGCACAATGGAGGAAAGGAGTCGTCATTCTTTGGTGGCTTGTATCAACTCTTAGGGTGCCTAGAGTTATCTCTGGGTATCCCTTATCTACTCTCCCGGGTGGCTATATCCACTCCCATTCCAACACAAAACCTAAAAATCAGTATTCCTCTTCTCATTTATTTCTCTGTCTGAAATTGAGAAAAGAGAGGAACCAGTAAGGCTGCTGGCAGAAAGGATGTGAGGGTTTAATGCCATGACTGCAGTGGATATCTTCAAGGGTTACAAGAGGATTTTGAAGACAAGATGGAATCAGAGGAGGGGTACGAATGTTGTGGTGTTTGTTAACAGAGTTCAATGTAGATTATGGATGAGTTTGCGTCAATTTCGGAGCTAAAAATCAGTCGATAGAAGTCGTTAATGCCATGGATTCAGTGGGTTATTTGGGTTAGTCAGTTGCTCAAGTTTATGTGGTGGTTGTAGCTCAGATTGCAGACTGAATAAGTTTCGAACTGGATGAGGTTTTATGGAGTTCTAAAGCAACAAAACAGCTAAGAACTGAAGTCATTCTCGCTGGATTTTGGTGGAGTTTTGGTGGAATTTTGAGGACTAGATTGAACTGTGTATGTATAAGAACATTGGGTTTGTGTTGAATGTGAGTTTTCTGCAGGGAAGGTTATATGAAAAGGCTCACAAATCACTAGAAAAGCTATCCCTCCATATTCAGAGCCATTGCACATCGATGTTCGATAACGATTTTGAGTGAACTTCTCTTCACCACCGCAAGCCTAAATCAAGTTGTTGCTGCTGAATTTTGTGGATGTTTTAGGAGTTGAACGTGAAGATGGGTACAATTCGGATTAGTTGCTGAAAGAAGAGATTGAGAGTAATGAATGAATACAGGGAAGAATTGATGATGTTACTGGATTGTGCGAATGATTTTGTGGGTTTTTGGGGGTATCTCAACAGCAGCAAGAACAAGGAAAGGTGGTCGTGTTCTGATGGTTTTTAGCTCGAGATTGGGCCGAAATGGGTTCGATTTGGAGATGAGATGTGTTGTTGCTGGCACTCGGACGACGAGAATGTATGAATTGCAGTTCAGAGGCTATTTAAGGATGGATTTAATGCTTGTGTGCAGTGAAGTCCTAAGCATGAGAGGTGGAATTGGCAAGACAAGATGGGTATGAGCTGCAGTGAAGTTGATGCCGAGAAACAATGAGTTTTGTGGTGTTGTTGCTACCGTGATTCGGTGGGTTCCGGTGATTGATGGGAGATTGAAGCTACGTGATTGAGCCATGGATTGCGGCGAGTTAGCTCGAGTTTGGAGTTTGGCAGTGTAGGGTTTGTGCTTTTGGAGGTGTCTGAGTTGGGAGCATTGCATGCTTGCAGTGATGGCTGGAACTGGAATTACAGGGAAGAGATGAGGTTGCTGCGACTGAAACTGGTAGGTTCTGGTGGTTATGAGACTCGCAGATGCTGAGAGAGTGTACGAATTGCGGGAGGAGTGGAGTTGCGTCTTGTGTTGATGCTACTCGTGATTCCAGGTGGTGGTTAAGAGGAATTGAATGGGGAGTATGTGAAGATATGAAGTTGCCGTTAGTTGTCTGTTTGTGCAAAGATGCGAATCGAAATTGCACTGTGTTAGCTTGGGTATGAGTATGAATGGTTGCAGTGCACTGGATTACGGGGTCGAGCCGAGTTGCAAGATAAAGTCTTTCTTGGGTGGTGCAAAGTTGTTACAAGGAACCGGTGCAGAGCTCGGTTGGGTTTGATGGCTAGGACGGATTGAAGCCGCAATAAGAAGTAGAATGGAATGGCAGGATTATTGTTTTGTTGTGCAATCAAGTTCAAAACTGCAGGGAATGGATTTTGAAGTCGCAAAAACAAACAATAAAAGCGAGCTAGAATGGTGAGCCGGTGAGCATAGTTCCCGTAGAGCGGATTTCGGAACTTGAAGCATGAATCGCAATATTTCGGTGAATCACGAGGGGGTATGAGTCGGATACAAGAGTTGGTCGCGGACATATGAGCTATGGGTCACGCTTTTGGGTGCGTTTCGCAAGATAAGAAATTGGGTTAGTTGGTTTTTGTGAATGTTTGAATTGCAGAGAAGCAAAGTTGAGCTAATGGAAGTGTAAAACTGCCTGGTGACAGTGTCTGATGACAAAGGCGGCCTGAGATGCTTTTCCGGCGCCGGATTCCGGCCAATTTCCGGCCAGTGCACCAGTTTTCCGGGGACTTTCTGGGACCTCCGACGACTACTTCCTGAGCATGTTTTCTATATGGGTTTCCTCCTATGTGGGCTTGGTGGATATATTGGGCTTGGACTACAATGGATTTGACCTAGTTTTGAAAGGAGAAAAAGGCTACATAAGGGAAACTTCTACAACTTGAAAAAAAGATATCACGTATTCTTCTTGGAGTTTTGCAGAGAGCCGGAGCTAGGGTTTGATTTCATTTAATATTTTCATCTTCTTTACTTTATTTTTCCATTATTATTTGATGATGAACTCCAATATTATGAGTAACTAAAACTCTCTTTGATTAAGGGCGATTTCGAAGCCCGAAATATGAATCTATATTTGATATGAAAAACTTGTTCTCTTGCATTCATTAATGTTATTGATTGATTTCTACCATGCTAATATTGTCTATGGATTATTTGTTAAGGGTTTAAGTTCGAAATTGAATCATTAATTCTTAATCTACTTGCTAGTTTGGATTTTCTTCGACCGTAATTGTCTAGAGAAAATAAACGCAAGTAGCAATATATAGGTATTGATGATGGGACTTTGTTAAGTACCTATATGTAGAAATCAACACTAGTAGGTGATTCATGCTTTTGAGTTCATCACTAGGAGCAACCTTATCTCATAGAACTTAGAGCACTTGTTTAAGTCAAACCTAGTAAGCGTACCTCTAGGAAACTTGGCAAGTAGGGAACCTAGAGTCGAGCGCTTCCGTATCCGGTGAGCTAGGAGATAATAACGGAATAGTTGAGCGTACTAATTATTCTAGGGTTGTTAGTAACATGATTATGTGAAGAATATAGCTATCTATCAATTTGGTTTGTATTCCGTGGTCTAGAATGAACCTTTAATCAATTACATCTCATATTTGAATACATTTTACAATTTTCAGCATTTCTACAACAAAATCATCTTTGCTAAGAGTATTTGCATAACAACTTGAACTTCATACCTCCCTTGGGACGATCCTACTTACATTATACTACTTGCTAGTTAAAGAGAAGTAGAGAAATTTATTTTTGCGAGATTGACACTCGTCGAAAACCAACCATTAGCAAGGATGGGAGTACTCACTTACCTTCTCACCCGATCGGCAATTAATATCACTCTCTCATCATTCATAGAAACGTATTCAATCTTCGGGTCTTCAATAGCTGATGATGAACTTCTGAACTTCACAAAAACTTGACAAACATACATTTTTTTTTTTTTTTTTTTTTTTTTTTTTTTTTTTTTTTGACTTAACTTGGAATGAAAATAACAATAAAACAATAAGACTCAATTTTTTTACAATTGTCTTGATTTCACAAACTTCATTAATTCTCATCCTATTTTTCTTTTCTTTGTTGCACATAAACCTTGGACTATCTCAACTTTTCTTCAAATATTCGATGATGCTCCGCTTGCCGACGATGATGTGTTTCTATGAATCTGTTGATTGAGAGGGAGAGAGTGATGCTAACTCGCAAATCGGTATTTAGAAGAAGTTATCATCTTTAAATGTCACCCTTATGATTGACAAAAATTAGCACTCAAGAGATCAAAAGTAGTGCTGAAAATGGTGCGGTTGGGTAGCTCACCATTCCTGGGAATTGACATACGGTGACACACACTCTAACAGACTTTTCTAGAAAGTTTGCAAAAAATGAAGGTTGGTGCCTCACTTGATGTAAAATGGGTAGTCTCCACTATCACAATTCTACTACCGAATATCTAAACAAAGACCTAATTCGCCTCCGATATGGTTAAATCCAACTTTAACGCTCTAATCAACTAAGAAACCCGATCAAGGTTCTCCAAGTACTTCCAATTTTCTGTTATTTCGGTCAGACTCTCTATGTAAACATAGCTAGAAGCATGCTAGTGACTCTAAAATCTCTAAAGTTGGAGGTTTTTATTTACAAAAAGAGTTTTTTTTTTTTTTTTTTTTAACAAAGACTAAAAACTCTATATGCAAATGTACCCCCAAACCTAAATCAAACATTGTCCTCAATGTGTCAACAGATGATAAAATTTTAAACAGTCACATACCAAGAGAACTATGCTGATAAGAGAAAAGGGAAGAGATTACCGGTATGTCGGCGGGATCAAGGTTAGAGCTTCATTTGTCAAGGCTAGAATCCAACATTCTCAGTGGAGATCATATCGGATTAGCACAAAATATGTACAAGAAGACTCAACCGATTCAAGAAAGAAATAAAAATTTAACAAGTTCTACTGGATTATATACAAGGTAAATTCACCATATACCAACAATCTAAAGAGTTGAGGATCAACCCAAAAGACGGTATGCAGAGACATCAACAGTCTTACACAAATATAATATGAGAGTGCAAGTAAGACTGCATATGAGAATGGTTTTCCCCCAACCTAAACTTGTCAATGAGATGTGTTTGAGAGCACAAAATCTTGCAATTTTAAAGGTACATCATGCACAAGGTCTAACTCAAAATGAGATTTGCTAATAATAAAGCAGACATACACATTCCAACTGTGGTTCCTTAAAGGTGTTATACTTTGATGCAAAATAGTCCAAGAGGACTTGGGAAGCACAAAGCTCTAGGCCTAGATTAGGCATTTTCAGAAAAGTTGGTTTTGCAATTTTGTTACAAACTACACCTAGGTTTGGTGGAGGAGTTTCAATCTGTGCCTTAGGAGAGAAAGTAGGTACATCTAAGTTGTTTTCATGTATAAAATCATTTGCACCATCACACACTATCCTAAGGTCAGAAGAAGGTAGATCATGTTCACCTGCATAGAACAATTCATCACTCTCCATGTCATACTCATCATTATCCAAAATTTCAATCTCATGCACAAGATAATTGGTGTCAGCATTCTCATTTTCAGATCCCAAATCAGCATCACATGTATGAATATTAGAAGAAGCATCATTCATAGGGTTCACAGAAGAGACACTTAATGTCTCTGAACCTAAAGATTGTACTATATTTTCAAAATACACATGCTCTTCATATTCATCATCATCATCATCATAGCAATAATTCATCTCTCCATTCAAAATTGTAGCATTTTTAGTGTACTCATCTACCTCTAGATTAGGTTCATATTCAGTGTTAGGTGCATGAGTAGGCCTAGAAACACTATTTTCAAAATCATCAGGAATAACAAACATCCTATCATAAGTTTCCTTCCAATCTTCATTTTGTAACTCAATCAGGTTCCTTTGAAGAATCATAGTGAGTTGTTCTATTGAAGGAGAGTCTTCACTAGTGGGTATGCATTCCTCATATGGATATTCATTGTATGGTTGAGCATGAGGTTCACTAGAGAAGGGAAATTCAGACATGTTGCTATATGGATGGTCATGTATTGCATTCAGTTCAAGCCTAGCATTTTGCTCCATGAGCGTTTCCATTAGTGATTGTAAACAAGGAGTCGGAGGAGTATAAAATTGTTCAACTCCCCACTGTGGTAACCGATACATGTGCTCATGATGGTTAGGGTATGAGTATTCAAGGTCGGGGCCCGAGAAGGCTCATAATACTCCCTAAAATCATTATGGTCTGTGGGGGTTTCATATGGTGAAGCATGCCCGTAAGCAAGCTCTCTCGATGGATTTGTTTCCATCCCAGGCCTGTGCACCAAAATCCCGACATGATCTAGCAACTCAAATAGCCTAGCACACATCAAGCATGTAAAACTAATGATGTCTCAAAACAGGGAAGCTAAGCCCAAGTGATGCAAAGCCCAGTTGTTGTGGGCTCAGTTTTGGTTTCAATGGGTTTTGGTTTATGTGGGCTTGTTTGGTTTTTGTGGGATTTGGTTTGGTTTATTGGGCTTCAGTTTGGTGCAGCCCAGGTCATGTGGGCTTCAGTGGTAGTGCGAAGCCCAGGTTGTTTGTAAAGCCTAGCGGGTTCAGTTTATGTTGAGCCCAATGGTTGGTTTAGTAATTGTGGGCTTCAGTTTGGTTTGGCAGGAGCAGAGCCCAGTGATTGGGCTTAAGCGGGCTTTAGTTTGTTTGCAGCCTGTGTTATGTGAAAATGCACAGCCCAAAAGATGTGCAAAGCCCAGAGGCTGGTTGGGGCAGAGCCCAGTTTATGTAGCCCAGTTTCTGTGAAAATGCACAGCCCAGTGATTGGGCTTTCTGTTTATGGGAAACCTAGTGGAACTGGGTTCAGTTTGTTGCACATGTTGTGTGCAGGTCAGGCTATGCACAAGTTGGCAAAAGAACACATACAGGGCTAAGTGCATTCACAAAGACAAAGACAAAGAAAGCAAGTGAGCGGTGATGCATGTGTCAACAAAAGCAAGACTTAAACAGTTATAGGGGATGGAACCAAACACAGGCTTTGCCGAAGCCAAGGAGACACGGTGAAATAGCAAACTGATTCAATCAATTCTAATGCACAGCACACACAAAAGCACAGATTTTCAGCTAACACAACTTTTGCTCAAGTGTCACAGAATCATGCACACATTCCAGATTCAACAGGGTAGCATGCTACTCAATTTTTCACAAATCATGTGCAAATATGCAGGGTAGATGCCACAGATGGACAATAAACTTTCACGAGATGCGCGAGATGCACGGATCGGCAATAAACCTTCAAAGACTTTACACCCAACTTGATATGAGGCGAGTATCAACGGTTCGATTGACTTCGATTTTCACAGGAAAATGCACAATGGTACAGGGCAGATGAAGTCAACAGGGTTTGATGATCACATGCATGCTATTCGGATGCAAAGACAAGACTCTACGTACCAATTTGGCAAGCCACGTAAAGTGTGAGCTAGCTCTATTGAGTAACACTGGCAATCAGCCAAGCAGGGCAGCAACAGGGTCAGATGGGTCAACTGGTTCGGTTGACGTCAACTATCTCAGTTGATATCAAGTGAACTTGGCTAAAAATGCAATGCAGGTGGTTATGCAAGGTTCACTGGGTCAGCAGATGCAACAGTTGAACCAAGTACAGCTTAGCAGAAAACACACAGGTTTGCACAGATGCACAGCTTGATGTTTGCAGGGTCAGTTGACAGGGTTTCAATAGGTTTATGCACCAAAAGTGTAAGGTAGATGGCTCACAGGTCACACAAGGCACATGGCAGATGAGGTGAGCTGTCTCAGTTGGTATCACTAGGGCTGCAGCTTAGGCTCAACAGCTACAGGGGCTGGAGCTAAGCACAGAGCAAAGCAAGGTAAGGCTTAACAGCACAGAACCCCAACAGGGTATCACACAGATTTGCAAGCTTAACATCACAGGTATGCACAGAATAGTAATGCTCAGTACAGGCTGGCAGTTGCACACGAAAGGCAGAAAGCAAGGTGCACAATTTCAATATGTTGCAAGGGTCAACAGGGTCATACAAGGCACAAGGCAGATGGAACTAAAGGGTTATAGCACGTGCCTTGGGTTTTATGCTACTGACTATCCTAGGCTAACCAGGTTGTACTCAAGCTCAACAAGCTACAAAATGGAGCGAGCATAGGGCTGAATGAAGCTAAGGGATTGTAGCATAGAACACCCAATGGAAGCTAAGGATAGAGCACACAATTCAGGTACAGAGCAATCAGGGCAGCTTGTTCTCATGCATTCAATAAGTTCATGTTACAGCTTAGCTAAATGTGGCAGGTTGCTATGCACAGCAACTAGTGCAGCCAGCAAAAAAAAAAATTCAATTTCACGGATTATGCCATGGTACCATAGGTGCATAAATTCAAACCATTGCAAGGATGGATAGTGTTCAGTTGGGCAGACAAGTTTATCAGGGAACAAGTGGTATATCATTCATCAAATATGAAGTACAATGAAAATCTGGGCTGACTAACCAGTTTTAGCTCCAATAATAACTATGTTCTGCTCCTCTACTTTCTTTGGTTTGCCTAGCTGATGTTATAGGTACCTGCTAGCTCACAAAGAGATCTCAGTTCTCATAAATGTGCAGGATAAAGCAAGGAGAGTATAGCACTGCAAAGTTCAACAATCACTACAAGTTTCAGCTATCATAGAGAAGGGGTTCAGCTGAGTGGTGACAGCTCAGGCCGATTGCTAAATAAGATATTGAATGCAATGCTCAGCTGAGATGTTGTAAGCTGAGTCACATAAAGAATGATGCAACTATGCAAAGATGTTATGCAACTAGCAATAAGCACTAAGAAAATGCAACTATGATAGGCTAATCAAGATGCAATGAAAAAAAAAAAAAAAAAAAAAAAAAAAGGAAAACTACAGCTAGGTTACACTATCAACAGGGGATAACAAAGAGAAAAAGATAACAACAGCTAAGTTATACTAAAAACATGACTAAAAGCAAAAATTTAAAGTGAATATGTACTGGTGAAATGAAACTCGTAAAAAGAGGCCAATGATCAACAGGCACACGCCAAGTCCAGCAACGGCGCCAAAAACTTGGTAGGTCTGGGAAGTGGTCTAATTTTGCCTACTTATTACAACCGCAAGTGCACGGTGTTTACAATGTAGACGGGGCAAATACGAGTCGATCCCACGAGAAATGGGGTGCTTACGATGATCTATGGCTTTACTCAACTCGATTTCGTGTGATATGTAACACAAATATGGTTGGTGTCGATAATGACCGAGGTGTTGTGGTGACTCTAAACTAAGGTAAGAAATATGTTGTAACTAATTGGAAGCTACCAGGGTGATTGTTTCCACCAATTGCTCTTATGCTACGGTAATGCAACCTAAGCTATGTTCTTGAGCTTTCCCATGAAAGTCTAAAAGGGATGTTTGTTGAATGATTTTGCTAATTAACCCTAGTATGAGTTTGTCTTCTTACAAAGATGTACTCATCACAAAGTTCATTAGCTTCCTCAATCACTTACTAATCCTAGCATAATGTAATTCGAGATAAAAACATAACCAAGGATAAACATGCTTGACAATAGAATCGGGGGTTTCATTAACACCCGGAAAATTACTTAGAACATAACTAAAACACAAATTAAACTACTATGGTGCTCTGGCTAACCTGTGCATAAGTCTCTCACAACCACGAGACTCTCCCTATTTATACTTGCAAAAATCAAAACCCTAATTTACTTCAAAAAATAGAAAAACAATAGAAAACCCTCTCACCCACGTCGCCGAATCGTGCTCTCCTCATCTCGAGCTCCATGCATGGGTCAGTTGTAGACAAACCCTAGTTCTAGTTATCTCTAATTTAGCTTCTAGGTTATGGAGAAGCTAAAAGAGAGATAGCTCGACCTAGAGGGGAGGTGAAGGTGGCTGAGGCGGCTGTTGGTGATGGCGACAAGAGATGGATGTGGTAGTGATGGTAGTTCTGCCATGGGTAAGGGGAAGAGGGTGGAGATCTCAGAGGTATGGGGGAAGAAGAAAGAGAAGATGGAAGAGAAAATGGGGAGTTGGTCGAGAGGGTATAGGGTTAGGTGGTTTTGTGTGGAGCGGAAGTGGCGAGAGATGATGCGCCACCGTAGCGACCGTCGGATGAGGAGTAGATGATCCGAATACTGAGGGAGAATCGGGGTGATTTGGTGTTGAGCGGGAGCAGCAATCTTCGATGCGCGTGGGGAAGGACCGTTGGATGTGGGAGATAGAAATCTCAACGACTCGGGGTGAACGGGCTCGGATCCGGGTCGCGGGTCTTGGATAGCTTGGGTCCATGTCTTGTAAATAATTTTCTCCTGATGCGCGCGCGGGCTTTGGCTTTCTGCTCCATAGACGCTTGTCTCCAATTCTTTGCTCTTTTGGTTCCTCAATTTCTCCGAGATTTATTTATTACCTAAAAACACAAAATTAATTAGTACAAATATTTATTCTTGAAAACAAGGAAAATACGAGAATATGGGATAATATCTCGATTTCGAGTACAAAAGATGAGTTAAATGCCAATAAAAGGTGTAGAAATATGCAATATTTGGCACTCATCACTACTTGTGTTTGTAGTTTCTAGACAATTAAGGGTCGAAGAAAACCAAAACTAGCAATAGAATAATCAAGCAACCATTCAATTTGCAACTTAAATGATTGAGAAATAACTCATAAACATTATTGGTAACGTAGAGAATGAACAATAATAAGACAATTGCAAGAAAACAGCTTTTAAAATATCAATTTGAGTTCATGTTCCGGACGTTGAAATCGTCTCTAATCAAGATGCTTAGCTACCGGAGTTCATGGCAAAAGAAGAATAAAACAGGAATGCAAAATCAAAAAAGTCAAAGCGGTGGAGATGAATATGGAATTGATGTTGGCGATCGGCATGCCTTGTGATAACGGAATGGTGGTAGTGAAATAGTATCGCTATCGGGCTTGGTGTTGTATCGCCGAACTCTCTACTTCCTCGTATCTTTGGTGAAATGATGGTGATAGATGATGTAGTTTGAACCTGGAGGTTATGCAGATGGTAATGAAGGGTGGAGTGTTGGTGATATGCAAGTGGTATGAGGTGGAGATGGTTATGTGGATGCAAAGTGAGATGCGGTGGTAATGGGTTGGAGATGGATATGCAGGTGGATGGAGATGTATATTCAGGTGATAGTATGCTGGTGGAAATGCGAGTATGTATGAGATGCAGAGGGCTGAGAAGGTGGTTGTTCAGCGAGCAAAAACTCGCTGAAACTAGGGTTGCGGCAGTTGAAGGGGGTATAAGATAATCTCTCGTATGCTTAGGTTTAACCCCTTTTATAGCTCTACAAGTCATGTGAATTCGAATCGGATTGAACCCAACTTTTATTTCTTCGCAACTTCCAAATTCTATCTTTAATCCTCACCCTTTCTCGCTTCAATCAAACGGCAACAACAACATCCCCGAAGTTTCCCGCCTTGTCGGCCAGTCAAGCTACCTATAGTCTTATAATCGAAATACTTGTCTAACAAACCCATGTACTCAGCCACTGAACCACGGCTAACAACTGCTCTTTTCCTGGCCGCTTTCTGGCTGCTATGTTGAGTCTAAATGCAACCCTAACTCAACTTTCTTCCTTTATTATGCCGTGTCATTTTTAATTTCTAAACCATTGTCTAACCCCTTGAATCAGCATGCATCAAACCCATGCCGCAGGAGTATGTGCAGTGAACATGACTTGGTCACTGACTGAACTTGAAGTGAAGAACTCGTTCATGCCTTTCTACAAATAGCCTGTGTGAAGTTTGCTGATGATACAAATTTGAACTATTTGTTTTTTCCTAAGCTCTTTCAATCTCCTTCCCTGCAAATTCATACAAAACCCATTCATTTAAATCATTTCAGAGATCAAAATCACCCAATAATCTCGTCATTTATCATCACAACTCAATGGCATGAGTTCGTTTCCTGCATTTCTGGCACAAAACTCATGTTCAAATCCTCTAAAACTTCGCTGGAAACTCAATCCAAATGTAACCTAAGTTTTATTTATACCTAATTGGAAGTCTCTTCTTTAATCCACTCTATTTATTACCTATTTCAATGGCAAGACACTTCTTTCTTCTTTGACTTTCCGGTCGCAACACATGCCCAAAACTATCACAGACTCGTACCAACCTTCCTTCTCTTGTCTTGAATTCAAAATCCTCTTTGTTCCCTTGGTACTCAGCTATCGGACCCATGAGTTAAGTTGGAAATGAACTTGCAATAAAGCTGGCCTTGAACTATGAAGGACCGATGAAGTAGCTGCTAGGTTATATAGGAAGGGAGGTCGCCCTGATCATGAATCCTTGTTGCACTTAACAGTATTCAATTGACACCAAGTGGATGTCTTGAATATAATGTGTGACTGCTTCGGTATTTCCTGTACTTGAAACTTTTGAGACTTGCAATTCTTGCTAACTTCAAGTCCATAGACTCGTAAGCTCGCCAAATTTTCTTGCTTCTTGTAACATGACTCCAAAACACCTATAGAACGCAGAAGATGCGTAATATACAAAAATACAAGAGAGATAATAAAGAAAAGTATAAGAAATTGACATTCAAAAGATGCATTTTAGGCTCCTATCAAATTTCCCCACACTTATTCTTTCCTAGTCCTCGAGCAAACAAAATTAAACTAATATACAACAACTCCATTTCGTCGAGGTTACAATTAATTTTAGCGAATGTAACAAGCCTTTGAACCCCTAGGTGTCCCTAGTGGACGAGTTATAGTCTCGTCAAGATTTACAAGAGGTGTACCTACAAAATCTTTTACCCGCATCCTAATTTCCAAAGTGAAAATATATGAATGAATCCAAAATGAATATATGAGGAAGTACCCGATGCAAATCCAATTGACATATAAGTGGCGAGCTCTACTCGTAAAGTTGAACAAAACCACAATACTCGGAATCTAACTAACCACAATCACACGTGAATAGATTAAGAAGATGGATATAAAGATAAATGGTGTGCGAATGTTGACTAAGGTGAACGATGTTTCCCATATCTGTCTGAAAGTCACTGCCAAGACAAACCTATGAATCCTAATGGATTGAGAAACTGGTCTGAATTCCAGTATCAACACAACTGCATATACAAGGGAACCATCGGTCGATAATCGGAACCAGCGATCGATTTTATTAATAGAAAAACAATAACATTTTTTTTTCCTTTTTTCTCATATTTTTTTTTAAATTGACAACATGATTTGTAATGACCCGTCCCTCCACTGATATTGTCCCCACTTAGACACTGCGGTTATCCAGCAGTGTGGGATTTTTAACGGCATCACCATAAAGAATCCGGAAGAACTTCCGGGAGATCACCCATCCCTTGCTTGCTTCGCCCGAGCACGCTTAATCGCAGAGTTTTCTACCAACTCTGGAGCCAAGTGTGCTGAAAAGGCCTCGGTGTTATGAAGGACAAACATTACTTATATTCCAATCTTCCAACCACTGCCGAAATCGGGGTATTACAATACCACCACCTTAAATTGGAGTCGTCCTCAGCTCTAGAATATATATACAAGCCCGGATCTTCGACGTTTCTCGCCCCTCATGAGACAAGTAACTGGACCAACCCCTTCCAGCGTACCTTCCCACCCTCCGTAGGTGACCCGTCGTCAGCTTTGATACCATTTGTAATGACTCGTCCCTCCACCGATACTATCCCCACTTAGCCACTGCGGTTATCCAGCAGTGTGGGGTTTTCAACGGGTATCGCTGCGGTAATCCGACAGCAACTACCTGGGAGGTCACCCATCCCCGGATTGCTCCCGCTCGAGCACGCTTAACTGCAGAGTTTTCTGCCAACTCTGGAGCCAAGTGTGCTGAAAAGGCCTCGGTGTTATGAAAGGACAAATCATTACTTATATTCCAATCGTCCAACCACTGCCGAATCGTGGTATTACATGATTAGATATTTTGGATCCAAGCGCATGCTTCTTGTTAGCATATTACATGGTAATTCCCATGGATTATGCATTCCACGCTTGTTTAGGAGACGGGGACAGGGAGAACACACACATATTGCTATCCAATTGTCAATTTATTTTTATCCCGATTGGTCTGGTTTTTTTTTTTTAAATAGTAACTCAATCACTCTATTTCAGCCTAGCAGTGAAAACAATTCGATGCTGGTGCCTGCCCCACCAATCACTTAGAGAAACAATAAAAATATGCAAACATAAAAATAGAAGGTGATATGGTGACGACTCCGAGATATGGTGACAGCTATCATGTAATTTCTAACACCTGAGCTCTGTCCTTTTGACTCTATTTTTGGGTTCCTCAACTCCTACAACCAAAATGTTTCCATCCACTTATATTGTTTAGTGTCATCCTGAAGGCAAAATTTTCTAGATTTTGAAGTTTATTATGCAATTTTTTAGTTTTTTTTTTTAATTTTTTTTTTTTTGATACTCCAACTCATAGCTATTTCTGAACAATATAGGATAAACACTAAACAAGCTATTTAGTTGGCATCTAATCCCAACTCAGACAATATATACCTCATCGTCAAGAAAAAATTCCATCTACTTAGAAAGATTAGTGTTTATTCTAAATTGTTCAAAAATCTCTAAAAGTTGGAGTTTCGTATACGTCAATTTCTGTTCTTATTTATACCCTACCCCCGCACTTAAATCAAACATGGTCCTCAATGTTTCAAACCATTGCAAAAAGAATAAGAAGAATACTTGAAAAAGACAAAGAAGTAAGAATTGAAATTGTGCACCTGATTGACGCATATGAGAAACATTCAAAATAGACTCCCAATATATCAACAACCATCTGAAAATTTGAGGATTCAGCCACACAAGTATCTGCATATATAGCAAATACTTCACAAGAATATTAACACATTGTGGGAAAAGTGAAATTATCATCCCACGAGACTCACCCCCACACTTAGTTCTTTCTACACTTGGAAGTGTATACAAAACATAAGTGGAAGGAACTTCTATTTGTTCCTCTTGGCAAACCCGCATGGTGTTCGACTCAAATACATATGGTGGATACTTAGAAGCAAGAAAATCGAGATAAAACTTTTGAAGCACATAATTCCAGACCTCAAATGAGGTTGCTTCCTAAAAGATGGATTAATAACTCTTTGAGAAACTACTACTAGTTTGGGAGGATCATCATTAGATGGAGATTCATGTAAAGGGTTAGACAAACCTTGCAAAACCTCATGTATTACGGGATCTTGCATACTGCTCGGATGGTTCCATTCTCACATCACAAGTATCATCATTCTCACTCAAACTCTTGTTAAGACATTCATTGGTTTCTTTTATAACCAAGTCATCCTCATCGGAAAATAAATCAGAATCTTCCATAAGAAAATTATTGTAATCCTTACGTTCTTCATTACAAGTTGACTTCTCATTCAAAGTATCGACTATCTCTTGGATTTGGGGTATGGTGCACAAAGAAGTCATAATCATCATCGCTCTCATACACAACATAAGTTTTACCATCAATAACTGTAGTGTTTCTAGACTCAACTTCTTCCTTTGGAATAGGAGAATGATCATTTGTTGATGGTGGATTTTCATTTAAGGTTAAATTTGTAAAAAACCAGAAAATTATGCGCTGACAACTTGTAAAAGATAAAGCCATTAATAAGTGTTGGATACTCCCTCACTTAATTCACCAAGAATGGAGCATGTGGCAACAATCCCATTCTGTGAATACACGAAATTCATCCAGGTTGGAGCATGTAGCAACAATCCCATATACCCTGTGAATTTCTAGCATTATTAATTAATGCGCAATCAGCCTTGTATTTCCTGTACTCATTATCAGTGAGGCATGACGACTGAGTGTTGCTCTTACAGAGCAACACGAACCTCAAGCATTATAATGAAACCATGTACGAAATACCCGTATTGGCCGACTCTCGGTATGTTATACTAGCCCGATTGAGCCCCTCTCGGTGTGTTATACTAGCCCGATTGAGCATTCGGACTGACCGTATCAGTCCGGATATGATCACAGTCATCCAACTCCACAAGCATGATTGGATGACCCGGATCAATTCCATCACCCCCAAGTAGGTATGGAATATCCACTGCCGAACCGACGCGGACTCCGCATGGTCGGCCTCCCTAGAGATTGGCCTAGCTTGCCAAAACGTCCAAACCGGAGCGTATGGGCGTGGAAACCCTAAATTAGGGTTTGCGGCATATTACATGTGTCGCAAAATAGTCTCAACCATCCATCTTCGCGGTATAGATGGAGGGTGTAGATGTAGATTCAAAGGGCCAGGAGCATGTCAACACAATCATCGTGGGCCCGCCTACATACCCGCTAATCGGTCGAGGACCAACCATGGTTGGTTATCCCATTCATACGCCGAATAAAGCATTGACGCACGGCCGTGAAACCCAAATTAGGTTTTTGAGCATCACGAGCGTCCATCTTCTCCAAAGACGAATGGAGGGTCCAAGATTAGATTAAGCGGAGGTCCGGTCATACCAAAGATGAACACCGTGGGCCCATCTATCCCCTCACCCGATCGGCCAAGGCATATCATGCCTGGTTATTCCAAGACGCGCACTCAAACTAGCGTGGTCACACCTCCCAAACCGCAAACTAATCTCGACCGCTCAACTTCGCGGGACGATTTGAGTGGTTGGATCACGTTTTCATGGGATAGTCGGGTGTAGGCGTGAACACCAGCCTACCACTTACACGCAGACCGGTCGGCCAAGACCGACCAAGTTAGGGTCATCTTGGAACGCGCGCCGGAAGTGAGCATGGTGCGCTGCTTTTTGCGGTACCAAATTCCTATTACAAAATCGATCTCCACCACTCCTATTTGCTTAGGCCAAATTGAGTGGCCTAGATCGCATCTTCATGGGATAGTGAGATATGGACGTGTACACCGGTATGTTGTCTAAACGCATGCCCGGTCGGTCCTTTCCAAAAACCTTCCCATGCTTGGTTTCGACCAAGCTGAAGAGTGATGCTTGCGCACCTCTTCAAAAAACCTAATTCATCAACGGTCGCAGATGAGTGTCTCAAAGATCATCTCGTCCGCCCAACTTCACCAGCTTGGTTATACAACCCTGGTCAGGAGTTAATTGGTCAGTGAGGCATTACCACCCATTACTTTACCACACCATGATGCAGTACCTGCATAAAATACACATGATACTTCACAAGTATCAACTTCCTGAATAACGCAGTTATTCAATTCAGCATTACATGCTACCTTTCGTGGATCCACGATCCACACATTCCAGACATAAATCATGTCACAAACTGGGGGATACATAATGGGGTATTGGTCTGGCGGTTTACAGCGTGCAGCGTGCAACGCGCCATCACAAGAACGTGTGAGGAAGTTATGGACGGTTAGCGATGACAGGAGAAGTGGGCAAGACTGATCGTGTAGCGCCGACACACAACTCCATTACTCCATCACTCCACTTCCTCCACTTCCCACGAGAGACGTAAATGAGGCTCAATGACTTGTATAAATAGGTTCTCCTCCCTATTTCCACCAACAGAGCAAGTCCAGACAAAATACAGAAACCAAGTGTTAATACAAAACACCGGAACTGATAGATTGCATCCTGTAAGCCGTTTCAGCTTTCTGTTACAAGTCATAAGCAAGCCAACACCTTCACAATCTCAACACCTTCTTCGCTTCCCTCCCTAAGATCAACCCCATCTCCTTCACTTTGTGACCGAAACAAGTCTGGAACGGCCATTTCTTGGTTTAGGCCAGACTTGCACAGATTGATTTCCGAATCTACAAGCACTCACCGCGCAGTGCATTTGTTTAGGGGTTTAGATTCATTCCTCATCCACACACCCCAAATTACCAAATCCGGCAGGAGTAGTTTTCACCCATAAACATCATTATAATCATGAGTTGAGCTAGTAGCACCATCATTATCAATATTTTCCAAGGGTTCATCATCCTCGGAATCTTCTTCTTGAGGCTCTTCTCCATTATCCACACGGCCATTAACCTCCATATGTATGGCCCTAGAAATTTCTTAAAGAGTCTCTTCCCTTGCTCCCTCTTCTTCCGACTGCTCATATTGCTTAAAGAGTTTCTTTATGTTAACACGTTTTCCGCTACTACTCACAATAAGTTCTCTAGACCATGTCTCTTCCCGTTGAATGGGTGAAAGATCATAAGTACGATCCGGAACAGGTCTAAATACACTATCATATGTTTCACTTGGTACGGAACTCTGCACATTGGGAGTTGAGTTAATCTGGTTCCATGTACGTCGCAGATCCTTGAATTCTTCAAACATCTGCATGAAACTAGATTTGAACGTATGAGAAGTACAACTATCCCCCCATCCTTGTGACTGTCCTCTTACATAACCATCGTAAGGTTGTTACGATGCATGAGAATAATCACAAGGTCTTGTAGGATAGTCATCATAACCAAAAGACTGGTTTTGATTGTATCCCACATATGGTTGGAAGTTGTTGTAAGAGAGAGACTGAAAATCAGAATTATCACCATAATGTGCATGGTCTTGTAAACCATATATATTGTTCCCAAAAAAATACATCTTGAAAAATTATTCACACAACTCGTTTAGAGACTTACCTCTTATTACCAATTGTGCACACACCAAAGAAATGATTAATGGTACCTGAAATAAGATTCTAAGAAAACAAATTTAAAAAAAAAATCAAAGAATGAAAACTAAATACAAAAACAAAAAATTAAATAACAACTCAAACTACCGACTGCTCCCCGGCAGCGGCGCCAATTTTGACGAGGTGTCAACTTGCAAATAATATTTTTACTTATCTTTACACTAGTAATATAATGAAAGCAGATTCGTCCGAAGGAGGTATTGAGCAAAAGTTGTTATACAATATTCTTAGCAAAGATGATTTTATTGTACAAATTCTGAAATTCACAAAGTTGTATTCAAATATGAGATGCAATTGATTAAGGATTCATTCTCGGCCACGGAACATAAACCAAATCGATATATAGCATGTTCTTTGCATCATCTCTTTACTAACAACCCTAGAATAATTAGTATGCTCAACTATTCCGTTATTATCTCCTAAGATCACCGGATACGGAAGCGCTCTACTACCAGAATTTACTTATTTAAGTTACTTTGAGGTACGCTTACTAGGTATGATTTAAACAAGTGCTCTAAGTTTTATGAGGTAAGGTTGTTCCTAGTGATGAACTCAAAAGCTTGAATCACCTAATAGTGTCAATTTCTACATACGGGTACTTAACAAAGTCCCATCATCAATACCCATATATCGCTACTTGTGTTTATAGCTTCTAGAAAATTACGGGTGGAAGAAAACCAAAACTAGCAATAGAATCATCAAGCAAATTCAATTTGCAAATTAAACGATTGAGAAATAACTCATAAACATTATTGGTACCGTAGAGAAGGAACAATAATAAGAATATTGCAAGAAAATGGGCTTTTTAAATATCTATTTGAGTTCATGTTTGGACGTTGAATTGTCCCTAATCAAGATTCTTAGCTACTAGAGTTCATGGCAAACGTAGAATAAAAAACAGAATACAAAACCAAAAAATGCAGTGGAGATGAATATGGATTTGTTGATGTTGGCGATAGTATGGCCTGGTGATAACGGAATGGTGGTAGTAAAATAGTGTTGTATCGGCTTGGTGTTGTATCACCGAACTCCTTGTCGCTCGTATGTTGTTGGAATGATGGACTGGTAGATGATGTAGCTGCGAACTGGAGGTTATGCGGATGGTAATGAAGGGTGGAGTGCTGGTGATATGCAAGTGGTATGCAGGTGAAGATGTTTATGTGGATGCAAAGTGAGATGCAGGTGGTAATAGGTTGGAGATGGATATGCAGGTGGATGGAGATGTATATGCAGGTGATAGTATGCTGGTGGAGATGCAAGTATGTATGAGATGCATATGGCTGAAAAGGTGGTTGTTCGGCGAGCAAAAGCTCGCTGAAACTAGGGTTGCGGCAGTTGAAGGGGTATGAGATCATCTCGTATGCTTAGGTTTAACCCCTTTTATAGCTCTTTAAGTCCCGTGAATTCGAATCGGATAGAACCCAAATTCTATTTCTTCACCAACTTCCAAATTCTGTCTTTAATCCTCACCCTTTCTCGCTTCAATCAAACGACAAAAACAATATCCCTGAGTTTCCCGTCTTGTCGGCCAGTCAAGCTACCTGTAGTCTTATAATTGAAATCGCGATCTAACAAAGCCATGTACTCAGCCACTGAACCACGGCTGACAACTGCTCTTTTCCTGGCTGCTTTCTGGCTGCTATGTTGAGTCCAAATGTAACCCGAACTCTGCTTTCTTCCTTTATTGTTCTGTGTCATTCTTAATTTCTAAACCATTTTCTAACCCTTTGAATCAGCATGCATCAAACCCATGTCGCAGGAGTATGTGCAGTTAACAGGACTTGGTCACAGACTGAACTTGAAGTGAAGAACTCGTTCAGGCCTTTCTACAAACAGCCGGTGTGCAGTTTGCCGATGATACAGATTTGAGTTATTTGTTGATTCCTAAGCTCTTTCAATCCCCTTCCCTGCAAATTCATACAAAACCCATTCATTAAAATCATTTCAGAGATCACAATCACCCATTAATCTCGTCATTTATCATCACAACTCAATGGCGTGGAGTTCGTTTCCTGCATTACTGGCACAAAACTCATGTTCAAATCCTCTAAAACTTCGCTGGAAACTCAATCCAAATGTAACCCAAGTTTTATTTATTATTGAATTGGAAGTCTCTTCTTTAATCCATTCTATTTATTGCCTATTTCAATGGCAAGTACACATCTTTCTTCTTTGTCTTTCCTCGGGCCGCAACACAGGCCCAAAACTATCACAGACTCGTACCAACCTTCCTTCTTTTGTCTTGAATTCAAAATCCTCTTTGTTCCCTTGGTACTCAGCTATCGTACCCATGAGTTAAGCTGGCAATGAACTTGTAGTAAAGCTGGTCTTGAACTGTGAAGGACCGATGAAGTAGCTGCTAAGTTAAATAGGAAGGGAGGTGGCCTGATTATGAATCCTTGCTAAACTTAACAGGTGTTCAATTGACAGAAGTGGCTGCCTTGAATATAATGTGTGACTGCTTTGGTATTTCCCGTATTTGACACTTTAGAGACTTGCAATGCTTTCTAACTTCAAGTCCATAGACTCGTAAGCTCGCCAAATTTCCTTGATTATTGTCACATGACTCCAAAACAACTATAAAACGCAAAAGAGACGTAATATACAAAAATACAAGAGAGATAATAAAGAAAAGTTTAAGAAAATGACATTCAAAAGATGTATTTTAGGCTCCTATCAAGGACCCCATACAGATAATAAACGAATAAGGGGACGGTGGGTCCCCTTGTCTTAAAAAAAAAGGGATCGAAAGGTTTGCATGGTTCACCATTGACAAGAGTGGAAGATTGATTGGTGCTAATAGATTGGAAAATAAGATTGCACCGGCCCTCACAGAAGCCCATTCTTTTTAGAATGGTAATGAGAAAGTCCCATTCGAGTCTTCGAGCCGATCGAAAGCTTTAGACATATCAATTTTCAAACCCATAAAGTCAGTCTTGCTCTTTATTTTCTTTCTCATATCATGAATTATGTCATGTGAAACAAGGATATTGTATGAGATTAGCCTTTTCTTGACAAAGGCAAGATTGGTAAGGAGATATTAACTGTCTAAGAAAGGTTTAAACCTATTGGCAATGACTTTGGAAACAATTTTATATGTTATGTTACATAGACTAATGGGCCTGTGGGTCACCGAGGACCAAAGATGATGGAGGACCTTAGGATTAAGGGAAATAAAAGTTTGAATCAGATGGGTTAGCATATGGCACTGTTGAAAAAATCATGAACAGTGTCTATTACATCTTTTTTTAACTATACTCCATTTTATTTTTTTTGGAAAAAACAGGCTGGAAAGCCATCAGGGCCAGTGCTGGAGTTTGGCAACATACGAAACAAGGATTCATAAATTTCAAATTCAGAAGGAGAATCCATAAGTTTCACATTTTCACTATCAGTAATCATAGAATGGACAAGATTAACAATCTCAAAGTTAATGAAGGAGCAGAAGTGGTAAGAAGGGTTTCAAAATGAACATTAAGACAATTAGCAATCTTATCTCTACCTTCAACCCAGATATTGTTACTATTATATAATCCAATGATTTTATTTCTCCTTTTTCTTATAACAACATTTTAGTGAAAATAGTGAGTGTTTTTGTCACCTAGAAAAGTGGAGTTCTCTCTACCTTTTATGTTCCAAATTTTTTTCTTTATGGTCATGTAATTTTTGAATTTCAGACTTAGTTTTTAACAAAGATTGATCATTCCGTCTAATATTAGGATTGGTCAGAATGAGATCAAATTTTTTGTTTAGGTTACTTAGATTGTTTTTTATATTACCAAACTCATTCCTATTCCACATACTAACTTTTTTTTTAACAATAGATAATCTATTGACCAAGACAAAAGCACGAGAGTCTTGAAATATAGTCTCCCAAGAGGATTTAATTATATCTATACAAACTTGCTCCTCTTGGTAGAGGCCAAAAATTTAAAAGGTTTTTCCCATTGGGATATCGGAGAGGAGGATAGAAGAATGATTCGAGCCTAGATGGTTAAAGTGTCTAACACTAGCATTAGCAAATTTATTCAACCAGAGACTATTAGCCAAACCTCTATCTAATCTTTCTTCTATAAGGTTGAAAAACAGATTGTTGGTTAGCGTAAGTGAAAGGAACACCAAGAAAACCCCAGTCCTTTAAACCTATGCTATTGAAGAGGGAATTAAATTTCCTAATATATGTTCCATTCCCGTATAAGTATAACATTAAGGTCTCCTAGCACTATCCAAGGTTTGTTCATAGTGACCCCCATTTGGTGAACCATTCTCCAAGAATTACACTTTCTACTATTGTACGGATACCATACATACAAGTAAGAATCCGTTCGATTTGGTTTTTTTATCCCAAACAGAACAGTTTGTTTGATTTTCATCTTCATATAAGATATTAAGTTTTATTGAATTATCCCAAGCAACAAAAAAACCACCAGCTCTACCAACAAGATTTTGACAAACATGATTATAATATAAAGAAGCATGAATGGTACTTTCAACAAAATTATGCCATTGTTTTATTTCGGCTAGAAAAAGGATATTAAGTTCATGAGAAACGACAAGTTTTTTCAGTTGTTGTTTTGTGTGATTTTGTCCTAATCCCTGGCAATTCCAGGATATAATCTTGACAAATTCTTAGAAGTAAGAGACATCTAGGTAGCCAAAACTCAAAATGTTAAGGGTCATATCGCATGAAATGATTTTACTGTAATAAAAATAGGGTTTTATTATAATATGAACTAATCAGAAGAAAAAGGGATAAAAAATTTCGGAGAAAACCTGATTTTTTGTGGTCTCCAGCTGATTTGCAGACGAAGAACTACCACCATCGGCCCTTTTTTGATCCTGGCTCTCTAACAGTTGTTCCCACCTTAGATACCTTGGCCGTCTTTTGAGACTTAATGGGTTTTTTGCCATTGACCGAAGAAGAAATTTTACCAGTTGATCCAGGTTAGAAGCTTATTTGTTGAATTTCTTGATGATTTAGGTTAACAGGGGACTAAGAGGTAGGGTTTTGATTTGATTTACTTTCAGATTTGGATTTTTTCTGGTAGGGGTGAGGGTTGGGGGAGCTCTTTATTTTCTTATCATTAACAAGAATAGTTGTGATATCTTTTGTTAAGTTCTGAGATGGAGTAAATTTTTTTTTTTCTGATTTTTCTGTCTAATCCATTTCTTAGATCTGGTAGAAGGACTGGATTTTTGGTTCGATAGTGTTTGAGGGTATTTAGGGTAAGGGCCAAAACCCGGTGGGTAAGATTGATCTGGACTTAAAACCAAGTCCATAGTTTGAGGAGTTTCAACCTGAGCATGGAAAGGGTTGTAAGAAAAAAATTCGATATTGTGGGCTTGCAACATGATGGTTTTGTTATTAGCTGTCACACAGTGTTGGGTAAAATATTGGGAGGGATACTATTAGCTGCAACATCTGTTTCAATGAGAGCCACCGCCGTAGAAGAACTAGAATTTGTCTTCCAAGAGTTTTGAATCCATATTTCCAGTTAAAGATTCAATATGATCCGGAGCTATATCAAGCATAGACAACGGGTTGGTAGAAACAATCTGATTGGGAGTTACATTTGAGAGCAAGAGGTTCACAGAAGAAGAACCAACATTGATATTGAGGTTTTGGAAGTTGAATGCTGGGTTGACAAGGTTTGGGGTTTTTAGAGCTAGTTTTGCAGCTAGAATTTCTTTTCTTTTTGGTGTACAACTACTTTTAGAGTGATCTAAAGTTCTCCAGAATTGATACATCTTGAAAGGTTGGAGAGAGTAGGAGAACTCAATCTAGGTCTTCACTCCATCAACCAAACAGTCAGTACCAAAGGGAAGTATGCGAGTTACCTCAATATCTGCCATGGCTTCAACATTCTTCTTATAAAAATCTCTCCCATATGGATCCTTGAATAGAAGCATCTTTCCAGCTGGCTTTGTTATGCCTTCAAGAGCACTATATGTGAAGTAATCATTGGGCACTTTTTCATAGTGATGCTTATGAGAACTCTATCAAACTCTTCATCCTTAAACTTATGTACTTCTTCAAAGGGTATTTGTATTATGGATAGGATTGAGTCATGAATCAACCAGGGTTTGAGGTAGTTAACATATAGAATATCGCTGACATGGTGAAATCTGAAGTGGAAAAATTTTTTTTTCTTTTAGAATGGAGAAATGATCACCTCTTTTTTTTTTTTTTCAAATTCCAGTATTTTCTAGCATAATTTTGAGCTTCATGATAATTAATATTGATGTTGCAATGAAGTTTACCAACAACACACCACTTATCATCTTGAGTTGGCTTTGGCTTTAGAGATTCTTTGCTTAGTATAACCACAGGTGGCAGAGGATTGTCAATAATATAACTAGCTTGCATTGCTTCATTTAGTTCATCCACAGTGGAAGCATCAGGAGAGGAAAACATGATAGTATCTTTGAAGAAAACGAAACTAGATAGGACGAAACACTTGATTTTTTGGTATTTCATTTAGGTTCTTCTCTCTTCAGTGAGGATAAAATATATACTCTAACTTCAGTGTTTGATATATGGCCTATATTGTAACTTCAAAAGTCATCAAATCAACCATTAATCTGAAGGTGGATAAATAGGTCCTCCAATCGAAATTTCCTCCGATCGCATATAAGTAGACAAATAGGAACCCAACACTTACCGTCCATGGGGGCTTTAGCTTTTTATTCCAGTTCTCATTGTTTTTACGCAGATGTTTGTTAGTTACTCCTAGAATATATTAATATTCATAGTCTAACATACTCATTTTTCTAATACAATTAATGATTTATTTGTTAATAATGCAAAATATTCTCTTCGTTTTTAAAATAAAGATATTATCACTTTTTTAATTTGGCTTATTTTCAAAGAGGAGTTTGAGCCCACCTCTTTGCTAGGCTACCAACCAAAAGCTTTGCATGAGTTATTTTTATTCTAAAAATAAGTAATTTTTAAACTAAAATAAAAAAAAATGAATGATACTCCCTCCGTCCTAAATTAAGAGTCCGCTTTGACTAAGTCAAGATATTAAGGAAATCCTATAAATTGTCATGACTAGCCCTTGACTAGTCTATTTAATGTTATATTATTACCAAAACTGAATTATTAGTGGTAGAATAAGTAGAAGTTTATTAGGAATTTTATAACTATTCATAAATGTTTATATTTAAAAAAAGGAATGACAATTAATACAAAGATATTGAGTAAGTTTTTTTTCTTAAATAGGGTGATATTATTTAAGATTTGAATATTAAAAATGATGTTATGATTATAAAAATAAAGGGTATATTTGATAGTTTAAGGGAAAAGTATGTCTATAAACAGAGCGGACAAATAAAAATGGACATACAAAAGTAGAAATTAGGACAGATAAAAACGGACAGAGGGAGTAGTATTTTTATTTTATTTTACGGAGGCAGTTTATATTATTGAGACCAAAACATGCAACATAATATATCAAAAATCACTAGGTACATAGATGCCTCAATGAGGTTATGATAATACCTATTTACACATAACTAGCTAGAGACGTGGATCACCAAAATCAGAACGATTCAAAAGTCACGGGGATCAACAAAAATTACTGGAGTAGATGGCCTGGATCTACTCCAGTCAAGATCTCCACCATTCTCATTCTCATCATCATCATCTTCTTCTTCTCCATCATGTTTATTGGTTGTAAGTTTCTTCATATACCACAGGTCTTCATCCCATGAAAACCTTTTCCAATGTGGTATCGCTTCTCTAACTGGGTCTCTCCTCCCAACCTCAGCAACAATGGCGCAACATCCAACATCATTTCTAGCTATATTATGAATGAAGGCACATAAATTTTTCATAAGCCGTGACGCACCTTTTCCTTCCATGTGAAGGCCGTATAACGAATAAACCCCAAATGGACTAAACAAATCTGGCACTGATGGTATCCTCAACCAAGGCATCCACTCATCCAGCATTCGACTACCTATGCAACACGCGTGAGTTAACACTGATACTCCCTTAACTTGAAGCTTAAAAATCTGTTTGGTATTCCAAACACTCAACATGGCAAATTTCTTAGGAAGATTCCCAGATTGAGAATCCCACGTGGCAAGCGATTTCTTAGGCAATGCAATATAAGTTCCCAAACTGAGTTTGTTGCATAAAATCACATCTATGTCTTTAGGGAAAACTCTGACTCTGAGAAAACTCGACGGTAGATCAACTCGGAGAGTTGAGGAGAGAGTTGGATCACAGTGATTCCTGAATTTATGGGCTTTTTATGCGCATGAACTGGTTGGACTAAAACGGTTGGTGTACGGAACTTAACATAGTCGCATTTCGACGTAAAGAGGTTAATAGAGGCCTGATTTGCACAGTCAGTGGCCATGTAGGAGTACTCAACACCATTTTTCTTAAACCACGCTTCTAATGCCGAAACCAATTTCGTTCCGAGACCTAGTCGCCTGAAATTCAAAGTATACTAGTAATTAAAATTAAGTAGTAATAGCGAGTAGTACATAAACAATATCTTGCATATATAGCA